>CM026076.1:10534620-10994620 GCA_014839685.1 Anableps anableps | reverse complement strand
CAGTTGGGGTTTAATAAGTTGTTCCCAGTTGAAAGAAAAAAAAAAAAAAAAAAAAAAAAAAAAAAAAAACCCATACAGTCAATATCTAATAGAAGGCTCATACCTGTTTGCTCAGTTAAACCCAAGTGACTTTTTTGGCCAGACATTGTATTTCAAGCACCATTTCTGTTCTTTTTTAATGATTATGACTAACAGCTAATTAAAACCCCAAATTCTTGGAAAACTTGAATATTAAGACCAACAAAAGCAATGGATTTTTAATACAGAAATGTTACACTATGGCCTAAACCATAATGGAAAAAACTGTTATTTGACAGTTGTCAGGTAGACATTACTGACACTACTGAGAAAAAGTAATTGCTTAAGAAGGTAGTTGTTCACACAGTGCCCTATCCAAGCATTGTGATAGAAAGTTGAGTTGAAGGAAAAAGTTTTGTAGAAAAAAAGTGTAAAAACAACAGGGCTAACCGCAGCTTTGAGAGGGTTTTGACGTAAAGTTCACCCAAGAGTTTGGGGCTGATTCACATGGTGTGAAGAATGAATGGAGTCACAGCTGCAAATGCCACCACCACACACGAGGAGGTACCGCTCATGTCCTGGATACATTCAGCCACTCCTGAAATCAAGGTTCCAGGGTTTGGAGACAGAGTATGTAGGCACAGAATCCAAGTTACTTGAGGTTCAATCTGAAGTGGCCAGCAAGCTCACCTGACCTCAAAGAGAATCAATGCAGTATTTTTGAGAGGAAATTGAAAGGTTTTAGAACCAACAATGCAGATGAACAGCATTCAAAGCAATCTGAGTTTCTTGAATGCCTCAGCAGAGCCCCAGGGTGATCACGTCCATGTTAAGTTTCACTGATGAATAATCCATGCAAAAGCAGGTCTAATCAACTATTGAGTACAAAAACAGTAAAGATAGATGTACAAACAATATTATAAGTGAATCAGAACTGACCAAAATGAACAGAAATAAACACTTATATGTCAATGTCTAATGAATCTACCGTATGAGCTTCACTTTTTAAACTGAATGACTGAAATAAATGAACTTCTAATTTACTGAGACTCATCTGTTTGTACATGGCTTTCACACTGTTCGTACCTTCTTTCAGGTAGAAGTATTCACATATATACATGGTCATATAGTCTTTTAAATGCACACTAAACATCCTAAATTAAGCCACTGTCTTTGCTTTTACCTGTGAAAATAGTGCAGACAGAAGGTCTTCAGCAATATGGCCCTCCCCATAGTGGAATATTGGTGCGAAAGGTGCATCAACAGCAGGGGCAACAGAAGAGCTGGCATCTCCTGCAGGAACCAAGCGACTCTGGCGGGGACCATTATAGCCGGAGAGGTGAATTTCATGTGGCGTCCATAGGCGGCCTGTGCTTTCCTGTGCTTGATCAGGTTAAGAAGTCCTGCCAGAAGCATCCCACAGCTCAGATAGTTCACCACACTCTCATAGCAGTGCATCTTGCAGGTCTTGTCCTCCACACTACAGTAATCCTTTCCAGTTCTGAACTAATCCCGAGTATCTGTTTAAAGCTAAATGGAGGTAAACAGACTCGCTGTGACTCCTCCCAGTGAACACAGACGAAAGTGTGTCAGCCAGCCTGCTGAAACATGAAAGTATTCTCTTTTTCACAGTTTAATGTACATATTTTTCCTGAGGCGAGGTTATGATTATCCAGACCTCCCTGAGCACAAATTTAGGTTTTACAGTAAACTAAGAGCAACAACCGTGGAGTCATCTTTGACAGATGGCTTCTGGTAAGAGTCTGCTTCATATTAAAACTCCCTAATCTATGTCTTTATCCAGTTAAAAAGTTCACAAAGCAACCTGAGCAAAAGCAAACTATGGAAATATGCTAGTTTTAACAGATTTGGATATTATTTCCTAATTAAAATGTGACCAAGTGGTTTAAGCTTTTCATCTCCTTCTCAGCAACTGCGAGGAAAACACGAACTTGGACGAACAAATTGTTTGCATGTATGTCACACTGCATAAAGATTTAACAGATGAGAGAAATGAAAATAAGTCAAACAAATTAAAATAACAGCAGAAAAGGACTCCAAATGCTGAGAAGCAATCTGATTTCTACATTACTGTGCTCAGAAAACCAGAAAGCTAAGAGTCATTATCTCCTGCTGTTGTAGGAGATAATAATCATAAATGTTCTGCTGGTTGCGTAGAGGATAATGCAAACGTAATGTGATTGAACTGGAGTGCTGAAGATCCAATTGTGCTTCTTTTTAAGTGCTTCTCCTGTTAGTGGTGCTTCTCTGACTAATTTTATCTGGAGTACACAGTGCACAGCTCAACAAATTAGAACATCACAGCAAAGTTGATTTAATTCAATTTAAAGAGTGAAACTAGAATTTCATATAGCCCGATAACAGTGCGATATATTTTAGCTGTTTATTTAGCTCTAAATGGCTTACAGCTAACGGAACCCCAAATTTCTGATTCTTAGCTCAATAAACACAAGGATTTTTAAGACAGAAATGTTATAATCCACATCATCATAGCAACAAGTGCTGACTTGATAGTTTTCCAGCAGTCATTGACATTCCACAAGGACGGCAACCTCAGAATGTCATTACTAAAGCAGCTGCCTGCAGAGTACTGTAGGCAACATACCAAAGTTTAGCAAGAGGAAAAGCTGTGGTAGAGAATTGTGCAAAAGCAAAGACCATTAAAGAGCTTAGGGAATTTCACAGAGTGGCCTGTGGCTGAAGTCGGTGCTTCAGGAACTACAGCTGCCCCAGAACCAGAGATGTCAGAAGTGTCAAATGGGACAAGGAGAACAAGGGTTGGATTGTTGTTCATTGGTCCATTCTCTTTTCAGATCAAAGTAAATTTTGTATTTTAGCTGTAAATAAAGATCCCAATGGACGGAGAGGCACATAATCTAACTTGCTTGACACCCAGGATGAAGTCTCCCCAGTGATGATTTGGGGTGCCATGTCGTCTGCTGTTGTTGGTCCACTGGGGTTTTGCTTTATTCAAGACACCAAGCTTAATAGAAACGGGACATTTTAATACAATCTGCTGGGTTTCCTTAGACAGAAACTCTTTAGACTACTTCGAATAATTAATTGAGCTTACTCTACTGTTTGATAACCAGGATCAATTGGAACGTATGTATGATTCAATTGTTTTTTTGTAAAGCACCTTGAGACACTTGTTGTAAATTAGCACAATATAAACAAACTGAATTGAATTGAAGCACTTCCTGCTTCCCTCTTCTGATGAGCTTTATTGTAATGCTGATTTCCTCTCCCAGCAGGATCTGGTGCCTGCCCACACTGCCAAAGGTACAGATAGTGGTTTAATGCACTACTGTGCTCGAGTGATTACTAAGCTGGGCTGATTTAAACCCCATAGATTCTTTATGGGCTTTAGGTCAAGAAAATGATGAGATACATCAGACCCAGCAATACAGATGAGGAGAAGGCCACCATTAAAGCAACCTGGGCTTCCATTGCACCTCAGCTGAACCACTGGCTGATCTCCTCCATGCTGCATTGATAAATAACTGATGCAAAAGGAGCCCAGACCAACAATTCAGGACATACTGAGCATTTCTGTATTAAAAATCCTTTTATTTTCTGTCACATTCCAGTTTTCTTCATTCGCTGCAAGCCATAATGAATTTTTAACCAAATTAATGAAATAATTTACCTTTTTAATGCTATTCTAATTTCATTTGAAAATAAGACTTTTTCATGAATTTCCATGACTAAAAGCACATGCAGCAGAAATTGAGGTTTCTTGTGATAGAAAAACAAGACACTTGAGCAGATGTGCTTTTCAGTACATTTTACTTCTTTTGTAACATGAATCTTCTGCCTTTTCTGAAGAGCCTTTTGGGATGCTTTGTCAGTGGAACCTGAGATCAAAAAAACTCCATTACGGGAGCTGTTAAGCAGTATTTTTCCTTTTTTTTTTTTTTTTTTTTTTTTTTTTTTTCAGTTTAACGATGTGAAAACGTCCAAATCCTAAATAGAGAGGAAAAAAAAAACACACACACAAAAAAAAAACAAACAAACAAAAAAAACATTTCTAAAAAGACAAATAACCAAAAGACCAAATGAACAATGTCGAGGTTAAGCTTTTGTCTCTCGCTACAAGAATGAAGTTGACAGAACAGAACTCCCTCACTGGAGAAAGGAGATAACAGTGGGTGCCATTTTAGCCCAACAAACAGGGTGTGCAGGGTAAGAAGTGCTGCAGTGTTGGGCGAGCCGGAAACTAAGTTGGGCTGTCGGCAAAAAGGGGGAGGAAGAGGTTACACAAAAACTGAACACATTTTATAAAATAAGACTGAAAGTGAGAATATGCTTTATATATCCATTTATACATATATAAATGTGCAACAGTGATAAAAGGCACAATAGCACAGTGTGTCATGCTTTGCTAGTTTCCTGTAAATTAGCATTAGAGGTCAAGTGAGTCTGGGGGTTCAGCCTTCAGTCTGCGCTCCACTCGGTTCAACAAGGTTTGCATTAATGCTAAATGTGGAATGAGGTGGGAATTACTTGCCTTAAGAAGAAAAAGCAGCAAAATATAGATGCGTTTTACCGTGAGCAGCAAACACATCGTGCTGCATAATGTCCAGTTTCTATTAAAAGTCTACGCTGCTGTTCAGAATAATTACTGCCCAATCAGCTGCTGAAGCCAATTTGCACAATTAAAAAATTGACATAGTTCCACTGCCTTGCAAAAGTATTCACACCCTTAAATTTTTCAGATTTTTCCAAAAAAAAAATTTGCGGTGCGTTTTATTGGTATTTTATACAAACACAAAGCAGTGCATTATTTTGAAGTGGGAGGAACAATATGCGTGAGCTTCAAGAGTATCGCACAACCACAAACCTAATAAGATAAGAAACTTACAGAAGCAGCCAAGAGACCCGGGGTAATTCTGGAGGAGCTGGAGAGACCCACAGTTCAGGTGGTCAACAGGTTCTTTCGGCAAATGTGGCCTTAGAGGTGACAGCAAACATGCGGAACAAGGTGCTCTGATCAAATGTGGGGGAAAACCAACGCTTGCTCTAAAGGGTGGTGGTGATGGTAGCATCATGCTTTGGGGATGCTTTTCAGATTTTGACCAGTAAGGTCTTTATCGGGTGGTGGGAGTAAAGGAGACTGAATGTCCATCCAAGTGGCCAAATGTTTCATTGGCAAGCATTGCCACTGAAATATGCACTAGTAAATATCGCATCCAAGCAGTCCTTTTTGATTGTGATAATGCACATGTGCAAAACGAGTAGATGCATACCCTAAAAGACCTGCAGGGGAAGGTGGCTAAAAGCAAATTGATGCCAACTTCATAGATTGATTTTTATTAGTAAAAATGTTTCTCTGTTGGTCTGAAATGTAAAATATAATATGCTACACATTCCAGTGGTGTAAATAATTTTGCAAAGCACTGTAAAACCAGCAGTCGTCTGTGCTTCATTTTTTCCCCCAAACCTTTAAGCCTTTAGGCAATTAATTCAAAATACAGCTGGTAACAATATCTCTCAGTGTTCTGGGGGAATTTGACTGATCATTATGTTTTAGAGTAGATTTATACAACTTTCAGCACCCATTACATTCTGATTTATAGCAAATTCAGATCAAATAAATTTTAAAAGTAATTATGACATGACATGACATGAAAACTAAACTTTCAAAAGTAACCATGAAAGAAACTGAAATGCAGTGTTGTACAAAACATTTTGGCATTTTTCAGTCAAAAACAAGCTGCAATTAAAAACCTTCACAGACATGTAATCTTTGAAGATAGTCTTCATTTCAGCTTGGCCGCTTTGTTTGGATCACACTGAAAGAAAGCTCAACTGAATATGTAACAAAACATTTTACAATTCAAGAAAAAAAGGGGGGGAAAAAAAGTAATCACTTCAGTGTGAAGAGCCGGTTACTACAGAGATTCAAGGGGGAAGTGTAAACAGAAACTCGAAGGTGTCAGAGTTAGAGTCCGGATTTGATTACATTTCTGTGGCACCCACAACAGCAGCAAGGTGCTCAAAATGTAATCTTTAATGCCATAAACATACGACTGGAGTCAAGGATCAGTGGTTCACACATCCATCTGTAGGCCAAACCATGTTGACAGCTTTAGAGCCAAACTGACGAAGCTGCTACTCAAATCTACACACTAATCCGGTTAACACTATCACACCTATCAAAACTTCTTAAAAAAAAAAAAAAAAAAAAAAAAAAAAAAAAAGGTTAAAATATGAATAAAATACATATATTAAACCAATATTATGATAATAATGTGTTTTGTTGTTTTTTTGGTTTTATACAGTAGGGTATAAGTGAACTTTGTTGAGTGCAGCCCTTTTTTATGCTGAACAGTGGCAGCAGTTACCTATGACACGGTTTCCAAAGTTAGCATAGCGTTAGGCTTGATGCAGCCAGAAGACTCACCCATCCTTATCTGGCAACAGCTGAATATTCTCCAACATCATCTGCAGTTTTATTTTAAATGGTTTTCTTCAGGGGACGAGTTACAAGAGAACACAACAAATCCAGATAAATCTTCTTTTTACATCTCCAACTCTCCTTATTGGGAAAACAAAAGAGGGATCTATGGGGATAATGCAAAAAGAAGGATATGCTCCTCCCACAGCTTCCTCCAACCCAATCACCTCCATTCTCTCCTAAAACTTCACTGCAACCAAAAGCTCAGAAGACACTTCAAACTGAGAGGCGGGTGGAGAAAAGCGAAGAAGAGCTGAGGGACTTAAGTGAAATTATTTTATTGGCTTCAATTATCTAAGTTTTTCCTGCACATAGTGGGCATTACTGAGGGGGTAGGGGAGACTGGGGTGGGAATGGGGGAATCATGGGTCAAGGTTATGGCATTAAGATAGTAAGGGCAGGGTGGCGGCGTTGCAGTGGCCCCTGCAGAAGTTGACCTCAATGAACGATGAGCGCCCCAGCAGCGTAACTCACGGAGCTGTCCTGCCAGTTCCTGCACTGACTCGACTGGGCGTAGTTCAGGAAAGAAAAGTTCATTTCTAAACCAGACTTCCTAAGCTCAGCCACAGCCTGCAAAACAGAAACAGATAATTAGTTTCTAAATGATGGTTAACAGGGAGACAAGAGTCTGCAAACATTACTAACAACCGTCTTTGTTCAAGCCTCTTGAACTTTCTAAACTTTGTAACATTAAAAAGGCAATCTGTGTGGTTTTTTTGGGGGTTTCATTTGTTAAACACAAAAGCAGTATGTAATGGTTAACCACAAGCGAAACTAAAATCAGTTAAAATCTTAAAACAAATCTAAAAGTTTTAATATCTTTCTGTTTTTGGGTCTCCCTGTGCATGTGTGGGTTCTCTCCAGGTACTCCGGCTTCCTCCCACAGTCTAAAAATCTGACTGTTAGGTTAACTGGTCTCTTCAAATTGCCAGTAGGTACATGTGTGTCTGTGACCCAACCAGGGTGTACCCCGCCTCTCGCCCCAACCAGCAACTGGAAAAAAAAACTTAATTTATTACCATCTTAACAACAATTTAATAGTTTATAGTTTCTTAATGAGTTTAACATCATACCATCACTTTGCTCATGCAGCACTAAACAAGTATCACCAACTATACTACAGGCATAGAAAGTCTCACTGCATGGTACTTAACATTGATTGCAGTCCAGACTGCTTTCCACAATATGCATACTGCGTACATTGATATCGCAATAACTATAAATTTGCAATGTGTTAGTTTTCTGCTACACATGGCATTTTGCATGTGGGCCGAAACGTTGAGTTCTGGTCTAATGTGACCAGTGCACCTTCTCACACACGTACGCCGTTTCCCCTACATCACAGTCAAACTCTAGTCCCTGAGAGCCAGTCTTCTGCAGCATTCATATGTCTGTCTGCTGCAGCACATCTGCATCAAACATTCAGGTCATTCACTGAGGAGCTTGGCTGCATGCTGAGGAGGTGATTTAGCCATTTGATTAAAGTGTGTTGGACCAGGGACACCGCCCCTCGAGGACCAGAGTCTGACACCCCTGCCATGGCTTGTCGTCAACTGTGGAGTGCAAGACTAATAAATTTCCTGTAAAACAGATTCCTCTACTCCTCCAGAGTTACCATGGTGTCTTTGCTACTTCTCTGATAAATGCTCCCCTTTCCTGGCCTTGCATACAGCTTAGGTGGGTGGTCATGTCTCAGTGGGTTTGCAGTTGTGCCAAACTATTTCAATTTTCCAACGATGGATTGAACAGAGCTCTGTTAGATGTTGGGATATTGTTTTCTAACATAATCCTGCTTTAAAGTGCTCCACAACGTTCTCTCTGACCTGTCTGCTGTGTTCCTTGGTCTCCATGAAGCAGTTTGTTCTCTGATGCTCTCTAATGAACCTTTACAGAACAGCTGGATTTATACTCTTGTCACTAATGAGCTGACTTCTAAAGCCAGTTTGTCGCACTGGATTTTATTTCGGGATAACAGGGTAAAATGGGATGATTGATTGATACCTGCAAGCCACATTTGTCTGACTATGAATTGCAAAAGATTTTTTTTCTTCTGTTTGTCAAAGCTATACACTAGTTTGTGTTGGTCTGTCCCATAAAATCCCAATGAAATACATCAGTGACAAAACATGAAGTTAAATGGGTATGAATACTTAATCAAGTCATTGTAAACATTTGAAGCAACATAAATATCTCCCAAGAGTCTCAGTAACAATGAGAATCATTCACTAAAGTCAATACTAACAGATTAAGTATTTGGCTGCTCTTACATTTAGCAGCACTCCGATGGGGTGACGCCCACAGATGGTGTTACGATACTTCTTCAAGTAGTTGGTGAAAGAAATTGGATCCAGCTGCTCTATAATGCTCATCCCCTGCAAAAGAAGAAGAATCTGAATTTAAAAAGAGGTTTTCCTTCTTTAAGGCCAGAACGAATCTGTCCCAGTTTTAGATTTAAACATCAGAAAACATCAGAATTTCTTAGTTGATTTACATTTAAACCTTGATCTCAGTTTTAATAAGTGATCACTAAAAAGCTTTTGTTGGCAATTTCCAGTGTGACTAATTGTATTAAACTCTGTGTTCAATCATAAAAAAGCCTCTTGAAGAAAAATATAAGTGAACATATTCTTAGTACAATCGATATTTTAGTTTCTTCCATAAAAAAAAACATAACTAGGAGCAAGTAATATCACAATAACCTGAAAGGTATCAACACTATTTCTATATAGGGTAAATAAGACAAACTTAGCACAATCTGTTAGAGCTCTTTATTCTATTAATGCATTTGCATTTGACTCCGTCTTTCTGAGTAGTTACCATTTTATCAAGATGCTCAATAGACCTATAGATCTCTCCTTGAGATTCATCATAGTACGTGTAGCGAAACCGCTGACCTTCAACAGAGAAATGAACAGAAAGAAAACACAAAGACAGAAGTGTTCATTCATCACTTCTGACACAAACTCAAACTCCGTGAAAATGTCAGCATTTCTTCAGTTTTTCTACCTACCCCAGTGGCAGAAGTCAGAAGAGATTATGAAAAGGTTAGAAGGGTCTGCCAGGTATTTGCTGAGCAGCCTCCCATATTCCTGCTCCTTAGACTCACTCAGAGCACCCACAAGCACGGGAACAATGCTGAACTCATCTTTGTGGCTGCAAAATCAGATTAAGAGAACAAACAGAGTTGCACTTTAGACGCACTATATGCAACAGCTTAATGAATACATAAAAACAAACATAACTTAAGGTTTTTGGGGTTTTTTTTTTTTGTTTTTTTTTTTTTTGCTTAATTGAAGACAAAGCAGCACAAGTCATAGACGAGACTGTAGCAAAGACTGAAGTGTGCAACCGCCACCATGTAATGTTAACAGAGGAAATCTACCATTTTGTCATTAGCTGTTCAAGGTAAACATGTTAGAGGAAACCTGGGAGTGGAGGCACTTCAAGAACAAAAGGGTCTGAATGGTTTAAAAATTAGTCAATGCAACAGAAATCAAGGGTGTTTGTTATTTCGCCACTCCATTTTGTTCCTCTACAGATTTTTCAGGTACATGAAAAAGAGCTGTCTGCCTCTGGATGCTTCATGCCGACTGTGCTTTAATTCATACCTACTTTGAAGACTGATGATTAAAAGTAATTTTTTCTAACATATTCAGAGTCAAGCAAAACTTAACGCTTTGTTTTGTTTATTCTTAAAATAAAATTGAAGTGTTTTACTCAGAAAATGTAACAGTCAGAGCAAAGGTGTCTTTCTCTGTAAAACTGAGGAAAAACACATGGATAATATTTGTTACATAGCTTGTATGAGCATGCTTGAGATGGTTTTTGACATTTCAGTAGCTTGAAGGTGAGGTTTGAGCCCCGTCTCTGGAATGAAGGGGGGAAAGTGAAGTGTGAGCGCATGATGGAGACATTCTGCTGTGACGCTACACTGCAGTTCTATAATCTCCATCTGGATGTGTGGAGGTGCCCTCTCCACAAGAAAAACACATGGATAATGTTTCTGCACTTCAGAGTCAGCAAAGCGCCTTGTGCAGTCATTGTGCAGAGTCATCAGGTATCAGCAAAACTGCACCTGGAAACACAATGGAGTCGACTTGGTTTGTCTTTTCTTGGCAGCCCAGTAAATGCCACAAGAATCCTTGTTTCTTCGGACTCTCCCAAGAGCAGCCTTGTCTTGAGCTACGATTAGCCTGTTGTGATGCAATATTAGATATGTAATGTGATATGGTATTTTGTTAGCTGGATACAACTGTATCCCAGGCCACATTTGAGGTTGTTGCTATACATATATAGCGGGAAATGTGGTTATGTGGCTCCAATAAACAATATGTGCTGTCGTTATTGAGCGGTACGTCACGGGTCGGTGCGGTTACGTACACTACTTTATGGTCCAGCATATACTGGAGAGCGTTTTCCACTGCCAGTTTGACTCTCCTTGGACAGACGGAGTTAAATCCAAATGCCCAACGTGGCACCATACTAGTGCGACGACAAACACTAGTATAGTAGGACTAGTACCTCTCGTGACGTTTCCCTGTCCCCCAGTCAACGGATTGTGTTGTGTGACGCCTGTAGCTCTACCTTAACCGTACCATAGCCCTATGGACCTATTGAATTTACAACTGAAGGAAGCTCAGGAATGGTGCAGTACAGGTTGGCTGTATGGGCTGCTTTTACAACGAATACAGACAAATTAGCGTACCGAACCGCAACAGCCTGTGCCGTACAGCTCAGTAGAATCAAGGCACTAGAGGCATTATCATTTGATAAAAGGTCTTGACCACAGTAAAGTGTCTCAAACTTTAATCTGAACTATAATCAATAGCAGTGGGTGGGTGGGGTGTAATGGGAAATCCTCAGGAAATATTATCCAAATCAAATTTTTTATTTCTACACTATATCTATAAATCAACAGAACAATTAAGATAAAACAAGTTATGTGCCAAGGGTTAATTAGATGGAATCAACAGGGCTGTTTACTGGTTTAAAATGAAAGCAGGCTGGGATGACATGGGAATACCAAATGACAAAGGGGCAAATTGACCCCAGGTCAAATTAAGAAGGTTATTTTTGGATATTGACATGCCGAACATTCAGACAGACTTTGGAAAGTATTACAAAACTATAAAAATCACATCACTGTAAATACAGCACACTAAATAACCAAGAGTTCCTTCCTGTCATTTAGAAACAGGAATGAAGTGGGACACACCCTGTATAATCATGCATTGCTTAGAAAAGAAAAAGAAAAAAAAAGCTGTCAATAGTGGAGTTCCAGTTTAAACCAGTGCTTGTGATGTCCTTACACCAACTCTGGTCATTTTCCTCAACAGTAACGGTACCACAGGAAATCATACAGGATGTACACAATTCATACACAACCACAAAGGTTCAACTCATCTGCTTCACTTTAAAGAGACTATTGTTTTTGTAGCATTTGCACTAAATATACCTTCTTGAGTTTTGTTCCACTCCACATAAGGAAAGGAATCTACTTGCAAATTCTTCCCTGCAGCTTTTAACCTTTTACAATGTGCCACTTGCACAAGACTGATGCCTTACAGCTGAAAGATGTACAGCTGGTTGGAACGACACACAAACGAGGCCTGCATGATAGTCAGGGATGTCAACCTTGGTACAAACACACTTCCTGTGGTCTGTAATACAGTCTAAACTAAGCATAACCGTTTGCGTTTCTGATTCCAAAACTAAAGCCGTTTTAAATGCTCAAGCTTGGCTTTAGGTAGAACGACCAAGCAAACATGACTGGGTTCTGTGGGAATCAAGAAGACTAGTTAACAGTCTAGTTATGTGGTCAGTTCTTGTCCCAACTGGATAATCATAAATAAATACAACTTAAAAAAATAAAATAAAAAATTACAGCTCTAGATAGTTGTTGTCACCTTGTTTCTAAGTCAAATATACTTAGAAATGAGACAATCACAGTGTCCAAGCCTCCCCGATTCCCAAAGAAAAGAAGTCATAGATGGGAGGCAGTACGTTTTGTTTCATTTAAAGAAACTTGAAGATAGAGTTTTGTAGAGGGAGACAGCTTAGCATATTATGACTTAGTGCTCAGTTTAAACGGATCATGTTTTCTGTTAACTAAAAGTGCAATATATTTTAAATTATTCTGTTTACAGCACACTGTGGTGAAAGAGGAAATAAAACCTTCAGTCAAATCCATATTTAGGGTTTGAAGTGGTTTATGTTGGGAGGCAAAATTAAAAACCATAAACCCTCAACATCATTAACACATTTTTAGGAAATGGGGTTCTGCTGTGTATGTGTTATTTTGATTCCTTTGGAAACGGTTCTCAAGCTTTATTTATGAAATACCTGTGAATGTTACCAACTTTCTTTGACTTGATTTAGTTTCACAGTTTTAATGCTGGCAAACGTTCACAAGTTATACCGAGAACACTGGATTCTAATCCCTACTGAAGCAGTTTCTCTTCTTCTCTTCCCTCCAGTTAAAACAAAAGCAGAACTGAAATTCATTTTAACATTTATTATCGTTAAACCTTTCAAATTACTTTGTAGTGGCTCCATTTTTAAAAAGCATATGATTGATTTTCATGATGCAGATGAGACTCAGATTTACATGCCCTAAAAGAGGAGGATAACAACTGGATGCCAGGTTTAAATGAATAACTTGAGGAATTAAAAGCTTGAATGGTTTTTAAATCTCAACTAAAATAAGACTGAGTTGATGATTTTTTTTGTCAAAATCTAACTGGTGGGTCGTCTTCTTGTGTAGATGTTGGCTTTCTGGCAGATTACAGAAAGCCTATTGGCACAAACCCCGAGGTCTTAAAATGAATAGTGATTTTAGAATGTATGGGCAGAGCAGTGCAGCAGTGAAATCCAGCATTTTTCACCCGAGGCAACTGGCCTCCATCTTGTTGAAAGATGACTTCCACATAATCCATGCCTTTGTTACAACTTTGCGAGATTACTTCAATTCTTTGTATCTTGGATTTAAGAAAATCATCCTTATCGCACCTTCAGTTGGTGCAAGACACTGCTACATGACTTAACTTTCTTAAGTTGTCTGTCCATTATAGAGTTCATTTTTAAAATTTTTGTTTTTAAATCTTTAAATGGTCTGTCCCCTCCCCCTACCTTCCTGACCTACTGGGCCATTACTGGGGAGATCATTGCAGCTCACAGGTTATGAAAAGCTCTGCAGCTGCAAATTAGAAAAGCCTCTTCATCAGCCATTTTTAAATCTGTCATTAAGATCCACCTCTTCTTCTTGGCTTTTGACCCAGTATAAGTTGTTAATTAGGATATTTTCTTAATATCTATGTCAAATTTTTTTTTCCAACTTCTACTTGTATTCTATTACTACTTAAAATCAATTTGTTTTAAATTCTAATGTTTTAACTTATTTTAATGATTCTTTTTGTTCAGTGCTTCGGTCCGTGTCTCATGTTTTTCAAGTGCTTTATAAATAAAGTTGGCTTGACTTAAAGACTCTATACAAGTTAGAAAGTCTAAGCCTCATGTCAGATTCTTCCATAGTATTTTTATCACTGAAAATGTTAATTTCACAATGGAAGCATCTCTCCCACTCTCAGTGGACACTGGTGCAGAGGGAAAAGAAACCAGCTCATTCCTGCTTTGGACTGCACAGTGGAAATGCTCTCTATACTAACCAACCAAGGCAAATTAAAGTTCCAGGTCACAGTCGAAATGCGACTTATCCTGGGTAGAGATGTTTTTTTGGAATCCCTTTTAAGACCATCCTTTTTTCTGTAGTCCCATGTGAAAATTTGCACCATTCCCATGTGCATTACCTCTCCATGGCTTTAGCAGTGTAAGGCAAGTGCATTTCAATACTGTGCTCATCTTCATCTGTCTGCAGACTCATCCTCTCAAACAACCCGGTCTTCCAGAGGTCCGCGTAAACTGCAAAACAGAGAGTTAACTTTATCAGTGCAGGTTAAAGCTCCACTTTGGCTCCAGATCAAATCGATGAGTGTAATAAGTATCAAGATGTAAATAAAGATGACACAAAGAAAACTTAATTTAAAAAGTCACAGAATCAACCTTAAATAAATTTAAAAACAAAATCGCTGAAGGATTCCTAACGTACCTGAGCGCTCTGTGCAGCTCTGTCTAGGCTAGATAAATTACACTCAAGAAATTGTCAAATACAGTTTCAGACTTTTCATTTTCTGTGCAGTGATTCATAATTAGGAAAAATTCGGTCAACTTTGTTTTTGTCTTAAAATATTCATTCTAGTTTTACAGCCAACAGACTAATAAAAAACCTGAAGACATTCTGATAAATCACAAGTTCTCCAAATAATGTCAGAAAATATAAATTCACACCTGGCAAAAGTATTCATATTCCTTGACTTTTTTTCACATGTTGCCATGTTTTAACCACAAAATTAAATGTATTTTATTCGAACCAACCAACAATACAAAATAATGTAAAATTGTGAAGCGGAAGAAAAAAGAAATATGTTTTTCAATTTAATTTACAATTCTGAACGGAGAAGACATTTGGATTCAGTCCCCTCTGAGTCGATACTATGCAGAACCCCCTTTGGAGCAACTCCAGCTGTAAGCAAGTAAGCTGCAAGTCCAAATCCAGCTGCCTGTAGCATTCTACCAGCCATGGGAGATTTTCTAACAGCAGACATGCGGCGAGGTTTTCCCAACAGGTCAGCTTCTGTGGTGCATTCAAGTACAACGCGTCCACTGGATTGTCTATGCATCAAGAGAATTCAGGGAACCTCAACAAATGTTGGCAGAGTTTTCTTCAAAATGCCCAAGCAACAACACTGATCATGTTTAAATGGTTTCCAGGTTAGCCTTTGTGTGTAAACTCAAACCAAATCTCCAATCATTTGTATACTACTCCTTTAAATTGTAGAACATATAACTTCAAACATTTCATTGTCCATTGTTGAATAAAGTGATAAAATAATTAAAAATGTGATTGTTTTCCTTAAGTGAAACGTACTGAACTGTGATTTTATGTATTTATTTATAGCTTTAGCTGTAAGTTTAGGGTTGTTGTCTTTTCAGACTGTCTCCGCTAGAGAAAAGCATTGCCAAACCGTAATGCTGTCACCACAAATTGGATAGTATCATCAGTGGGATGTGCAGTGATAGGTTTCCCCACCACGCCTAATATATTTTGTGATTTGTTTGCCTATCTCTTAAAAACTCAACATAAATTAAAATGTATGGTTTTAATGTGAAAGAATGCTGAAAAGTTCGAAAGGTATGAATACTTTCACAGGGCACTGTAGTCCCTGGTGTTTTCACATTTTCTTTTCAATAATTCAGACTAATTGAGCAAAACTGATGTCTACTGTGTGTCATAAAATATACACTGTTTTACGACTGACAGTAGAGCCAAATTACCCCCTAAATGCTCACTGCTACTTTCTAAATAATTCAGCATCTGGTATAAATTGATTTTTTTTTAAAAAAAGTCTTAAAGGCAGACATATAGAGAAGAAGCAGAAATCACAGTCAGGAGTGAAAGCTGTAAGTACCCTTCTGGTCGATTCTCAGGTCATAGAGGGGTGTTCTATAGATGTCTGCAGGAGACAGGGCACAGCGGGAGAGGGGCACATGATGTGAAGGTCCCAGAATGAACACCCTACGACTGAAAAGCAAGATTACTTTATCTCACACGCTCCATCCTCACAGAAAGAACACAACCAGCACTATGGTCTGTTATCTGCTCAGTATCTGTTAGTTCTGTTGAAGGACTGAAATCCAGATAAGAGACTTTCGTGTGAACCGTTTTTTCTTGAATGAGGAATAAGAGCATGAAAGCTGAAGGGACTTACGTAACAGAGGGATCCACCTGCTTGTAAGCATGTGCTGCACAAGCACCACAGTAGGTATACCCAGCATGGCTGCAAGCAAAAAAAAAAAAAAAAAAAAAAAAATGTTGGTATAACGTGAATACTATTTTACACGCTCTCGGGAGGTTTGTCAGTGTGCTCTTACGGCGCAATGATGGCTCTAGCAGGTCTGATCGTGGACTGTGCTTGGGACAGCCAGCCCTCTAGTTGTGCATTCAGTTGGGATCCTGCAATGGTAAACAATTTGGAGAATAAATATGTGTGATGATGTGTTCAGAAGAGCAGTGACATACCCAACCAATCAACAGAACGACACTGTTAATGAACTGTAATTAGCCATGGGCATTTATGAGAGTCTCACAGAATGATACCCTCAAGTAAAAACACATTACACTTTATTAACGGGGTTTTTTTTAATAGCATAACAACATTTATTTATTGTTATTTTGATGCGTATGTTTAATTACAAATATAAACACCCACGAAAGTTAGTAAAACATTTCAAGTGCTTATTGTGCAGAACATTACACATAGCTTTTTGGTAATCTGGTTTTTATAGGGTAGCACCACCAGAAGTTGATTTCAGCTGGGTAATAAGTTGGGCCATGGGTGTTCAGCTCTGGTCCACAAAGACCGGTGTCTTGCCAGTGTTAGACAAGTCTCTGCTCCAACCTTTCTTATACATCACCTAAAAATTAGTACAATTCCTAAATCACTCTAATTGTTCAATAATGTTATTAAAAACATGTAAAACAAACAAACAAAAAAATATTGTGCACATGCCTCATTAGCCTGTCCAGGGTCCAGATACCTTTAAAAAGTTGAAATAATTTTCATGCTAAATTAGTTTGATTAGTTATGTGTAACCATGGCAACAAGGTATTGTTTTTACAACTGGGAACAGTTGATTAATATCTCAAAAAGTCAAACAATATATGAACTATGAAATTTATTTATACATTTATAAGTGTATTTGCTGTCATTGCCAGTCACTGTCTCTTTGCTGCTGTTGCACAGAAATGTCCCCATTGCAGGACAATAAAGGATATTTTTCTATTCTATTCATTTGTATTATTAGTTTAGTCTTTAAAGACCAGTACTTGCAAATTCTATTTATGTCTGTCTTAATGGCATTATCTTAATATATTAAATCAGATGTTATGATCAGTTACTTGGTACTTGAGTAGCATTTTTACAAAATACTTTTGTACTTTTATTTGAGTAAAAATATGTTGAAGTAGTGCTACTCTTGAGTAAAAACTTTGGGTACTCCACCCAGGCTAACTATGAGTGGAAAAACTGACCGGTTTGTAGGGTTTTTTCCTATAAGAAATAGCTCACGGTTTGTAAAATGGGGGAAGGGGTGCAACATGAAACTTCTGCTTTCTGTCAAGCCCTGCCCATTCCTTTGTTTGACGCCAGGGAGAATTTCAACACATTACCCTAAGCGGGTCGGAGAACAACAAGAGACCATAATAACAACAGTTTCTCATCCTGCTAAATGTTTAAAGGGCTCTGGGACTTTTCTAAGAGTGTACCAGTTAGCATGTAGGCCAGGAAGTTCTGCTATGTTAGCCATGTTAGCTTCGGTTGACTTCAAAAACCTCATCAATGTAATCTTCGTCCCCGCAGAAGCCCGTCTGTTAACAGACACAATCAGAAGATACAGGACTGAATGAACTTAAACTAACTGTGTCCCTCATGGAGTGACACAGAGGAGGAGGATCATATCAGACAAATGTTAGCCCATAGACTCTGTTTCATTATCTTAGCTTAATTTGTCGGCAATCAACGCCAGCGGGGGAGAAACTAAGAATAAACTATTATAATATGTTGCAGGTTATACACCACAAAAAACAACGACAAGACACACAACTAAAGGGAAAACAAGAGTTAGGACTCAGAATGCTAACGCAGACCGTGCTGTGCTGACAGTTACCCGAAGCTGAGTACCAACTCCCGGCGTGACTTGCTTCTCTGCACACCACTCGATTTGACATCTTGGTTCCCAAGCCGCCTATCTTGGTTCGCTTGATTATCGTCAAACCGGGAAAAATAAAACAGAATTGTAAACTCCGGCTTTTGCTGACTGACAGATAACACAGCGCCTGCTGCTAGCTGACTTGCTTGAACAGACAAAGAGCAATCGGCAGTTGGACTGTAGAGACAGCTGGGCTAGCTAGCCTATGGCCTCTGTGTTGTTACCGGTTAGTAAGTTCAGTCAGCCCGTTCTGACAGCCCGGAGATGTAACCGTGGAAACTAAAAGGCACAAATTTCAAAATACTGTGCCAGTTTGTAACACTAACAACAACAATATAAAGGGCTGGAGCTGTCACAGCCGCTATCAGAGGATTACTGATTTGTCTGGAAAGCCAGGTAAGGGGCGTGGCTAAAACTGTTATCAAAGTGACGTCAAGAATTTTGATTGGTTAGATAAAGAAGTAAAGAGGGTGGAGCCTTTACGAAGACGAGAGGCTTCGCCCCATTTGTCAGCCGGCGAGGAGAGTGGCTGCCAGCTGCGTGGCGCTTCCTCGCCACAGGACTAAGGATCTGAATCCTGCGCCTTCGGAACCACATCTTAAAGCCCTCCAGGGGGCAAAGAAGCATTCTCAGATATAAATTTATTTAGAAGTTTGTCTGTTTCTATACAATATCAGAACAGCAACAATAGAATGAAATTAATGGTGAATCTCTCTCTCTCTCTCTCTCTCTCTTCTCTCTCTCTCTCTCTCTATATATATATATATAATATATATATATATATATATATATATATATATATATATATATATATATATAGATATATAGAGATATATATATATAATATATATATATATATATATATATATATATATATATATTATATATATATATATATATATATATTGTTTTGTGTGTCCTTAGCTCACCAAAACCATGCATTTCCTTGATTTTCCACAAACAAACAGAAGTGTGCTGCTCATACTGGCAGCATGTTGGTGTGATATTAGTTCTAATTTGTTTTGTAGACTTGTTCATGATTCTTTAGCTTGAGCCATTTCATGTGTGGACAATTATTCTCTCTGGTTTTGGATGCTGTGCAACAAGAAGTATTTTTGCTCTTACTTCTTTACTTTCAGACATAACTGTGCCAAGGTATTGTGTTTTACAACTGGGAGCAGTTGATTCTCCTCTCAAAAACTCAAACAATACCTGAATTATGACCGGAAATCCAAAAGAAATTCAAAAGGAGGCTTCATGGATGCAGCACAGGACCAAAGAGCAGAGAGAGAAGGAGGAAGTTCAAACCATCTCTTTCATTGATCATAATGGGCAAGGATCATATCCCGACTCAAACGTCTCTCTCCCAGGCTTCTTAATCATACAGCCAAACAGAAATTTATTTAGAAACAGGGCTAAAAAGGAACTATTCCTTTGTTCTTGTTATTACTGATGGGATAAGAGCCACTGTGGAGGGCTCAATGAGCCACATATTGCAGACCTATAAACTAGGTGAACAGGTGATGCACAAGAGTTTTAATTTCCCTTCAGCAGATTGATGCTCACAATGTTTCTCTGCAGACTGTTTTGACAGGTCACTTCTGAAGTGGAGTGATACATCCTCACACTAGTTAAATGCCTTTTCTGACATTTAAGGCAAAAACTCCTCCCGTGCCATTCTTCATCACTTCTTGCCGGGTCATTTACCGGCTGACTGATAGTAAATAGACCCATTGTTTGGTTGTAAGATTGCAGGTGTGCAGACAGACTGCTGCAATGTGAGCAAAGCTGTAAAATCAAGCTAAGTTTATCTGTACCTCCTGACAAAAATAATTTTTTGCCCATGTTATCTGTGTCTTAGAGAAGACTGTAAACTGGACTTCTGATGGCTTTTTTCAACAACGGCTTACTTCTTGCTGTTCCTCCATAAAAGCCACATTTGTGGAGTACACAACTATTAGTTATGCTTTCTACAAACTTTTTCACCTAAGCTGTGGCTCTCTGCAGCTCCTTCAGAGTCACCATGAGCCTCTTGGATGCATCTGTCAGTTTAGATGGACAACCAACTCTTCATAGATTTGCAGATGTACTCTGTCTTGGGATTATCGACTGAACAGCACTCTAGGAAATGTTTGAAACTTGAATATTGTTTTTGTAACGTAATCCCTTCTTTAAACTTCTCCACAACTTTATCCCTGACCTAATGTGTCCTTTGATCTTCATGAAGCTGTTTGTTCAATGATGTTCTCTAACAAAGGTTGAGAATAATAAAACGCTGAGAATAAATTACTCATCGGTGTACTCTGTTTACAGTTTTGTTTACTTCTGAAGGCTATGTTTTGCATTAGATTTTTATTTTGTGGTCATATAAGTGGAGGATGCTGAATATAGGCCACACTTTTCGGATTCATTTGTAATCTCTGCTTTCTGTAAAATCTGAACAAAATGTATTTAAGTTTGTGGTCATAAACATGGGCAGTTCTAGACAAAGACCAACATGGGCCAGTGTCCCTGTAGATTTGGTCCTGGCCCTGAAGAGATAATACTAAATCTGTTTGTTATGGCGATATGCCCTGGAACAGAAACCTTACCTAACAGGTCCTGTGGTAAAAAATTAAGGTGCTGCACTTTTAGCATGATGAAATTTTGTCCTGTTTTTTTGGCTTTGTTTTGTTTTTTGTTTTCTTTCATTCTTTTGTTCTGTGCCCCCATGAAAAAACACTGCCCTATCCTGGCTCCACTGGTAAATATGGTCAAGATTTTCTCCCTCTCCTGCCATGAACTTTTTAGTTTTCTTTAACTTAGAAAGTACTCCTAGATCAGCCCTTCTGTTTCCCTTTTGTTGTGTCATGCTCTGTCTTCTCAAACCAGTCAGTCCCAGTCAGTCATGGCAGATGGCCATTCATACTGAGTCAGGTTCTGGTTCTGCTGAAGGTTTCTTCCTGTTAATGGAGAGTTTTTTCTTTCCACTGTCACTACATGCATGGGTGAGGGATTGCTGTAAAGTCAGCGACACAACACAACACAAGCAGTTGTCCACTGTCGCTACATGCTCATCTAGGAGGAGTGAATGCTGTAAGTCAATGCTCGTTTGCAATCTGCTGGGTTTCCTTAGACACAAGCTTTTAAAACTGATTTGAAAAATTAAATTACCTTAATGCAGTTCGATAAATAGGATCAGTTGGATGTACGTATGATTGAATTGGAATGACATTTTTTGAAAAGTGCCTTGAGATGACATGTGTTGTGAATTGGTGCTATATAAATAAACTGAACTGAACTGAATACCAATGTTTGTAACAAATAAAAGTCAGGGTAAAACTACAATTTTTTCAGACAGTGAATATAATTCTCAATGTTTTTCCAAACCAAAGGACCAACCCATTTGTCCTAATTACTTTCTTTTTGCATCAAAAGGGAATGAGGAAATTTAGTAGGGATGCCTCAGATTTTATTTCGATTAAATTTGAAATAAAATTCAAATTTAAATCGGTACCTCAATTCGTTGTCACTTTATTTTGGGACAGTGGACGACAGATATCTTCCGCTACGGTAGGTGGCGGTGGCGGTCTAAGAGTTGATATCGCGGTCTGTTTTTTTACATAACAAATGGGAGAAGAATAGTGAAGAGACAAAAACGGAAGCTAGCGGCGCAACCCGAGCGATGGTGTATAAATATATAGTAACATTTGGCACACGAAGTTTATGATATAAATAGACTACTTCTGTAACAAGCCTGGACATTTGGATGTTAAATGCCGCCCTGTTTATTTTCACAACGAGCTAACTGAGCCAGCAGTGAGCAGAAGGGGTGGGAAAAAAGTAACGCTGGAGTAATGTCTGCCAAAACAAACGCTCCTAAGACCAAAGACAGCGGAGAACTGATTAAAAACCACCACAAGCAGGCGTTTGAGTATATATCGAAGGCGCTGAGGATCGATGAAGATGACGAAGGTGGGTTGGTTTGTTTGTTTACCACATCAGCTGGTTTACAGCTCTGTAATAAACCTCTTTCACTCCGGTGTGAAAACAGGAGAGAAGGAGGAAGCCGTGCAGTGGTACAAGAAAGGAATAGCTGAGCTGGAGAGAGGCATTGCTGTGGAGATCACAGGGACAGGTAAGGAGACTCTGATCTCAGGGCTGCAGTCACCACACTTGAGCTTCGCTGTACACTTTCTGTTTCATCAGCAGGAGAGCAATATGATCGGGCGAAGAGACTGCGAGATAAAATGAAGGCCAATCTCACCATGGCAAAAGACCGACTTGCTTTGATAGGTAGGTGGGCTTTTTACCAATCAAACAGTGCAGTGCAAAATTATAATTCACTACCACAAGCTTCAGTGTGTTTATCTAGGATTTTATGAGATGGACCAACACTAAGTATTGGAGCCATTTTGAACTTAAAGGAAAGGTTTTAAAAGTAGAAATCTAAAAAGTGTGGGCATGCATTTGTTCTACTTTGAAGAAGCACTTTTTGTTTTGTTGTCTTAAACCTCCCCCTACTCTCAAGTCTTTTTCAGCATCTCTTCCTGGATTGCCCCGTATTTAGTTCCATACATTATCTCCACAGCCTGATGCTGCCACCGCTACGTTTCACAGTGGGGATAGTATGTTCAGATTGATGTGCTGTATTAATTTTCTGCTACACATATGTGTGTTTTCCTACACAGCTTGTGGCAGACAGCAAGCAAAGCTTTTTTTTTTTTTTTTTTTTTGTTTTCTTTTTTTTTTTTTTTTTTTTTTTTTTTTAAGCTTCCTTTCAACAACAACATTTCTCTTCTCAGTCTTCCACAAAGATCATCAGACCGTGATCTCCGGCTTTCACTGGAGCAGTTTGCAGCCGAGTGTGAAGCAGCCGGGACCTCCAAATGCGAGACCATGGTCTTGAGCCAGAAAGGGGCAGAGTGCCTTCTCTGGGTTGGAGATGAGGACCTGCTCCAAGTGGAAGAGTTTAGGTGTCGAGGGGTCTTGTTTACAAATGAGGGAAAAGCAGAGTAAGAGATCAATATGGGGATTGAAGCAGCTTTTGCAGTGAAGTGATCCAAGCGCTGTAGCAGTCTGCCGTGGTGAAGAGAGAGCTGAGCCAAAAGGCAAAGTTCTCGATTTACCAGTTGATCTACGTTCCTACCCTCAGCTATGGTCACAAGCTTTGGGTAGTTACAGAAAGAACAAGATCGCGGATACGGGCGGCTGAAATGAGTTTCCTCCGCAGAGCGTCTGGGCTCTCCCTTAGAGATGGAGTGAGAAGCTCGGCCGTCGGGAGGGGATCAAAGTAGACCTGCTGCTCCTTCACATCAAGAGGAACGAGTTGAGGTGGCTCGGGCATCTTGTTAGGATGCCTCCTGGGCGCCTCCTTGGTGAGGTGTTCCAGGCATGTTGCACCAGGAGGAGACCCAGAGGGAGACCCAGGACATGCTGGAGGGACTATGTTTCACTCCTGGCCTGGGAACGACTTGGGATTCAGTTAGAGGAGCTGGCCTAAGTGGCTGGGAAGAGGGAAGTCTGGGTGTCTCTACTTATGTTACTGCCTCCGTGACCTGATCCTGGATGGGCGGACGGATGGACTCTTCCACAAAGACCAAATGTGTAGGGTGCACAACTAATAGTTCTGTCTCACTTAGTTACCTTGGGCATTCTGACTGCTTTTCTGATGAATGCGTTCCCTCCTCTGCCTGTCAGTTTAGGTGGTTTGGACTCTTATCTACTAATTAGGTGACTTTTGAAGTCAGTTGGTTGCACTGGAGTTTATTTAGGATTATGTCAGCTAAGGGATTGAATACAAATGCACGCTGCACTTTTCTTGTTTTATTAGTAAATCATTTTTGAAAGCTATGCATCATTATCCCCCCCCATTCACAATTATGTGCTAGTGTGTGTGGTTTATCACATTGAATCTCATAAAATCCCTAAAGTTGTGTTGTGACTAAACGTGGAAGAAGTTCAGGGGGAATGAATATTGTGAGTTACAAGGTACTGTGTATTCACTCTGCCCTGTTGTTCCTTCACAGAGGCCACGTTGGCATCTAAGAGTAAAAGTCCTCGTGGGTCGAAACTCAAATCTTGCTAATTACAGCCAAGTCTAAAGACCAGCCTTCAGTGTCCTCTCCACCATCAGGCCTTCAACTTCTGTCAGACCCCCAGCAAGACCCCTTGAACCAAAGGTGATGTTTTGTCTGGTATTAGATTCTGATTGAGATCATTGTGAGAAACAAACCGTACACATTTTTGCACCTGAAGAGTCTGTCAGAAGGCACAAGTCAAGCAGGAGTTTGGAACAGTCCTTTAGGATGTTAGTCGTCTCATTTTTTTAAATATACTTACTGCGAACGAAGAAGAATAAACAGAATGTTAGATGTTTTAACATTTTTATCGCTTTTACAAATCAATCATCAACAACAAATTGAATTGCAATTTTTTGACCAAAAAATATACAAAAAAACCCTTTACTGCCAAAGTGACAACCGATTTCTACAAAATAACGACAGTTAAAGAAGAATATGTCATATAAAATAAGTGACTGCATAAACATTCACCTCCTTTAAAGCAACTGACCTAATTCAGCAGAGGTCCAGCCAGTTGGAGTCTAGTAGTCTCACAATGAGAGAAATGGAGATCACCTGAGTGCAGTGAGTGTGTCTCATGTACTGTAAAAGACATCTGTGTGTGGAAGGTCCATTCACTGGTTCATCAGTATTCCTGGCTACCAATGCGGCATAAAGACAAAAAAACACTCCAAGCAAATTAGAAGTAAGGGTTATTGAAAAGAATAAGGCAGGGGATGGATGCAAAGAAGTTGTTTTATTTTTTCGAGAAGAGAGGAGATGCAACATTTGCAGAAGCATGATGAAATTGACATTTTAAAAAGTTTTTATCATGTTGACTCTAGTCAGCATTTTTTTTTTTTTGTGAAGCTTCAGAAAAGGCATCGTTACCACTATTTTAGATTGTAACCAGAATGAAAAAGATATGACCGTTAAAGGATCTGAAGAAAATACCATTAAAGTCCTCTGGAGGCTACATCTGGCCAAATAAGGAAAATGTCTAAATTTGTAGAAATTACATTAGACAAACTGTTTCGTTAAACTGCTAAAGTCAGCTCTGGAAAAAGACAAGACAGAGGGCACGAAACGAAGCTTGGTGCTTCTTATGGAAGAGATGAGTCCTGTAGAAGGCTTTAATCAGCTTAAGCCTGAAAAAAGCACACATTGAACTGCTCTGAAAAAAATTTAAGCAGCATTTTTGACCAGTCATATTCTGGGGTGAACCCGAGCTCACATTCCCAAGCCGTTTTGATCCGACACCAGTGAAGATTTGGACGAGAGGAGTGAGCTACAAATGTTACAAATGAAGGATTTCTGTGGAAGGTCTGGATTAAGGTATTTCTCCCACAGATGAGGTGAAAACTTGAAGGGAAAACTTGGAAATTAGGATTTTCTGCAGACGTTGTAGATGTCCTCCAGGGTAAGCCTCTGATCCTCTGCAGAGCTGCTTCTACACCGGGACGCTCTGGGTGAGGACGCTCTCTCTGAAGCAACACCTGGAGTTGTTCTGAGAGGTTTACAACCTAGAAACACTGCCTCTTTTGGACCTCCCTACGAGAACTGTGCGTTCGTGCTCCATGAGCTGCCCTCTGAAAGTGTGTCTAAGTCTGTAGTGTTAAAAATAAATAATAAATACGTAATGTTTATTGTAAATTTTATCCCCATCCAGGTGACCCCTCGGATGGGAAGAGCTCAGAACGGAAGACCTCCCGCTGTAAAACAGCCTCTGAAGAGGGATATGAAAAACTTCAAGAATGTGGACAGTAAACTGGCCAGCTTAATCCTGAATGAAATCGTCGACAGGTACTTAAAAGCATTTCCTATATATGAATTTGATGAATAAAGGAGCCAGATTAAAGCTGCCCTGCCTGTTCTCTGCAGGGGGCTTCTGTATCCTTTGAAGACATTGCTGGACAGGATCTGGCTAACAAGCACTCCAAGAAATTGTCATCCTTCCTTCTTTAAGACCAGAGGTTATTATTTCAAAATGTTTTATCTCTACTTTCTGTTTTTATGCTTTTTCAGTTTGACTTTATGACCCCCGTCTCATATTTACTGTTTAGCTATTTACCGGATTGAGGGGCGCCTGCACGTGGTTTGCTTTTATTTGGCCCGCCTGGAAAATGGGGAAAACCATGCTGGTATGGTCAGAGAACATAAAAAAAGATGAAAATGCATAATTTTTTTTTTTTTTTTAGACATTCATGGACATGTTGTTATTTCAGCTTTTATTATCAGCCGAATTATACCTTTTGCTTCTACTTTCTAGGCCAAAGCAGTCGCTGCAGAGTCTAATGCCACCTTCTTCAACATTAGTGCTGCCAGTCTGACGTCTAAATATGTAAGAACCGTATTTTCCTTTCTGCAGTAAGTCTCTGGTGCACCTCTTCTAAGCCTTCCACCTTGTCAATGTTGCAGGTGGGAGAAGGCGAGAAGCTCGTCAGAGCGCTGTTTGCCGTCGCAAGAGAATTGCAGCCTTCCGTCATCTTTATTGGTCGGTATTGCTCTGCTCCAGGTTTTAACTTTTCCTATCAGATGCCAGAAAGAAATAATGTCCCTCTGTTTTCTGTTTTCCTCTCAGATGAAGTGGACAGCTTGCTCTGTGAGAGGAGAGAGGGGGAACATGATGCCTCCCGTCGTTTAAAAACAGAGTTCCTCATCGAGTTTGATGGGGTGAGGGTGTGAACATGCCCAGACATTTGATCTGGGATTGTGCTCAGAGTGTCTCTGTCCCACATGAGAACTTGGGTGTCATTTTCACAAAAGCACCTGTGGATTTCAGGTGCAGTCAAGTGGGGACGAGCGGGTTCTGGTGATGGGAGCAACTAACAGGCCTCAGGAGCTCGATGAAGCAGTCTTAAGGTATGACTCAATCTGTTTATGTTGCACAGTGATGTTTTTGACTTGCACCGATCAGAGATTTCGTGGCTGATTTTAGATCACTGATTTTGTAAAGCTCTGATCTGTCGATTCTGATTTCGCTTTGAGAACTATAAATGACACCAAAGTCCTTTTTTCTGCTTGCTTGAATTAAGAGTTGAAATCTCGAACTAGAAAAAGTTTGTAGCAAAATAAAAACAGCCCAAAGTAAAAGTGCTGTCTCTCTCTCCCTACATCACTGAAAATTTACAAATACGTTCAGGTTCTGACACAGAGCGATCTGTACAAATAAGATCCAACACAAAAAGAATTACAGCGTATTTTATTTGTTCCTTTACAAGACAGAAGATAGCTCATTATCTTAAAACAATGCTTACCAGGAAATTTGATCAGCACCACGTTCAAAATAATAATAGCTCTGTATCCAAATTAAGAGGAAAAAGCTCAGATTTATTGGTTTGTGTCAGATTGACGGGTTATTCATTTATTTATTGGAACTATATTGAAGCCTTTTCCATTGTAGTCGATCAATAGAGTTGACATCGTGCATTAGAGAGCAGTGGGTGTTACCACCGCTCTGCAGTTAAACTGATTTGTTATTATTTCTAAACAAAGACAAAATGATTAACGGCCCTTTTGTTAGCATGATTAGCATTAACGGTAGTATAATGCATATAGTCCCTGGAGTTACTAGACCCTTACTGCCAACATCACCTAATCCAGCATGAAACTCTCACTTCCTCTTGTGATAGAATGGATGAACAGCAGAGTTGTTGCTTCCTTTCTAGAAACGACCTAAACATTTCTGCTTCCTTTGACTACATTGACTGATACAAAAACAGCTGAATGTGTCTGTTTCACTTGGTAACAAGCTCCAAGTGTTATTGTAACTACCATTGTGCTTTTATATTGTGTTTTCACTGACCCATCAGACCAGATCTCGAGTTGTTTTTGCTTTTTTCTACAAAATAAAAGCTGCTTTTTATATTTTCTCGCAGGCGCTTTGCAAAGAGAGTTTATGTGACGCTGCCCGATGAGAAGGTATTACCAATCCATTCGTGCACTCTGTACTTTTACGAATGATGCGATTTATCTGAGGTATGCTTTTGACTCTTTCTTCCTTTAGACACGATGCACGTTGCTAAAAAATCTTCTGGGAAAACACGGGAATCCACTAAGCACAAGTGAGCTCTCCCAGCTTGCAAAGTGAGTGTTACACAGCCCTAATGGCGCAATGTTTTGGTTTGCTTTCGCATTAATTCCTTGCGATGTTGTCTGACAGAGCAAGTGCAGGATATTCAGGAAGCGATCTCACATCATTAGCCAAAGACGCAGCACTTGGACCCATTAGAGGTATGACTCATCTATCCTACAGGCCACATGGTCACAATTATTGGCACCCTTGGTAAAGATGTTTGAGAAGCCTTACAATAAAACTGAGATGGTTTTATTTGATCGTCAACCTCCTACAAAACCCAAGGAAGACCCATTTTCAGTTTTCTTGCAGATCATCTGATTTTTATTTAAAAAGAATAAATATGGTATTATAAAGAGTTTATGATGCCTCCTTCTTTAACGAGGTTCCCAGGGCCTTTAGAAGAGAAACCAGCCCACAGTATCACTGATCCTCCACTGTACTTAACAACAGGCACAAGGTTTTCTTCAACACAATCATCCTCTGTTTTGCACCAGGCCACTTTGGTGTGTTGCCAAAAAGCTCAGTCTTTGTCTCATTTGACCAAAGCACACTGTTCTAGTTAAAGTCACAGTAAACATGTTAACTCACATGTTTTGGATATTTTTTTTATCATGGTAGGATAGTTATCTGCTCCTCTGCCAGCCTTCTTTGTTCCAGTTCCAGATGTCATAAACTATTGAATTATTGCTCTGACTGTGGATGCGAGTTATTCTCAAATCTTCCTTACTTGAATGTGATGTTCTCTTGTCTTTCCCATTTTTAAGAGTGCCTAAGAGAAATGGACTTTAATATTACATTATATTAAAACCCCAGGGAAACTGACACTCTGAGACATTCAGTGCAACTTAAAGAGTTAAGTATAAATAGAAAAAGCTTCAGTTACATTTATTGGGTAGGAATTGTTAGGGGTGCCAATAATTTTGTCACTGAAACAATAATTCCTTAGCATGGGTTTTTTTTTTTTCCCCACTGAATACAAATTAAAGGTTGGATTTTCCAGGTTGAGCAATTTCAAGGCTTTTTTCACATCCTTACCAGGGATGCCACTAATTATCAAGAGCATCCAGGGAGTTTATTGTCATGAAATTTTTCTCCCTCAGAGTTGGGGCCTGAACACGTCCGTAATATGTCTGCTAGTGAGGTGAGATGATGCAGTTAACGTACCCACAAAGCAACTCACGTCTCCTGTTTATTGTGTGCTGTTACATACCTATACATGTGTGTAGTTAAAGTCTTTTTGTATGCTCACAGATGCGCAACATCAAGATGAAAGACTTTGAGGAATCTCTGAAGCGCATCAAGCCCACTGTTAGTCCGGCAACTCTAAATATGTACACCAAGTGGAACAAAGATTTTGGGGATACATCAGCTTTTTGATCCCGAGTGGTCTTCTTTGTTTACATGAATGAAAACCAGGGGGTGATTGGTTGAAGCATTATGGGATGATTTCCTGTTTTATGGAAAGGCTATCTAACTACTGTTCTTCAAAGTTTATTTAATTACACTCCTTATTTGCTATCTGTGAGAAAATCATAATTTATTTTTAGGAATTTCCTGCCTTACCCCTGAAATAAAAATCATCCAGTTAGTTAGTAGCTACAGTTGATGGTATTCAAAAGTGCTGTTTGTTAAACAAAGGTTAAAGAGCGACAATAATTGGGAGAATTGCCAAAGTGCTTGTTTTTACTTCTGTATGCAGAGAGGACAGATAACTTGTAGATACAGGTACTTATCTTTTATTTTCAAGTAGGACCTAATAAACTGTTTCTTGTTTTAGTTATGGCATGTAGTTGAATAACTCCACTAGATGTAAAAACTCTCCATCTGTGAATAAAAACATTCATTAAAGCTTCATTGTCTGTTCACTAAATGTTCGATTTTTCCTCTTAATCCAATGTTTCAGTCTTTCCATTCAGGGAAAGACTAAGAATCCATCCATCCACGCATCAATTCATCTGTTTGCCCTTACGTCCAGCAATTGATCCATAAAGCCATCCATCCACCAACCAATCTGTCCATCCATCCAACTATCTGTTTTCCTGTTAGTCCATCCACCTAATCTATTCAATCATCCATCTGTTTGCCCACCCAACCATCCAACAATCAATCCATTCATCCATCAATCTTTCTATTCATCATTTGGTCATACAGAGCATCCAGAAAGTATTCACAGCACTTCACTTTTTTCCACATTTTGTTACATTACACCCTTATTACAAATTGTATTAAGTGAATCTCTTTCCTCAGGATTCTACACACAAATACCCCATTATGACAATGGAGAAAAAAAGTTTTGGAGTGTTTTGCAAGTTTACTAAAAACACAAAACCAAGAAATTAGATTTAGGTAAGTATTCACAGCCTTTGTCATGAAGCTCAAACTTAAGCTGTTTGCATCCATGAGATGTTTCTGCATCCATAATGGAGTCCACCTGGGGGAACTGTGCATGTCTGAGCGCAAACACCAAGCATAAAACCAAAGGAATTGTCTGTAGACCGAGACAGGATTGTCTTGAGGCATGAATCTGGGGAAGGATATAGAAACATTGCTGCTGCTGTGAAGGTCCCAATGAGCTCCATGGCATCCATCATCAGTAAATGGAAGAAGCTTGGAACCAGCAGGACTTTTCTTAGAGTTGGCCGGCCATCTAAACTGAGCAGTCGGGGGAGAAGGGCCTTAGTCAGGGGGTTGAACAAGAACTCGATGGTCACTCTGGCAGAGCTCCAGTGTTTCTCTGTGGAGAGAGGAGAATCTTCCAGAAAGACAGGCCTGATTGGTGGATTGCTGCACCAATCAGGCCTGTATGGTAGAGTGGCCAAATGAAAGCCTAAAAGTCAGATGGCTGCAAACGTGGAGTTGGCCAAAAGGCACCTGAAGGACCCCGGGACCATGAGAAGCAAGATTCTCTGGTCTGATGAGACAAAGATTGAACTCTTTGGTGTGAATTCCAGGCGTCACGTTTGGAGGAAACCAGGCACAGTTCATCACCAGGCTTATACCATCTCTACAGTGAAGCATGGTGGTGGCAGCATCGTGCTATGGGGATATTTTACATCAGCAACTGGCAGACTAGTCAGGATAGAGGGAAAGATTAATGCAGCAATGTCCAGACACATCCTGGACAAAAACCTGCTCCAGAGCTGCTCTTGACCTAAGAGGGGGGCGACGGTTCATTTGTCAGCAGGACGACAACCCACAGCACATGACCAAGATCTCAAAGGAGTGGGTTCAGAACCTCTCTGTGAAGGTCCTGGAGTGGCCAAGCCAGAGTCCAGACTTAAATCCAATTGGACATCTCTGGAGAGATCTGAAAATGGCTGCACAGACGTCTCCCATCCAACCTGATGGAGCATGAAAAGAGCTGCAAAGAAGAAACTGCCTAAGGATAGCTGTGCTAAGCTTGTGGCATCAAATTCAAAAAGACTTGAGACTGTAATTGCAGCCAAAGCTGGATCAACAAAGTGTTAAGCAAAGGCTGTGAATACCTAGAGAAATGTGATTTCCTGGTTTTCCATTTTTAATACATACTTTTGTATAAATCTCTAAAACATTGTTTCCACATTGTTACAAAGGGGTAATTGTGAGTAGAATTTTGAGGAAAGAGATTAATTAAATACAGTTTGTAATAAGGCTGTAACTTTGCATCCAGCCATCCATCTGGTGTTTCGAGGCTCTATATCTTAAGCCCGATCACTGTAGAAAACTCTTTGTGAACTTAAATTAATTGTGAACTTTGTATTTCTACTTTTGAAAAGCTGAAAAGTGAAAAGAGAACTTTGGAAATTAAAGTCTGGGATTTTGACTTTTCAGATCATAGCTTGCATATAGGATATAGCCACAAAAAATAAATGATAAAGATTCCAAATGGTTTGAATACATAAATATTTTTAAAACTATTTCAAATTAAGTGGGACATAGTTTTCTATTAAATAAAAAGTGCCACTAAATCTTTTGAAATCTGTTCCAAAATGATAAAAACTTACCTGAATTGTTTAAAATGGTGAGAAGCAGATATTTTTTTTAATGCACGTTGTTGTTTTTTAACTTAATATTTTTTATTTGGCCTAACAAATCTGTAGAGGACATTAAATATTCTTGATAAATAATAAATGAGATACCACATTTTAGATTTTGCAAATTTTATTAGAGTCGAGTAGTTGAAGCTGGATTCAAATGTTTAATTGCACCTCCACTTTTCTGCAACTAAGTTAGGATATCACAAATTCACATTATTTGCTTATTAAGAGTCTATTACTAACCTTTTTAGGAAAGCTATGATAGCAAGTCTTAGTTGGTTGGTTCCACAAAGTGGGGGGGTTGCTGTGTGCTTTTAGTCCAGTTGTGACGTTTCTTAAGATGGAAAGTTGTTACTGAATCAAATTTGCATGCGTGTGTCCGTCTGTGTGATATTTTGATGTTTATTCTCAACGTGTGATCCTTTAATGCTAAGGACTGAACTTATGCAAGCTGTATGGAAAGGAATCTATGTACAGGGAAATGTACCATTGCTTAAATTCTGTCTCTGATTAAATAAACATTAAGGACTGAAACCAATTCAAAGTTTGCATCATGGAACAAAATAACATCACATTTTATCAGTAGACCTCTGTTGAAAAAAAAGGAGTATTTTTAATTTATAGAAAAGATTGTACTAAATTGCTTGTTAGTGGCAGGATTACAGATATATTTTCACATCTAAATCTGAGCATTTTCTTTCCAGTTCCATAGTATTGAGAAAAGAGTAATATTTCTTGTCGGTAGATGGTGCTGCAGCTCTTCTTCCATCCGACTTCTTTCTCAGCCTAAATTGCATCTATAAGATGTGCCTGATACTCAGATAACATCCTCAGATGTACTCAAGTTAATTAAATTATTTTAGTACAAAGAAACAAATGTTTATTTAATGTTTGTCAGACTAACTAACTGAATGACATACTGAGAAAATCTTCAGTTCTAGGTTCTGTTTTCTTCATGCATATACTTTTACTGTAGGTGCTTCAGTGACTTTGCATAATCCAGCAGCAAAACTGTTCACCATGAAATACTGTGCTTTGAAAACAGCTTCAGAAATGAGTTACCACATGCCGAGGAAGTGTTATTTTATGCTAACTACCAAAGTTCCTTCAACAATATTCAGATGCCTTGAACCTTCCCACATGTAGTCACATAACAACCCGAAACTTAAGTGTTCATTTGGGATTTTATGTGATTGACCATCACGAGGAAGTGTGTAATTGTAAAGAAGAAGGAAAAAGATACATGGTCTCCAGATTTATCTCTGAAAAGTGTGTAGTGAATGTATAAAACCCACTTTACTTTGGTACCCTTCAATAAAATCCAGAGCAGTTGCCTTCAGAAGTCACCTAATTAGTACAAAGAGACCACATGTGTGCAATTTAAACTCAGTATGAATCTACTTGTCTTATGAAGGCCAAACAAGGTTTGTTACAGAACAAACAGGATCTTGAAGATCAACAATCACAGCAGAGATACAGAGATAAACCTCTGGAGAATTTCAGTTTTAAAACAAAATTATCACAGAGCACTCTTCAAACGAACAGCGAAAGAGCATGGGACAGATCCTTTTATTCTTAGGCATATTCGTTTCGGTTTGGTGCAGTTTGGTTCGCTATTTTATGGTCCTGCATATTCAGGACAGCATTTCCACTGCCAGTTGGACTCTCACTGGGCAGGCTGGGTTAAACCCACAAGCCTAACGTTGCATCACACTAGTGCAACGACAAATGTGATGTACTGGTATGTCTTGTTACATTTTTTTTGTCCCCCAATCAATAGATCCTATCATATGACCAGCAGCTCAAACTTAACCATCCCGTACCATCGTCCTATGGACCTCCAACTGAAGGAAGCCCAAGAATGGTGCAGTACAAGTCGGTTGTAGGGGCCACTTTTACAATGGAAACAGCCAAAATAGCGTACTGAATCACACCAACCTGTGTCATACTGCTCAGTGGAAATGGACAAATTTAGCTCCATCATTACCTTCTGTGATTCTCTGCAAGTGAAACATTTTTCTCTAATTCATGGAGTTTGTTGACCTTTTCAATGAGATCAGCCTGTAAAACACTCTTTTTCAGGGCCTAATCACACCTACTCTCCTTCCCTCAGGGGACAGATATTGGATAGTGTTATTTTTTTAACATGTCATGACTGAAGAGCTTCTTTCATAATGGCAAACAGGAATGAAGACTCTTGGGTTATGGTTTAATCATCACCTTTTTTTCTGTTTACTTGGCACGCTGAGAGCTATCTGCATTGTAAACAAACTATAACATGCTTGCTGGCTGAGTTAGAAACAGCATGTTGGTGAAAATAAAATCTCAGAGCTTCATTGAGATATTGTAATATTGGGAATATGGGATGTCTGTAAATATAGACAAGTCATGTGCACAGACCATAAATGAGATAAATGTGCAGAAAGTGATGGATTAGCAGAAAACATAATGACTAGAAATGGAATAACTATCAGTTGACACGTGAAGGTTTAATCCAGAGGCTAGCACTCACTTAAAAGAGAGCATCCCTGACCATCTTGGCAACATACCAGACAGATTATCCTTATTGTGACTCACTTCAACAATTCAACACCCAGCTGCAGAACACCTGCCAAGATCTGACTTTCACTGCTTTTTTGCTCCGTTATTCAAAAATGTGTTTGTCTCACAGAACAGCTAAATAATAAAGTAAAACCATTCAATGGAAAGCTTTTTTCATATGATCCTTTGAATTCATGCTTTAGAAAACAGATAGTTTTAATTTAAATAGAAAGGTTACACGCCATAAAATTCAGTGCACCCATATATTTGGGCTGAGGGTTTGGATACAATAAATTTGCTCATCCTTTTGAGGATTTCAGTGGGATAAGGCTCATACATGAAGCTTCTGAATCACATTGAGGCATTTATTGATCAGCAGTAACCTCTCCTCCTCTGCGTTTTGCCAAGCCAAAAGGAACCAGCAGGATGCACATAGGTGAAGACTGGGTTCAAATCGATGCCAGAAAACCTTTTATATAAGCAAAATGGTTTATTTCACGTGTGTGAAAATAGCAGTATTCCTGTTAAATGCATTCCCTATGGCTTAGTGAATGTTTACCACACTACATGCATAGGCAACAAGCAGATGTTTAGATGCATCACAGAACTGGAGGTGATATTTCTCTGCAGATTTATACACCATAATTGCATTTCCCTCATGTTTTAACACCCAGTGAATGTTCAGAAATGCAACTTTAATTTTTTTATGACTCTGCGGCTCTGAGGTTTGAGTCTCTGTGTAACAAAAGCCGAGTCATGTTGTTTTGACTGTAATCATACAGTGATTTATAGCATACGATGCATATTACATAGTATGCTGGTTATTAACTGGTAACTGCTCACTGTTCTAAACAATAGATGGATGCATTAAGTGGTTCAGGTCCTTGTCCCTTTTCTAAACATCATTATTTTTTAAAGTCAAGCCAACTTTGAAAATAAAGCACTTTTAAAACGGCAAGCACTAACCCAATCTCTGATCATCAAAAATGATAAAAACATTAGAAATAAAACAGAATAAATTGCTTAAAATAGAATAAAATATTAGTAAAAGCAAGGCAAAGCTTACACAACACAGACACAGAAAGTCTTATCACTGCTGGTGAAGATGTGTAAAAAAGCTTGAAATAAATTCATTTGTTATTTCAGTATTATAATCTCACACCGCAAAAATGAGAAAATTTGAACCTTTAATTTAAGTACAAGCCCTTTTTTGCATTTATCTGAATTTCTTGGTACCATCTGACTCAGATGGTAATTTCTTTCTGCCAGTGGCCAGAAAGCTGAATCAAATGGAGATCTGCTTAGTAAAATCCTCAAAAGCTCACAGTTAGAGAACTAGAACAAAGAGTGGGATCTTTAAGTCATCAATTCTCAATAGTACTATTAAATGTTAGTTTCTTTGAGTGATGGAGGAAAAATGCCTTCTTTTTAAAAAATTTTCTTAACTTTAAGTGGAAACATGTAGTTTACCCTTTCTGCAACAAACACTCCAGGCTGGTTTGGCATGAAAAAGATGATGAATATGTGGAAAAGCATCTTATGCACACTAGTATGTACAGAGGAGAATCTGTGATACTGTGGGCCTGTTCCTCCCCCAAATACCTGAGGAACCTTGTTTGAGTGCCTGACATCAGGAGCTCTTTGAAATATCAGGACATTTTAAAGAACAATCTGGTGACTTCTGCTAAAAAACTGAAAATAGGTCATCACTTGATTTTTTTTTTTTTTTTTTTTTTTTAGCAGGATTTTTTTTTAGCAAAGCCCTGTCCTCTCTTGCTTCCACGATGTCCTTGGCATGTCCAGGAACAGCAAGTCAGATGATCTGCGCAATCAATGTGTGAAGTGGCAAAGGTAGGGTGGAGCAAGACCGTTTAAGGAGTTAAAAACAAAAAAAAAATTTTAATGAACTCAAAAATAGTTTCCCAGTGCAATAAAGATAAAACTGAAGTAATCTCTCCTCTGTGGTGCAGCATTTTACACCAGCTGAAGGATGACTGGCAAACACCAATATACAAAAAGGGCATTGATAATTGCTTTAAAGTGATGTTAATAGACTGTTGGTGTATTTTTTTGCGAATAGTCTCAGATGAAAAAAGCTGGATTTCTCAACCGCACCGATCTGACCATGCAGTCTGAAATCTTTGTTCATCCTAAAACCCACGACCTTTTGAATAGTTATACTACTGTTTCAGAGGCATATAAATCAGAGTATCATCTACATAGCAATTAAAAGCAATTTTGTGCTTTCTAAAAAAGTAACCAAGGGGCAGCAGATACAAAGAAAATATCAGAAGCCCAAATATTGAGCCCTGAGGGACTCCACATCTCTAGAAAACATTAACTGAAGAACATTACAAAACAGAAAGTCTTTATCCTTGGAGTTAAACTATTAAAATGAGGGGTAGCTAATGGTTTCTGTACAAGCACAGTAAATGTCAGTTACCTTCCAATGCCTGTAGTTTGTTCTAATATCAGTATTTGACAGATCTCCATAACACCACTCCCATTTATAATCCAATTCTCTGTTCCTCAGCCAAACCAAACAGCAGCTCATGAACCTTTCTTTTGGATAAGATGACCTTTGTTTTACAGCTTATTTGGACAGAAATATGTGTTTACATGAAAAAGTTTTATGCTTTCTAAATTATTTGCTATGTAAAAAAGCCCCTAGAAAGTGGAACATACCCCATAGTGAATATCCTTAAACCACAGCACTATGTGTTATGTAAGTATGGCTGTGAGATGCTGTAGGACACAGAGAGATGAAAGAGATGAAGCTCTGCTTCTGGGCAGATAGCCAAGGCATCCTGCTTTGAAACATCCTGATGAAACAGAATCTCTCAGTAGGGAAATTTCACCAGGACATCTTTGAGAGATTTTAATGTCCTGAAATGGACACAAGGACACTAACATGAGATGCTGTGTCAATCATGAGTAAAAAATGTGCATGTTATTGCATTTGGTTTTTGGTTATATTACTTTTATTTCACTGAATACGTTTTGCACGTTCTATCTTAAATTTGACTGAATAAGCTTCACATTTCTAATAGGAATGTGGTAGGGAGGTATATTGTCTTTGAAGCCATCATGCAACTCTTCAAACAGCCTTGTTGTTTTGAGTCTACTGCTAACGCCAAAGCAGGAATGTGTGAGTTTAACTCTCTTAGTACTTGCCCAAGCAAATCCTTTCAAAAGGCTTAAATTTGATCCACACAAAACTAGTCTACCATGGAAAAGAATGTTTGGATAAGAACAGCTGTGTATGCTCTGTGATCCTGATTCTCTTGCCTCAGGAAACCAGTATCACCTTAATGTTGTTTTGTCAAGAAGAAAAATGGATTTCACCTCTCTTTGTGGTGCCATTTTGCTGTGCTTTATAACTGATGTTTTTTTCAGAATTTAATATTTAGAGAAAGAAATTGCATCCAATTTAAAACCTGGAGAAGCATGGGTAGGCCAGGCAGTGGGCCTGCTGTTATTAGCAGTGTTGTTTCCCCAATACTGCATTTTGTTTAGGACTAGCTCACAAATGTTTGGATGCTAATAAACAAAAAATCCTTTCTGAAGTGATAATCATCAACAACACCTCACATTTGGACATGTTAATCCTTACAAACTGAGTGCTGCATCTAAGCACAGACACATTCACAAAGCTCCTATAGCAGCTGGATGCAGAGTCTCCTCCATGGCCAGCTGTGTCACTTTGTAATCCAGCTGTTTTATGCCTACGCTTGCCTTCGTTGTTCACAGACAAGCTGTACAAACAGCCAAGAGCACACTGAGTCTGGTTCTATCAAAGGTCAGTTCTAACTGTGCTTCTAGAAGAGCTGAATATAAATACAGTAAAATGTAATAATTCTGCAACCATTTAAAACATACAGTAGTGCCAAGCCACTTCTCAAATATTAAATTTAGGTAAATTATTCATTTTTGCAAAATAAATGCTGTGTTAAAATTCTTGAAAACTTTGGTAAACTGCTTTAAAAAGAGCTTTGATGGGCACATATGGTCAGTAAACTAGAATATGCATTCCCATGAGGCTCGTTAATCTGATTAAAAGTATCTTCTGAAAATAAGATTTAAGCAGGTATTAAACATACCTTTTATTAAGTCCACATTTCTGTATTAAAAATTTATTTTTTATTGGTCTAATCTTAAACGTCCTGTTTTTTGTAGCTGAAAGCAAAGAATAATCATGATAATTAACAGAAATTAAGGTTTGAAAGCATCAGTCTGTGTGTAATTAATCTATATAATGTAACTTCACTTTTTTTATGTCAGTAACTCAACTGACTAAGTGAAGTACACAAACTTTTTAATATTATTCTAATTTGAATTCTTATATATTTATAAGGGCGAGCCAAGAGGTGGGTAGCAATCAGTTGCACTTACTTAAGAAACCTTTTTAAAAATATATCTGCAGGAGTAGGTTGACTGCATAGCAATTTTTACGACTACTTGAATGCAACTGTAATGCTACTCACACTTGAGAATGATTTCTGGCTATTCTACTCACCTGTAGTAACTTCACAAAATGAAGAACAAACATGTTTTAACCAAAAATGCACCAAACAGGCAGCTAAAGTTATGTTAAAGTGAGACTTTTTGCTTGAACTCATAATGGCGTTTCCGAATTGGCTGTTTTTGCAAAAGCCAGCCAACAGTGAGTCACATAGCTTTGCACCGAGGTCTCTCAGCTTCCAAAGCTGCATTTTCTTCTGAATATTCTAGATATGGTCTAAGAAAAAAAAAAAAAAAAAAAAAAAAAAAAAAAAAAAAAAAAAAACAGTGAATAGGCTAATTTTCTGCAAATAAGTTGGAGTTACGTTCCACAGAAAAATCTGTGAAAAAGTGAATCCACAAAAAAAGTTTCACTGTACATATTTTTTACTATTGAGTAAAAATATGCTGAAGTAATGCTACTTTTACTCAAGTACAATTTTGGGTTACTTTACCCACCACTTGAAGGGCCCGAAAAGACCCTTTATTACAGGATGTCACTCTGCAAACTGGATTTTTCATTCATCATTAAGTATTAATGATGAAAAAACATAAAGCCAAGAATTTACTATTTCAAATGATTAGACACAACACAATCCGTTGATGTATTGAAATACTGTAAAACCACAATATAATAGTCTTTGAGTTTAATAGTTCACAGTAATGAGGGGGAAAAGCAGCAAGACCGATTGTTATGACTGATAATTACTATTGTGAAAGATCTCAGTCCTCAGTGGACTTTCCGTTTTCATCAAGTGTGTTGGAAGCACACAGGCTGAAGGAATGCACCGTAGGGCAGCCTGCAGCTTTCACTGACAGCGCACCGTTCGCTTTCCCTTGCCAGCATCAAACCCATGTCTTAACATGTCCACCTCTGTCCAATATCTGTTTTAAGCATCATCTGGGTGGATCATAATATTGCTGAGAATGTCAATGCTCTGCACTATGCATGAATCTTTGTGAGAATTAAAAAAAAAAAAAAAAAATCTTGTGATGTTTTGCTTACTTATTTGTGTGAGGGAAGATTTCAGAGATATGCTGATGGCAAGTCTAGTACATCTGTTCCTGAAAAAGTGAAATGTAAAGGTGTGGCTCCTAAGGTTCTAGAGATTAAAGGCTCTGCAGGTCATGTGCTGGCATGACAGAGTTTGCTTTCCTCCATCCATAGTGATCCTGTGCCAGTTTTGTTGACTGCAGTAGGGGTAAAGAAGAAACACATGAACTTATATTTAGTTGCTTCAAGGCTTTTAGAAAAACTAGACTAGATGAACTAGAAAGCTTGTCAACACTGCATACTAAAGCTGATACTGTCCCAGAACCTAGAATGAACTTTTCCAGAATTTACCAGGTACTTTCTGAAACTTAAATGGCACTTTTGTTGAACTTTCATGAAACTTACCTGCAATTTTCCTGGAAATTACTATGTACTTTTAGGAAATGGACTTTATTGTGAGCTAACTTGTGATGGTGTACTTCTGGTACTCCTTTGAATTTATCTGGAACTGTTGCAGAAATTTCATGGAGCTTGCCTGGCATATTATGAGCTGACTTGTAATAGAGTACTTCTCCATAACTTGTCAGGTAGTTTTCAGAACTTACCAGGTACTTTGTGGAACTTTTTGGGTACTCTCTGAATTCTTATGGCACTTTCGTAGAACTTCTATGGTATTTTCAAGAACTTATCAGTTACTTTGAACATTTCTAGAACATTCGTAGAAATTTCATTGAACTTACCTTGAATGTCCCTGGAACTTTCTAGGTACTTTTAGGAAATGGGCCATATTATGTGCTGACTTGTAATGGGGTGTTTCTCCATAATTTACTAGGTATTTTTCAGAACCTACCAGATACTTTCTTGAATTTGCTGGGTGCTCTCTGAACTGTTATGGAACTTTTGTAGAATTTTAACAGAACTAACCTGGTAATTTTCTAGAACTTATCAGTTATTTTGAACATTTCTGAAACAATTTATTTGTAATTGTCCCAGAAATTACCGGGAACATCCCTGGAACTTACCAGATACTTTTAGGAAACGGTGTATTTTGAGCTGACTTGTAATAGGGTTCTTCCTCAGAATGCCCTTGATCCTATCTTTGTGCTGTGCACTAGTACCACTATCAACAAAACACAAAACAGTCCCCACAGCATAATGCTGCCACCTACATGCTCTACAGTTGGTACATTTTCTTTATATTTAAAAAGGATCGACTTGACTCATTCAAATGTTTTCATCACTGTGGCCAAACAATTAAATGTTTGTCTCATCCGAATATAAAACTTTTTTTTAAAGTCATTTGGATTCCCCAACTGGACAACAACAAGTTTCAATCAAGTGTGAAGATGTCAACTTTGGAGTTTAGGGTTCTTTCTAGAGCAACACTGGTGCTTCAGTAGTTTGCATTGATAGCAGGCTTGAGACTTGGAAGTTCCTGCCTTGTTCTTAAACACTAACATTTTCTTTTCATCTAGGGTAACAGTTTGGTTCAGCTGGTTGAAATTTGGACATAACTGGGTGTTTTGACGGTACAATGATTCCAAACAAGCACCTAAACTGTTTTGGAATGGATAAAACACACAAACATTAAGTTTGTGGAATGGCATTCCCAAAGCCCTGACCTCAAGCCTTCTGAAAAATTATAGACTATGTATAAAGCTGAGTCCTTGTTTATTTAAAAAAACACGACCTGACAAGAGTGGTCAAATGTCCAAACAGAACTCTGCCAGCCACTCACTGATGGGTACAAAAACCATGTGGTCAAAGGTCAACTTACTAAAGGAGATGCATCTTAAAAGTATTGCTGGCATGTGTACAGATTTCAGCCAGTTAGTAAAATGTTGCAGATGTGTGGATTTGTGAAAATCCACCATCAATTCAAACTGTTGTAGTTTTTAAAATTCATTGTGGTGGCATTTTTAATCATTCCATGATGGAAAAGGACCGGTTCAAATAAACCATGAACCCTAAACCGACATGAGCTTCATTCCCACAGTGAGTGTATGCAAACCTCTCACTGTGAGTGTTCTCACTGGTCCAAACTGAGGCTAGCTTTGTAAAAATTAACCTTTTTTTTTTTTTTTTTGCATATTTACTGTATAGGTCAATGTACTTAGATATCTTCAAGCAATAAGATCATTTTAAGAAAGCATACAAACTCACAGTGTGACACACACTATAAATAACCATTGGGGAAAAATAAAAATAAATTTGCTCATAAAAGACAGATGTTGCCATTGAATACAAGACTGGCCTTGGCTGCCAGCCTCCCATGAGAGAGAAAAATAACATTTTCATGGTAAAATGAAGCTATGCTTTGGGTCGTCTGGCTGCTGCAACAGTAGCAGCCAGTGCAGAAAAGCCAGTCCCTCAAAGTCTTTTGACTGTGTAAGGCCAGAACCACATCCTTTAACTTGGGGTGATAAAAAGGCCAAGCTTCAAATCCTTCTGGAAATACCAGCACCATTTCAAGTCAGCTTTTTCTTATATAAGCTGAGGCAAGCCAAAAGATGGAGCTGCACACAGACCATAACTTGTATTTTCTGTGTTTTAATAAACTTAACATGATATAATATTTTTGGTTTTAGACTAAAATTGTGTAGTTTTACTACTTCTAGAGCGGGAAGAAGAAGAAAAAAAAAAACCAAACAAAATAAATAAATATACATTAATAATAAGGATAATAAATTCATAAAAACAATAATAAATTTGCAACCACAGGTCTAGGATAATTGAATAATAGAAGTTCCATCTTCATCTTAATAATGAAAAAGTAAATAATTTGCGTGAAAATGCAAAAACTAATTTAGAAAGACTGATACAATGGACCCCATGTATTTGTGGAGTAATAAGCACAGTAATATGCAGTAGTGGAGTAATATGCAGTAATAAGCACAGTGAAAGCTATCGTATCTTAGCATCAGTGCAGAAGCTAATAGTCTTCCTTATTTCTGCTCTTGAGGGTAAAGTCAATCAGCACAATGGAAAATGAATGTTGCTCTTGGACTGGCTGCTGTGTAAATAACAGCCAACAGCATGTCAGGTAGAATTGTGTGTGGGTATTTCAGCTTCCCAAGCTCCATTTTACTTTATGAAAAAAATCCGTAGACAGGCAAATTTTCCACAAATAATTTGTTACATTCCGCAGAAAAAATCTGCTACAGGTTGAATCTGCAAACACTGAGCTGTGAATTGAGGAGGTCAACTAAATATACTCTTTCCTGGTCATAGGTAATCAAGTGAACTGAGCCCTAAGTGGAACTTACACAACCAGGTGCAAGTTTAAATGTAAATCTTTATGTTCCTGCTCCATTACATAACATAATGTAATAACAACTTTGCCATTTTTTTTTTTTACTATTTACACTTTATTACAAAACAACATAGAAGAAAAAAAAACTACAGCAGTATTTTTACTGTGCCTTACTGTACCAGATTAAACTGTGATTTTTCCTGTTGATAGTAACTTTCAGTCAGTTCAGGATGAAACGTGCAGAGGATTTGGAAGTGACATGCTTCAAATAATCATTGTAAATGTATTTGTCAGCAAAAATAACTAAATAAGCTTGTGTTTGTACCTCTGTACATCTTTTAAATGTTTTGGACATTTAAAAGATGTCCAGAAAATTTAAATAAAATCCCATGATGTATTCAACCAAACAACTAACACTTCAGGTTTCATGAGAGATTTTGTGGCTATTAATATCAGTCCACTTCTTTGTTTCTAATAGCTTTACTCTAACTCTGTCACTGGAATGACCTCACTTTTACCCCCTGAGGGATTGTTGGAGCCGTGTCTAATCAATAGACAGCCAAATCCATCATGTTTTCCATGATGTCACACAGAGGTTGTAGATTTTACAGCTTCCGACTCAAATTATTGTTGCCTCTGTTTTTCTAAAGAAAACTCTTCAATTTAAGGATTTTGTCATTTTCTTTTATTCTCAAGAACTTACAACTGTATTTCCAATCATTATAAATGTTTTTGTGAAAACACCACTGGAACTAAAAGTAACACACTGTCGTCTTTTCATAAAAGCCTTGAAAAAAAGGGAGACATCTGGCCTCGCCCTAAAAAGCAGATCATAGGTCAAGAATTTGAGCAAGGATTCAGCCTGTTTAAGAAAAGATGTGTCATGGCCTTCAGGGCAGAAATTTTTCAGCAGTTATGTTTTGTCCAGAAGAAGGTGAATCTCCTCAGGGTGCTGCTGCATGATGAATGGAGAAGCTGAAGTTTCAACATTCAGCTCAAGATGTGGGAGTTATTTATGAACTGCATGAGGGACAATGGGTCAGAGGTCACACAAATACTCACCAACAATATCATCTCCTACTTAATAAGGTTTATTTAAACCTTTCTTTGTTCAGCCTCCTTTACTTTGATACCCTAAAATAAAACTCAGTGCAGCCGACTGGGTTCAGAAGTCACCTAATTTGTAATCTGTGTGTTATTTGATCTCAGTATAGATCCAACCGGTCTATGAAGGTCTCAGAGGTTTGATGGAGAACATCAATGAAGAAATAGCATAATGAAGACCAAGGAACACAGCAAACAGGTTAGAGAGACAGATGTGGATAAGTGTAAAGCAATATTAGGTTATAAAACAATAACTCAAGCTTTGAACATCTCACAGGGCTCTGTTCAATCCATCGTCTGAAAATGGGAGAAATATAGCACAACTGCAAATCTATCAAGACATCGGGGTCAACCTAAACTGACAGGTCTGGGAAGGAGAACATCAACCAGAGAAGCAGCCAAGATGCCCCGGGAGATGCTGCAGAGATCCACAGCTCATGTTTAGAGAATTTCTCAATTTAACCATTTGTTCTCCCCTCCACAAATTAATACGGCAATAAGAAACCAATTGCTGACAGAAAAGCCATCTTGTTTGCAGTTTGCTACAAACCATGTAAGAGGACACAACAAACATGTGGGATGAGGTACTCATGTAGGATGAGTTCAAAACAGAACATTCAAATATGCTGTGTCCTGCCTGGTCATCCTGACCACACCTTCTCCATGTCGAAACATGGAGGTGGAAGCATCATGATACGGGAAGACTTTTCTTCAGGATCACGGAAGCAGGTCAGAGTTGATGGAAAGACGAATGGGACTACAATCCTGGAAGAAAACCTGCCAGAGGAAGTTCACCTTTCATCAGGGTAGTCCCCTTAAACATACAGCCAGAGATACCATTGATCAATCATATTCATGTATTAGTATGGCCCAGTCAAAGTCTACTACTTCCGAAGTAAAATCTACTTCCGAAGATGTTCTGCTCTCTGCCTGAATGAGGTTGAATTAACTTCATGTAACATTGTCATGCCGCCCTGCTCAATGACCCTGAATGAGATTAAGCAGAAACTACAAACAGATCTGGGAATAACTCAAAGAGTAGACATGAGCATGATATTTATTGTAGTCAAATGCATCTGTTCTGTTATGTTAAAATTATAGCAGTATTTCAACACAGCAGAAATCATAGCATGCAGAACCATGTTTGACATTTAGGAAACAGGCCTAAATAGAACCTTTAAGGACCTACTGAAACCAGTCAACAGGTCTTCGTCAGAGGTTTTCCCTTCTTAGGTTTGTGTCAAAGGTCATTATATATAGGCAGACAAAGATCCTGAAGGTTAATAGGTTTTCTACTGGAGGAGAGGATAATGAGGCATCCCAGTGAGGTCAGCTGACCCTCTGGTCAGCACAGGTCAGCTCATCAAGAGGACTTCTAGGGCTTCAGGACAGCTGGGAACATCTCTGCCTTTTCCAGAGTCATTCTGTTTTAAGGAGATTTTAAATATTTCTTGATATGCCTTTGAAACCAAGTGACAGTTTTAAGTTTGTTTATACCTTTTCACCATTGACAAAGGCACCTAAGTATCACACCACATCGTGTGGGTGGACAGCTTTGCTTCCCTTAAGATGTTCAGACAGATCTGCAGCTGCAGCTCCTAAGAAGTGTAGGGTCACTAAACCTGTTGATCCCCATGAGCCCCTAGGAGAGTTATCGTGTCATAACACAAAGAATTCAATCACCAAATGGAGGCTGATGCAAAGAGCTCCTCTTACTCTTTCAGCTGTGCTGCAGGGCACCATGATTTTCACTGCAGTCTTAAGGGAAAGCAGAAACTCTCACACAGTCAGCAACAGAGAAAAGAAACCATGCTTCAAATTGTTTAATGTTCCAATAACTGCTTCTTCAAAATGATTCTTATAATGAAGAAATACAAGGTTTTCAGATGTCTTCATCCATATTTTGGCATAATATTATCTGCTGATACCTGGCTGGCTGGGTCAAGTCTGGTAAAGTCTAATACTATTCCCTCAGTGTCATATGCTTGCATAAGTCACCACTTAGACAAACAGAATCAGGAGCACAAACAGCAAACAGGTCAGAGAGCCCAAATAAATGTTTGCATGTGGTTCAGAGCCAGAGATTGTGAGCTGCAGAACTCAGCCACATTACCTTTGGTTTCCACTCGATTTCATATGCATACTACACCATTCATAGATCATTAAAAGCTGTTTTAAACAAGCGTGCAGGACTTTTCTTACAAATGTACTAGCTGCTGTTAGGACTGATAATATAAAGTGTTTGTTTTATAAAACTCTCCTGGATGGCAGAACTGAAACTTAAATATCATGCTGTTAAACAAACATACTGAGCCATGAAGTTATAATAGTGAAAGGGAAAAAGAAACAGCAAGGTCGCCGTACTTTCACAGCTTAAACCAAAGTTCTACCTTTGTTTCACAAATCCTTCATCATGAATTTTTGTCTCCTTCACTCATAAAGCATCAGTTTATGGACCATATAAAATATAAATCAAGACATGACTGACTACAAGTCTATAGATGGGTATGTTCCATCTGTCCATCAATCCATCCATCCATTGTCTATGCCCACTTTTCCGTGCAGTGTCACAGGGGAGCTGGTGTCTATCTCCAGCAATCGAGAGGTATAACTTAATCCACAAATTTTTCATTTGCCATGAAAAGTTAGACTTTCCTCATGATCAATGAAACATTCACTTCTACTTGGAAAAGAATCTTTACTCCCATTGGGATAACTTAAGTAACATGAAAAGTTACAGCAGTTACCTATTAAGAACATTATTTGATCTCATGCTGTGCGGTGTCTTTGCTGCTGATCAGTCACTCACCTCAGGTTGCTGGACTCTTGAAACCGAAGACAAAATGATGGCATGACTTACTTTTTGATTAATCAAGACAAGCATCATGATGTTGGGAGGTGATCTGGTCTGGTCATTCCCCGACAGTCAGATGGTCCTAAATATAAGACGGTCACATCACAACTAAAGTAACATGTTCTTTCCCAAAGCAGAAGAAATGGTGAATTCCACACCTTTAATCCCAATAAACATGCACAAGTCAGAATCAGAGTGCATTGAAAGTGACACACATACTTCAAAGAAGTGACAGAATGTTATTTTTGACAAAATCCTTTTAATTTCTTCAAGTTTAGTCCCAAGCAACATGTTTTTTAAAATTACCAACATACTTAGGAAGATAGGAACCTGTGTGACATCAGATGTAGGTTACTACAACAAAGAATGTTAACTTTGTGTCTCCAAGATTTAACAACAACAAATAGACATTAGCCAGATCCTAACCTGTTATTTAAGAGTGATTTCAGAAAAAAGTCTTTTGTGTCCCACTATCACAAACCTAAACATAAATCCATTTGGGTCTCATGTGAAGAAAAGGATTAAAATGTGATAAAATAACTAACTCCCACTGTCAAGCATAGGGGAGGATCTGTGATACTGTGAACCTGTTTCTACTTCAAAGGCCCTGGGAACCATATCAGAGTGGATGATTAATGTGTTTGTTGAAGTACAAAGAAATTTTCAAAAAAATATTTTTGATAATGAGTCATCATTGTTTTTTTTAACAGAATAATGAATGAAAACAAATCAAGTCAACACAGAAATAGTTCACAGAGAAAAAAAAAAAAAAAAAAAAAAAAAAAAAAAAAAAAAAAAAAAAATCAACTTTCTTCTATGGGTCCAGTCCCCAGTTTAAAGTCACATAGAAAGCCTGTGGGTTAAGCATCTATGTAGAATAAATTGTCTTTGGAGTACCAGCACAAGTCAACAAACCTTATTTTGATACTATATAATGAAAAAACCAGACTTTAACATTCCATCTTGAACAAACATTTGTCTCAGATTCTCTCTGGTGGAGCTCAGGACTATTTTGGCGAACTCCCATAGCTACAAGTATTGCAGCCTGACCTCAAAAATGACAAGCAAGCCATTTAGCTCAATACTCTATGCACCTTTCAGACAAGTAGTAGCTGTGTCTCTTAATTAGTGACAAGGATAGAGGGAGTGTGTGGACGTTTTTCTAAAAGCAGATCCTGTATTGGTCTTTTGACATGGTCCATGTCTTCTGTGAAGAGAGACTTTGTTGCCCTCAGACAGACTTGTAGCCTATAACACACACTTTTACAAAAGTACATGTGTCCCCGATTTTCCATCTAGAAAACAGCAGGCTTTCCTTGAGCGCTTTGCTTGAGACAGCAATCATCATGAGCCCGATAACATAGTTGCCTACTATGAACACAAAGCATGCCAAAGTACACATATAGTGTCTTCCAAAGGTAGTAATTAACAATAAACCTTTTCCAGTTTTATCACACACAAACTTCTATTTTATTGGGGTTCCATTGTGTGATAGACCAACACAAAGTAGTGCGCAACTGAAAATGCTAAATAGTTTTCAACAATTTTATAGGAAATTAACTCTCCAGTGGGACAATGACCCTAAGCATACAGCCAGAGCAACAGTGGAAAAAGCTTGGGTCTGAAAGGCTTAGTCAATGTTCCGGCCATAATTTGACTGAGGTCTGGTTCACATGGAGCTTGTTTTCAGAGAAGCTGTAACATTTTTGTTGTGATCCAACCGCTTGTTTACACGTCACCAGTGATCGGAGTCTCTGACACCGGCACTTTTTGAAACCAGGTTTCAGAGTGGAACGTTTCGGGAACAACCCAGTGGAACAACCGAACACACGGTTTCAGGATAAGGTGGAGGTTAAGGGTCAAAGCATATGGGCACTTTGACAATGTTCTTAAAATCACAGCATAGAGATTTTAATACATATAGTGCCCTGGAATGAGAGCGACAGTGGGTTTAAGTGTCTTGGCGGTCTCATCTATGATGATGATTATTCTTGATGATTTTGTTGATGGTATTTGACAAAATGCAATATTTATTGCTTGTTTCCTAACATGTTACTGTATTATGTTTTCATCATGTAAAGCATTTTGAACGGCCTTGTAGCTGAAATGTGCTAGTAAACTTGTCTAAACAGTTCCGTTCGTTTCTGCACACACTCTTCAAGGTGTTGAGTAGTAAAGTATTTGGGGGTGTTTTCCACATAAACAAACACAAGCGGCGGCGGGGGGGGGGTGAGTTTGCCAGGGGGGTTGTGACAAGAAGGGGCGAAAAATGGCGCGATTTTCGTCACACAACTGCGACAGTGAGAACCGATTTCGGCACTTTGGCCCGACCACATGGAGCTTTTCCCCAGTCAGCATCCAAAAATACCGGCAGTTTCCAGACAACGGTCTCGTGCATCAGTGTCCTGATGTTAAGTTGCTGTGCATTTTGTTTTAAATTATTTATGAGAGTTTTTTGGATTACCAAACTTACATCAGTAATTTTTGTTTACTAAACCGGTACATGCTGTGTTATAGGCCTATGACAAGCATTTTGTTTCAGTCTGTGTATTTTATTTTGTTGCGAATATCATCCGTGATAAAAAAAAATAAATCTTAAATCTTGGCAAAACTTCAAAACTGACGTATGTAGACGCTGAATACAAATGTACACCACACTTTTCAGATTTTTATTTGTAAAAAATATTTGAAACCTATGTATCCTTTTCCTTCCACTTCAGATTTATGCACTACTTTATGTTCATATAAACCCCCGTAAAATACACAGAAATTTGTGGTTGAAATGTGATAAAATGAGAAAACTTTTGCAAGGCTCTGCAGATGTCACTCCTTTGTGCTAAGCTTTGAAAGTCTCTCTTGTCAGATAAGGTATGCTGTTCTGCTGTTTTTTCCAGTGAACATAAGGACTGCAACACCCTCCCTTCACACTCTTGTTTTGTGTCAATTGTTGACAGATGTTTTGTCACACTTAGAACCTGCTGAACGCACGGTTTTCCTCAGCCTTTGACCTCTTCACTTAGCTGCAGCATAATCTCAGCAACAGCTGTCCTCAACATGAAATCCACCACTCACTTGTTACCAAGATGTCTAATCTCTTGACTTTCATCATGCAAGGTTTCACTACAGCAGGTGTCACACCTTAGCAGCCAGCACTGTCAGGCAGGAGGTTTTTACACAAACATCACCACGTTGTCCACTTTAACCTAATAATAACAAAGAAGATTCTGAATGCATCTTCGTTTCTGTGAGCTGCAGAGCTGAAGCTGTGTGATGCAGAATCCTCTGCTTTAAATGAGCAAAGACTAGATTCCCTGTTAGCTGCTGGACCGGTGACAATTAGGGTCAGAGGCCTGATTTCCTCTTGGCTACGTCTGGCTTTCAGAAGCTCTAAAAGGGTTTCATGAGGAGGACTCGGAAGCACTGAGGCATCTGGCAGCAGCCCTTCCCTCCACATCCTGAGGGCCAGCAGAGCTGCTCTGTGTCAGCCCGATCAGGAAAACAAGGTGTGCACTGTAAACTAAATGCACATGGAGGGCGGTGGCTCAGGTTCCCACTTCAGCAGATGTTCTACCACAGAGAAACTCACTGTAAGAAGAAGAGTGGAGGAGGGGAAATGTGTTGCAACTTTACATTTTGCTAAAGTATTTTAATCAATAACAAACGACGAGCCTCTTTTGGATAAAATGAGCCAAATTTAATCTTTTTCAGTGTGGTTCTGTACGTCATGTGGTATTGCTTCACATACTGTACCCTTGAAGTACCAGATGGTCCAACAGTGACATCAGTGCACATTGAAATTGGCAGAGCATGCCTACACCTCATCATATGACACTTCAAAGAGCCATCACAGTTGTGGGAGTAGGGCCGCCCCCTCCTTTGCTTCATTTAAAGGGAATCGATTAGTAGAGTCAAATATCTCTCTGGAATGTTGGCATAGGGGATCCAGACAGTTTTACAGGAGGTATTCTTGAAGTACAGAAACGTTTTCATTTTGGTCTGAATGATTTAAAACAGCAAAAACTTATATACAGTTATATATATATATACAGTAAAAAAGTGATTTAACCTCTGTAAAAATGATAAATTTATGTGATGTAAAGACTATGATGAATCACATTTTTACATTTTCCACCTTTAATGCAACATATATCTTAGTTGCTTTAATATGCACACCCTTACATTGTTGCAGCACTTTTTCATTTCAGCTTTCAGTCTTCTTTGGTGGGACTCTATCAGCACCCCAGATCTTGACTTAGTCACATTGGTCCACTCTACCTCGCAAAGGTTCTTCACATTTATCAGTGAGGACACCTCTTGTCCACAGTCCTCTTCAGGTGACCCCACAAACTTTCTGTCAGATTTAGTTTTCGATTTTGATTAGGCCATTTCAGAACTTAAATTTTTTTCTTCTTCTGAAACCATTCCCTTTACGAGGGAATTTGTCTACATGCTTGCACTCACTCTGATGCAGAAAATCTGAAGGTTTTGTGTCTAAACTGAGTTATTCAGAATATTTCATTACTTCAGCCACCTAAAAAACAGTTCCCACTCTAGAAAACTAACCCCGTAGCATAATTCCACCAACACCATGCTACAACATGGGTTTGTTTTTTAGTTATGCTCAGTGTTGCTTCTGTGCCAAACATACCTTTTGGGAATTGTGGACCAAAGTTCAATATGCGTTTCTTCAGACCATACCCTGCCTCAAGGCTCAGTGAGATCTTAGACAGGCCTGGAAATTTTCTTAGGAAGAAAACAAGTCTGTATTAACACCCTACTTCTCAGTCCAGTCATATGGAGAAAGCAGGAGACTGTTGTCATATCTACAGTAGAACACAGCTCGTACTTGAGAGAAATTCCTGCAGCTCCTACAGTGTTGCTGTTGGCCTCTGGGCATCCCACCCAAACAATTTCCATCTTGTCTTCTCATTAGTATTAGAGGAACATCAAGCTCATGTAATGTTGCTGTTGTTTTCTACAATTTTTGATGGTTGTCTTCATTTCACTATAGCTTATTTATCTGCAGAATACTCATCCTTATTGACACCTTTGTACAATGAGATCTTTTTTAACCCTTTGTAACCTCTCTGCAGACTGTGGCTTCAGCTAAATGATGCAAATGTGATAAAAATTTTCTTCTGGAATAGTTTAATTTTATTTATGATTAAATGACATTCCATGATTGAGGGAAGGCGTAAACTCAAGAAGACCAAAAGCTGAAACAGAATGAAAAGATCTCTCAGAAAAGACTTGTTTAAGGGTGGACACACTTATTCAACTCAGTTGTTTCACCCCTTTGTTTCTTTTTTTTGTTTGTTTTTTGGTTCTTTACATATTTATTTATTTTTTTTTTTTTTTTGCTTTTTTTGAGTGAATTGTACAGGATATATGTAACATTAAAGCTGGTAAAATTATTTACATCACAAAAACAAGGTTTATGTTTGTGTAGCCCTTTCTATTACACAATATAAGGCTGTGGTGTCTGAACTTTTTGCCACATTTGTCAAAATCCGCAAGCTAAAAGTACTTCTAAACTGGTACATGTTTTTTTTTTGTTTGTTTTTTTTTTTTTTTTTTCAAACAACCTTGGCTAAGTTCAGCAACAAGGCCTGGATATCGTTCACTGCTTCTCTGAAAATGGTGCTTATATTTAGCCAAGTTTAATGAACAAGGTGTGCTTTGCTGGTCTGCTTTTGTGTAAAGATCACTGGATGTTTGTGCTCCTATTTGCTATGAAATTGAAATTAAAGCAGATATTTGCAATGTGTTGAAATGTGTTGTTCCCAACACTTTTGCATTTTAAGAAGATTTTAATCTTTAAGTAAAAATCTTGCTATAAAATGTGTCCATCTGCATGTGCTGCTGGGTCAGATTAAATTTACTTTCATTCCAAGTCGCACTTTGGAGACACCTGATATAATGGTCGGTCATGGTACTGCGTCTAGGAACTCCACCTTGTTTAATATGCAGTTATAAGCCTCCTGGTAAACCTTTAAGTAAAACAGATACATTTCTAATTTATCTTTTCTATATTTAGGACCTCATACTGAGTTGAAAATATATGATATACTCCAAGAGTTTAGAGACAAGCTTAACTGTATTAACATATTTTCAATAAAGAAGTTGAACAGAAAGCAAATGATAAAACTGTGGAGATATTGTATTGTTAGTGGAGTTGGAGGGGATTAATTTTTCAAATGATAAAGCTAAAATAAAAAAAATTGTTATTCATATAGATGAAACAGCAGATAAAGAGCAAAGAAAGGGATTTGATCAGCTGCTCAAGATTTCTGTTGGTTTAGACTCTACCGATGTCCTTTGATTGTCTTTGATTAATCTCGGTCCTTTACCCTATTAAAACTAAATGAAGCGACTATATAAGGCTCACTGGATACATTGCTATTGACAAGGATTTCTGCCCAAAATCCCTATCTTCTTAGTTGTAAGAAATAGATAGGATTACCAGTGAAGACATTGGAACAAGCAAGCAGGCAGGTATTAGTGACTGTGTCTAAGCTGGATTTAAAACCAACTGACCAGTCATTCCTACTGGTGTACGACGACAGTGTCTACAGAAAGCAGCGGAGAGCAAAGACGTCGTCGAGGACACAAAGGATTCATGCCGAGGTATCAAAGTTCAGGCCATGGAAATAACGCTGAAGGGTTTTCCACTAAAAGTGGTGAATATTCCATGGAGGAATAATAACCTCAGCTCTCTGCATACAGACCCTCCTCTCTCTGAACAAGGAGAAATCATCGTTGGAGTCTACCTGTTAGTGCTGGGTAAGTCAAAGACCATCTAATCTTAGGGACAGGTTGCTATTATTCAAGTAATCATGTTCTGAAGGATAAATCATTTCTTTTTCATTCATCAGATTCCAGCAAACAAGTAGGAGGAAATTTCTGCATTTTAGCCTGATTAAGATTTGTTTAGCATCAATGAAAAATTAGGACATTTGCTTATTTGTACAAAGACTGGGAATTAGTATTTAATGTAATCAAGAACTGATTTATTAATAATCCCACTAATGTCTACTATCAATCATTTACTTTAGGTAAAAGAGACAAAGGTAAAATAAAGATACTAAAATTAATTCTACTCCACAACTACTACAGCTAAGAGGGGAAATCTACAGAAAAAAAGAATTGAACATTCAAAATATTATGAAACAGATTAGAAATCAAAGTTTTATCAGAATTTCATCTCTCACTTAAAATAAGCACCTTCTATTGGTCAGAAGCAGCCGTTTCTCTGAACCACTTTCTGCTCATTTGGTTCTCTTGCTCTAATCTCAGCTGTTCTGCTCCTATATTGGTCCCATCTGCTTGTAGTTCACTCAGAGCGACAAGCGGTACTGGATTCTTCTGTTAGTGGGTTTTGGATATCCAGAGGCTCCTCGCTCTGGATTTGGACTGGATGATGTGCCTAAAAAAATTCCTGATGGTCACTGACCATGAAAAACAAAACAAAATCTTTGCAGGAACTCCGTTCCAAAAAGAGACAACAGCATGAAGTCTATGCGACATACAAAACATTCATCGCAGCTGAATCTGGAGAAAGTGATCACTCCTTGCTCTGATCAGGCTGATAATAGTTTCTTGCTGGGTTTACTGGTTCTGTGTTCTGCCCTGAGTTTCCAGACTTCATAGCTTGCAGTCAGAGGTGGGCTTGAGATGGCGCAAGAGACACGTCACATTAGACGAACAATAGTAAAGAGAGATTCTATTATATTCTTGAACCACATTCCTACAACTAGAGAGAGGCCAAATATGTCAATAGATATTTACTGCCCTCAGACGGACTTGTAGCCTATAACACACACTTTTACAAAAGTACATGTGTCCCTGATTTTCCATCTAGAAAACAGCAGGCTTTCCTTGAGTGCTTTGCTTGAGACAGCAATCATCATGAGCCTGATAACACACATACTTATTATTGTAAGTAATATAAATCCCCCAGCTGGGGCTTTTTCCACATTTAAGGTTTCAAACATGTAATCATTCTTCTACAAAAAAGACAAGTTTACGTTCAGAAATTAACACATTTACCAATTTTTAAAGTTATGACTAATGATGACTTATTTAAAAACTTTCTGAATTCCCAAAATATTAAAGGGGCAGTATTATGTAAAATCAACTTTTTTTGAGCTTTAGATCATGTTATGTTATTCCATCATCAAAAACACACCTGGAGTGTTGCTTAATAATAACAATAATGATAATAACCTTTATTTAACCAGGTTTGTCCCACTGAGATCAAAAGATCTCTTTTACAAGAGAGACCTGGCCAAGACTGGCTCCATACAGAGAGATGGAAAAACAAAACAAAAACAAACAAACAAAAATTACTCAGTTCTTGTCACATTGTCACAATAAACATAAACTTACAATAAAACATGTAAATGACTCAAGTAAAACAATTGCAGTTCTGCACCTTAAACGTAATGGGATCTATCGTGGTCTTAAATACATTCAGAGATACTAGTGTTCAAAGTTTGATCTCTGATTGCAAACTGTTCCATGAGGTTGGAGCAGAAAAGCTAAAAGCTTTCTTCCCCCTTTCTGTTCTGACATGAGCAACATTAAAATTTAAAAAGTCCTGAGACTGAAGGCTGCAGATGCTGTTGTTTAACGTTAACAGTGATGAAAGATAAGGTGCTGTCAACTTAAGAATAGCCTTGTAAATCAAAACATACCAATGACCAAGCTGGCAGACATGCAGAGATGGCCATTTTACCTTAGCATACAAGAAACAGTGATGAGTTAGGGCTCCATTCTTTGTTCTGATTCTTTCAAGAATGTTTGAGAAATCCTTTAATCTCCTGTGGGAGCCGTTCAGCTGCCTGGGTTGACCCAGCTCCGCCTTCAAGGCGCAGCTCCTCCTCAGAGCTGCAGTTTCTAAGCTTCCACCTCACAGAGCACCCCTTCCCTGCAGCTTCCCCATTCAGCTCCTTCCAACTAGCCAGCAGCAATTAGCAAGCACCTGGTGGAACTGTGCATCTGCCAAGCTCATTATACTAGCTACTTCTCAGTGCAATTCTGGTAAAAACGTTGTTAAAAGGTTAATAGAGGAGCAATGTTGTGATGACTCCCTGAAGGTGGAGAGTTGGAAAGAGCAGGACTTTCTTAAAGAGACAGAGACCTTATTTCAAGGCGCTAAATTACAAAGTCAAATTTCTTTTGAGTAATTTTTGATATACACAACATTTTTGTAACAACTCAAAGTAACATAGTTACTTGATTATGCTTTAAAATGATTCAATGTGCCTGGAAAACACATAAGAAATACTTTAATATATTGACAGACAACTTCATTTGGGAACTGCACTTGTTGAGATTGATCATAAAAACAATATTATTATTATTATTGTTGTAATTTTTAATGATTCAGATAAAAGGCGTGTGAATCAAGGGGTTGTTGTGGGTTAATCTCTAAGTTTAGCCAAGATATTTTGGAGTAAGGCAGTTTTTGTGAGTCAAAGGTCAATCTATCAGTTTGTGTACACTACAGTAATATCAACTGACTGTAAAACACCACAATATAAAAGCGCTCATGGGAAAACGTACACAAATGTAATTCATGACATACATTATTCAAAACTGTACACCTGACCCTGCTGTGGTTTGTTGGTTGTCAACTACTTTACAGACAAATAATTATATTTTATATTATAAAACACTCGACAATGTGCAACTTTTCTCCTGATATTTATTTTGCAGTGAATTACATCATCAGTAGTTGAACATGTTCTCCTAACCTTGTTTTACCTGCACTATGAGACTCAATTGTAAGCTCGTCCTGAAGATATTGTTGATTTTTCTCTTTGCAGGATGGCTGTCGTGGTTTGGAAACAGTCTGGTGATATTTGTCCTGTACCGGCAGCGGGCCTTACTCCAACCAACAGATTTCTTCACGTTGAACCTTGCCATCTCTGATGCCAGCATCTCAGTGTTTGGCTACTCTCGAGGTATTCTGGAAATCTTTAACATCCTGAAGGATGACGGGTTCCTGATCACATGGATCTGGACTTGCCAGGTAAAGGAAATGTGAAGACAAGCACTAAATAATCCAAGCAATTCCTTGTATCCAGGATTTTTTTCTGTTAAACCTCGAGTTGTGCAACAGCAATAAAGCTTTAATAACAATTAAAAAGTAAAAAAATGTTATCATACAATGTTCTGAGCTGCAAACAACATTATGTACATTTTCTATCTTCTATTTACAATCCAAATTAATCCATTACATTACAAAACAGCAAAGGTTTTACCATGAACAGATGAACAGAGCATGCATGTGAGTGAGCGCTTGTGTATATACAAGGGATTTTGGTAATAGCCATGTAGGCTAGAGGTTAAATCTGTAATAAGATTAACATGTTAGAGACCTTTAAATGGGCAAAACTCTTCTAATAGCAGGTCAGCAACCAAATGGAGAACAATTTGGAGCGTGGGCATTGATATCTTTGCATATCTTAATCATTTGCTCTAATTTTTCAACGCAATTGCAATTTACATCTAAGTGGTTTAATTTTAAAAACGAGTTTCTGTGCGTAAGCTGTGAAGGGCACCATTCATCCATGTGTTTTCTTTCCCCTCACAGCCAAAGCTCAAAATTAAATTGTTGTCATTCTTTTGCTTGGAATTCAATTAGGCTATTTTTCTTGCTCAAGGCTAACTCTGGCAGAAAGTGGGATATCCGTGCAGGAACGTCAGGGAAAACTCACTGAAAAATCAAAGAAAAACAAGGTGTTGAAAAGCTGTAGCATGCCACTCTTATTTTACCTTCCCCTGAGAAGTGAGCTAAGATGGGAGGGGGCAGTCAAAATTAAATATAAGGGTATACTCTATAAGTAAGACTTTTTAGAAAGGGTAGGAGCATGTGAACAAGCATGTGAGAAGTAGATTACTTCACGAAGCATGATGTGACCAGAACAAACCCGAGCCAGATCCGTGTATTTGCACCTTAGGAAGCCGAACTGGATTTCACAGAGGCAAATACGCAGCGTAAAAACATTACAGTCACAATTTTTTCCCTTTTGATTCATCTTACAGTAAAAAAAAAAAAAAGTGCAACACACCAGCTTTGAATTAAAGGAACCAGAATTAGTATAAAAAATGTGATGGGTGTTGGTAATTGGATTAGGACAAAGGAAGATCAAGATAGTAATTACCAAATGACCTCAAATGAGGAGTGTCACCTAGAAGTGACCCAGCAGGGTGCCGGTAGTTGCACACTTGGAGCCAAACGGAAACACTGTAATACCTTACAAGAAGGCTTGTGATTCCAAGATAATCAGCCTCAAACCACAGATAACCCAAAACTTAGATCAACACTATTAATGTTTTGTTATTTCTTTGTGTTTCTTTTAACCATCAACATGTTATCAGCATGTAGGTCAAAGGAATATGGGCAATGTTTCTTCCTGGTCATTAAACTTGCCTAGTATAAATAAAAGGGTTACAGATTGAGTGAGAAAGTGTTTTTTTCTTGTTGTTGGTCATTACCTTGATTGCTGTTACTGTTTTTGATTAGGTTTTATTTTGAGCATATATGCAGAAGTGTTTAACTGCCAGAACTAAGAAATAAATACAGGAGTAGTGTCTCGTTAAAACAAAAAACTTTCTTGTTATAACAAGATTTATATCCGATTAAAACCAAAATATATTCACATCTAAACGAGGAAGGTAGTGACAGTTAAAATGCAACACCTTGCAGGATGTTTAAGTGTAATCTGGATGAAAAGGAGTGAGCGTATGGAGTCAGAGGGAGACCCTTTATGCCTTTATAAGAAGTCATAATCCAATTGATATATAAAAATATATGTCAAAGAAAGAAGCATAACAATTTTACTTTCAGGAGTGGAGCATTACAGCTTTCACTATAATGCTTCACTTGTGAAAGTAAAACTGCTTCTTTTCGGCTCTCAGACAACAGGTAGGTAGGTAGGTAGGTAGGTAGGTAGGTAGGTAGGTAGGTAGGTAGGTAGGTAGGTAGATAGATAGATAGATAGATAGATAGATAGATAGATAGATAGATAGATAGATAGATAGATAGATAGATAGATTTTTTTACTTAACTGTTATTTAGATAGGAATGTACTCACAGAGATCAAAGATTTCTTGCAAAGTGCCCTGGCCAAGACAGACAGCAACAAGAAAAAAAAAACACAGATTCAAAACATTTGACATGTAACAATCAAAACATTTTAACTATAAACCTAAAGGATAATGAATCGAGACTAAAAGTAGCTTAAAGGTCTAAAAAGAGATCATAAAATTTAGCAAAATGTGGATGCCTCTAACTTTCAGAGAATAATTAACCTGCAGTAACATTGGACTATGGATCAGCAGCCTCAGCCCAATAGCTGATCAAAAAATGATGTAAATATCAGGTCCGAAAAGATCGAATTGGCCCCATCTGTAGTCTGATGAAGATACTGTGAAGATGTGATGCAATAAATTCCCTGTGTCTGTCTACTTCCAGATAGACGGCTTCCTCACGCTGCTTTTTGGCCTTGTGAGCATCAACACTTTAACAGTTATCAGCGTCACCAGATACATCAAGGGATGCCACCCGCAAAAAGGTCAGAACAAACTTCTCAGAGTGCAAGTGTGAAAACACAAAGAAAGCTTCATACCAGCATGGTTGCCCTCCTTCACATTCCACTGATCTTATCTCACAGAAAAGCGTGTTTCTGTTTTCAGCTGCGAAAATAACTACCATTTGTCTCCAGCCATTCCATTTATACTTCTCCAGTATGTTATTAAGACAATTTGAGGTGACATTTTCTATTTCTGAGACTACATGCGATGTCAAAGAATGTCGTAATTACATAGAAATGAGGGTGAAAAACTGTATTTGATTGTATGGTGTTGGTGGTTGTTTTAAAAACGCTGTGACTGTAAACTGTGCCCATTAATGATGAGTGTGGGATATCACCAGTTGCATTATGTGCCATAAGGTAGTCACTGAAAATGACCAATTTAGGTCTGAATAGAGCAATTTAAACAATCAAAGGTGCAAATTAACCACTAAGTCTGTGAGCTGAGTTGGTGCAAAAGCTACAAAACCTTTGTTTGAGATTCTGTACATACACTATTTTGCAGAATTATTTATATCCCTTGAACTGTTCCACATTTTATCACATTACAACCATAAACCTCTATTTCATTTGGATTTTATGTGATAGAAAAACGCAAAATAGTAAATGGTGTCCATCAATGTACACAGACTCCGTAAGACCAAGAGACACACCAGACAGGTCAGGGATACATTTGTGGATTGGTTTAATGTTGGGTTAGATTATAAAACAAAATCCATATCTTTAAAACATGCCATGGAGCACGGTACAATCCAATATCCAAAAATAGAAAGAGTATGGCTGTCCATCTAAACTGACAGGACAGGTAATGAGAGCATTAATTGGAGAATCAGTCAAGAAGCCTGTGGTAACTCTGGAGGAGTTGCAGAAATCCACAGCATGGGACAAGGACAGGCATTAGTCTTTTACTCCACAAATCTAGCCTTTGTGGAAAAGTGACAAAAAGAAAGCCATTTTGAAAGAAAACTATGGGAATTCCTGTTTGCCATAAACACGTTGAAGAAGGTGCTCTGGTCAAATGAGACCAAAATTGAACTGAAACATGCAAAACTGTGTGTGGGATGAAAAACACACCATTTCCAAAGTGAAACATGGTGGTGGCAGCATCATGCTGTGGGGATGCTGTTCTTAAGAAGAGACAGGGAGGCCGTTCAGTTAATTGTAGGATGAATGGAGAGAAATACAGGGCAATCCTGTAAGAAAAGCCTTTTGCACTTAAATCTCATTGTGGGAAGACTTTCAAATTGACGTTCAGAGATACTCTCAATCTAATTTCAGCTATTTTATAAAAAGAATGGGCAAATATTTCAGTTTCTACATGTGCGAAACCAAAAGAGACATGCAGGAAAACACTTCCAGTTCTATTTGCATTAAAGGTGTTTCCTCATAGTATTGACTCAGCAAATAAAAATGCATTCTTTTTATATCTTTGTTTGCAAAAATGTTAAAAACCATGTACAACTTTACTTTTTATTCATATTTATGCAGATTTGTGTTGGTCTGTTATAAACAACCCTGATAAAATACAATGAAGTTTGTGTTTGTGACAAAATGTGAAAAAGTCCAAGGTATATGTATACTCATGCAATTCCTTGTAAGATAGTTTTGAAGTATATTTTAGAGCTGTAAAGAAGGAACTGACCTTTTTAAAGTTTCTTCTAAACACAAAAATGTGTGTACTATCATTCCAGCAGATGTCCTTTTCAGATGGAAATGTTTGGTAAAGGCTATCAATATAAGAAAGGACTTCATTGTTCAACAAATGTCAATGAGAGTGCTGACATTCATAACAAGTAACAAGAATTTTCCTTCCTTCAAAGCCTCTCACTGTTTCTGTTCTGTTTTCCAAAATTGAACATTTAACCTTTTAAAATTAAAAATCAGTCCTCCGCTCAGGCTCATAATCTATGCATTGTTGTTTTGATGTTGCCTTTTCTGTTTTGTGTATTTTGCAGCGCACTCCATCAGCATCAACACCATTGCAATATCATTAATCTTTATTTGGACCGGAGCACTGTTCTGGTCTGTCGCTCCGCTGCTGGGATGGGGCAGTTTCACAGGTCTGTTTCTGCTCTGGGCCAGTTTGCTGCTTACCAAAATGTACCTCTTTCTTTGTATCCACCTGCTTCCATTTTGTACCCCCAAACAAAACTGTTTCATATCGATGTACTTAACCATTCCTTTTTAGTTTTTCTTGGTAATTGGCCATTTTAGGGACAAATAGTACTAAAGATGCTTGAATCTCACTTCTTACTTTTCCTTTTCTTTTCCTCTGATTTCTGTTTGGATCACCCACCTTTTATAAAATGTGACAAATCCAGATGCTGGGTAGATCAGTTGATAGAGCATGTAGAGAGGCAATAGTCCTTGATATGGTTGTGTTGGGTTAAATTCCTGGTATCAGGACATTTGCTGCATGTCTTCCCCTTTTCTCTGCACTCTCTTTACTGTCATATTACTGTTCAGTAAAGGCCAAACATGACAAAAATATCTTTTCAAAAAGAAATATTATAAATCAAACAAAAAAAAAAATCCCTAAAGGTAGATATTATTAATTGGATATATATAACCACATTTCCTTAATGTAGATTATGAGTAGATTATTTAAGAATACTTGAAAGAGGCAGTATTATGTATTTTCCAGGCACATAGTGCCATTTTACAGCACAAAGTAACTATTACCTTCAGTTGTTACAAAAATTCTGTATATATCAAATATGATTTAAAAGAAATTTGACTTCGTAATTTCACGGCTTAAAATTGGGCCTCTGTCTCTTTAAAAACTCCTGCTCTTTCTGAAACTCCACCTTCAGGAAGTCATCACAACAGCACTCCTCTATTAAACCTTTAACGACGTTTTTGTCAGTGTTATAACATTATAACATGATGTGAAGCTTAAAAAAGTTGATTTTATATAATATGGCCCCTTTAAATAATAAACCAGGTATGAAACATTACCACAAGAGGAAGGAACTGATGCATGGTGGTTGTACGAAATAACCAAAGCTGGAAAGCACAACTTGTCCAAAGAGCATAATCACTAGTATCTGCATGTTCCATATTCAGCCCAAACAAAAATAACATCATCAGAGAATATAAGTTCATCCATTATAATTACCAAGCCACACCTTGATTGTCTGCATCTTGTGTTTCACAGATCGGGGTTATGGCACCTGTGAGGTGGACTGGTCCAAAGCCAATTATTCCACCATCTACAAGTCCTACATCATCTCCATCCTCATCTTCTGCTTTTTCATCCCCGTGATAATCATGCTTTTCTCTTACGTATCTATTATAAAAACTGTAAAAAGCACAAATGCAATGTCCGCAGACAGTTTTCTCTCTCCGCGACAAAGGAAGATGGAAAGAGATGTCACGAGGGTAGGTCTAAAGTAGAAACATGAAATACTTGGTTGCAGAATTTAAAGGGAAATCACAATTATTTTTTTATGTCCCTCACTAGATTTCTATTGTAATCTGCACTGCTTTCATCATGGCCTGGTCGCCGTACGCAGTGGTCTCCATGTGGTCAGCCTGGGGCTTCCACGTGCCGAGCACAACCAGCATCGTCACCCGCCTCTTCTCTAAGTCCGCCAGCTTCTACAACCCACTCATATACTTCGGCATGAGCTCCCAATTCCGCAAGGAGGTCTCGCTGCTGCTTCCATGCACAACAGAGAGCAGGGAAGTGGTGCATCTACAGCATTTTAGAAACATCAAACCCAAAGTTGAGAACCTGCCCCAAGCCACATCTCTTTCTGCCCAGAGACAGGAGGCGAAATACTTGGCAGGAGAGCTGAATGGGTCCAACCTTGACAGCGACTCAGGGGTCAACAGTCCTCCTGAGACTCCTCCTGAGATTTTCCACATCGATGTTCCCTCACACATTGAAACATCAGAGTACTGGTGTGACAGACTCTAAAACTGTTTTAAACCACAAGTACAAGGGTGGGATTGACTTTGTTTTTGTATTTCCTTCATCTTACCCATGTTCATAAGCAGATATGCCCATGTTTGTCATCAGTATGTGTGGTAATAAACTATTTTTTCGAGGCTCAAATTAGTATTATTTTTGTTTCAGTACATCAGTCTGAACTGGCAGTTTCTAATGCACTTTGTTTCTAAGACCCAAAGACGAATGTGCTTGAAAGCGTTCTTAGTACTATTTAGGACTACTTTGCAGTTAATTAGCCTAGCATTCACCTTGTAAATAATTTATACCAAAAACTTCAACTGAGTAGCACTAAAGGCCGTCATCACCTGCACAGGAAGACATAACCAATCTGCCTAAATCCTTTCTGGAACAATCCAGCGGATGAAATGTGGAAGTAGTAAAGGGCTGAGACATGAGATGCATGGTAACATCTGGAACCACTGAACTGTACTTGACTTGACTGAAGTATCTGATGGTATTATGCCATGCAACCTCGAGGGCGCTCACAGGCTAATCTCACATATATGCTACAGATTACACAATATCCAAAGAGATGAGCAGTTTCACATCTCCATTAGTCTCATCGTCACTGTGTCAGCCAACTAAAATCAGAAGCAGCGGGTCTCTGTTTTCACAGGATATCCAGCCCAGGGAGTTATGAGTTACAAATTTTGTCTGTTGACAACCTGTCAAGAGGATGGCAGGGGTCTAAGAGAAATAAGCAACCCTGAAACTCAGTCTGCTTTCTGGGTCTACTTGGAGCAGAGGGATCTAATCTTGAATAAAGCTCCCCAGTGACTTCTGCAGAGACTGTAATAGCACACACAATGAGCTCTTTTACAGCAGTACTTCAAACTTGTAGCTTCAAATAGCAGGCAAGCATCCACAACACCTTATGTGCCAATGGTCTGCATAAACCAACTATAGCTCAGGATTTGGGAGTCATGTATGACTGATACTGGGTATTATGTGTTGGGAGGGCTGCAGGGTTTGCTACAATAGCTGGACAAAAGGCTAACGCCACCAAAGTGACTGTGGATATGATTTTGTCTGTAAAACAACTCTGGATTGAACACATAAACCATAATCTAGGCTTTTAGCCTGAAAGATTTCTTCTGTTTTACCTTTAAAAAAAAAAAAAAAAAAAAAAAAAAAAAAACTTTAATAAGAAATTATTAGTTTCACAAGGGCACTGTTGATAGCACTGTTGGCTTGCAACAAGAGGGTCCTGGGTTCGAATCCTGGCCTGGGGTCTTTCTGCAAGGAGTTTGCATGTTCTCCTGGTGCATGTGTAGACTCTCTCCGGGTACTCCAGCTTCCTCTCACAGGCCAAAAACATGACTGTTAAGTTAATTGGTCTTTCTAAATTCTCCTTAGGTGTGAATGTGTGCGTGCATGGTAATTTGTCCTGTCTGTCTCTGTGTTGCCCTGTGATGGGTACCATCCAGGGTGTACCCTGCTTCTCACTCGATGACAGTTGGAGATAGGTACCAGCCCCCCTCACAACCCTGCAAAGGTAAGTGTAATAGATAATAGATGGATAGTTACACAACCTCTCATTAGGAAATACAGTTTGTGGAATTGTCAATAGGTCCTCACTGGGATTAGGATTTGAAAAGTTTCCTGACCCCAGATTCAAAGTTTTAATCTCTGAACCACTTAGTTGCCCCATTTGCCTCATATCTATGTCTTTCGTCGCGCTCTATTGGACTCCTGAATCATTTAGCAAAGGTGCTGTTGGGAGATGTTTGTTATCATGTGTTCTTTCTGGCTGTGTTTTTAGGAAAAATTCTGAGTGTGCCTACTGTCCTCTGTTGGACTGGAAGCAATGTCATGAATGGTCTCGGGATGCTTAATTGTCGGAATGACACAGAACTCAGGGTAGAGACAACCCAAAAACATCCAAACGTGATGATGTAAGGGCGTTGATCACCCTCCAGACTGTTGAGAAAGAGATGGCCTTTGACCTTGACTATAAGTCTGAGTTAGTAAAAGCTTGACTTGATGATTGAACTCACCTGCTTATCAAATTTAAAATCTGACAAACATCACACCATGGTTCTTGACAGATAAGTGGAGTAAAGTGGAATAGGGACCTCGGGTGACTATACCTGATCAAACATCTCAGTTTTGTTGTCTGAACATCATCTGCATAGCAATGAAAAGCAATGTTATGGCTTTTAAAAATCAACTCAAATGGTAACAGATATAATAAAAACTGAACTGGACATAACATGGAACACTCCAGATGAAAGGGGAGATGTAGAAATATTGAAGCTGTTTGTTCACTAATGTTGTCTAACAAACCTTTGAAGCCTTCACAAAACAGCCGGATTTATACTACGATTAAGGTACACCGATTTATTAATCAGGTGACCTTGTTGCACAGTAAAACATGTGGTCTGGAATGCAGAAAATGTCACACGTTTCAGATTTTCCATTTTGTAATCAATCTCATCTCTACTAAGTGTTGGACGATCAAATAAAATCCCTTGATGTTCACAGTTTTAGCGTGACAAAACGTGAGAGGGAATACTTTTGCAGGCATATGCTGTCTCTGTCCTCTGTCCTCTCCCCGCAGCCGCGCTGATCTCTGGCTGGGTGAAAAAACCTGAAGTGGGACGGGCAAACATATTAGGGGGGGGGGGGGAAACAACTCTGGACCCATCCTGCTCTCCGCTTTTAATCAGCACAGTCATCCAGTTTGACGTGAAACTCCAGGTGGAAGTATCGCTGCTCCTCGGTTCATCCAGAGGAGGAATACCAGCAAGAGATTCCGCATGGGATTACGTTTTTAACTCGGAAGGGATTATATTACGTCCTCAGGTAAAGGCTCCTTCATTGCTCTCCGGGGAGGACAGGGAGTTGAGGAGCAGCTGCAGCATGTTGGTTTCTGTTGCGTTTGCGTTGCTTGAATGAATTATAAACTTGGTAAATGCTGCGTAATTAGTCTATTTGAGATAAATCGATTTGCAATTGCTCCATCTGAATCCTTGAGGATTTTTCACCAACATGACTTGAGGTTTTGCCATTTCTATTAAATAATTTAATTTGAAATGTTTGTTAATTTCAGATATGCAGGTTGCTTAAATAATCACTTAGCTGCCTTGTGTTTGATTCACTACGACACCAATCTGCAGTGTGCACCACATAAATTCTCTAATAAGATGAAAATAATTTCCCCCCCATCAACTCACCTGCAGTTTTATTTTGAGGATTTCTTTCTTTCTTTCTTTTTTTTTTTTTTTTTTTACCTGTAGCAGAGAGGAAACTTTTCATCTTTAACTAAGTTTGACATCTATCTGTGCATTTCTCCTGATTCTTCTTCTTGTTTTGAAGGAGGATGATTAAGTGCAGGTGGTCCCAGTATAACATGACCAGCAGCAAGCTATAGCTTGCATTGAGCTGATTGCCAAGAGTTAAAATAATTCAGCCTGTGAGGAGCTCAATAAACAAATCATGTATCAGAAGCAACAGCAGAAGTGACCCTGTAGAGGCATGCTGGAGTTTGATTTTCTTTTTGCTTGTTGCAGCTTTTTGGTACATTAAATATGTTTGCAGCGTAGTACTGACACCTGTGAATGGTGGCGTTTAACACTCCCTGGTAATGTGTGTAAATAGAGTCTGGCTTCAGGCTTGCTTTCACTCAGGAGCAGAGTTATACCAAGTCCTCAAGTAAGTCCCAATCCATTCCATCTATTAACCCTTGATGCATCTGAGCTGGCCACTGCAGACAAGAAATGTGTTTGCCAAACAGGGAATTCAACTCCTTATTTTTAGCGTTAAGTTGCATGCAAAGATTACACTAATGCATGGAAACATGCAATTTTTATTACACACTGTGTTTTTAGAGCTCATCATGAACAACCGCTTTCAAGCCTTTGTAAGACATGTGTGGTCTCCCAACCCATATTGTTCACATTCTGTTTGAAGTGTTGCTTCTGCATACCTTTGAAACACCTGCCAGGTATGATATGGGTCCTGCTTTCTTTGATTTCTGTGGCTAGGTACAACACAGAAAATGCAGATTTTTGCTAAGAAAAACAAACCAGTTGGCATTCGAACAGAAAAAGAGTTTTGTGAAACAATTTAAAGTTGTGGTGCACATGTACTATTTTCCCAATGTGAGCTGCACTTTAATTCGTCAAACTCTGTGATCTCTCTGGGCTTATATACATTCTAAAAAGTGATCAAACCCAGAGCTCATAACCTAGAATTACCTTCATATATTAACTCATCACTATTTGTTGTGTGCATATTTGTGTCCTCAGGAAAAATAAACCTATAGTATGGATGCTGGAGTTTATTAGTGTGAATAGATCACCTTCCAAAGTTTTCATATCCTTCTGATATTTTTTCTTTCACGTTTTGTCATGCTACAACCAAAACCCTCCATTTTGGGGATTTAAAATAGCATATAATAGCACATAATTGCAAAGTGGAAGGAAAATGATACATTCAAAATTACTACAAATAAAAATCTAAAACGAGGAGCATGCATTTATATTCAGCATTCCTGACTTAGTTTATAGAACCACATTTTACTGCACTGACATCTGTAAGTCAATTTTTGCCTATTTTTCTTTGCAAAATAGCTCACTTTCAGTGAGGCTGGCTGAAGAGTATCTGTAAACATCAATTTTCAAATGTCACTGATTGTCAACGGTGTTTAGGTCTGGACTTTGAGTAGGCCATTCTAACACATAGATAGGCTTTAATTTAAACCATTCCAATGTAGCTCTGGCTGTATGTTTACTTTGGACTGTCAGTATTCGTGGGGGTTAGGGACCACAGCTTCCCGCAAATGGCTGAAATTCGTGAATGCTTGAGACTGCATCAGAAAACAATTATAACTGCCTATTTTATTAGTTGAAACATCAAATATTCCATAATATGCATTATTATGCACAGTAAACACCATTGCAACACTACCAGAGAAGCTAACATTCACAGTCTTTCTTATCTCCAGTCTTGGGGGTACAGCTACTCTGCCCCAAGCAAATAAGTGGCTCACCTGCATTGGCTGTTTTGCAAACACCGGCCAGTAGCATGGCAAGTAGAACTGTGCTGAGGTATTTCAGCTTCCCAAGAATATCTTAGATACGCTCTATGGAAAAATCCATGAATAAGTGGATTTTTTGCAAATAATTTGAGGTTACTTTCCACATAAAAATCCTAAATAAGTGAGTCTCCAAATAGACGGGGGCCCACTATAATGTCATTTTCATTGGAAGGTAAACCTCTGCAGGACGTTTTATTGCAGGATTCTCTTGTATTTAGCTCTACCCATCTTCACATGAGCTCTGACTACCTTGCTTGTTGGTGAAAAGCATCTCCACAGTATAATCCTGCTGCCACTGTGTTTCATTGCTGACAGTGTGTGTTCAGCCTGAGGTGCATTGCTAGTTTTCATCGCACATGCCATTTTTCATGTTGGCAAAAAAGGTCAATTTTGTTTTCATTTGATTGGGGCATGTTTCAACAGATCTTTGCTGTGTCACCAAAATGTTATGTAGCAAACTGTGAACACAGCCTCTTATGGCTTTCTTCCAACTATAGCTCTATTGTTTGGTGCTGGATGTGTGGATAACATGACTGAGAGTTGTGCTGCTGAGATTCTCTCCCCTGAGCCTTGGCTCTCCACAGCTCCCCCAGAGTCGAGGGACTCACCCAGAAAACATTTCCAGTCCTCAAGGCCAGGGTGCTGTGGGGTTTTGATGCTTCCCTGTTTAAAACACCTGGTTTGAATGAATGGATGAATGGGTCATTAGCAGGCTACTGCTGAAGACAATAGAGGACGTAAATTACCTGGAATGATCAGTGCTCTGTGACATGTTCGAATGTTGAGATTTACACACATTTATTGATAAGGTAACCTCTAAAGTAAGTTGCATTGGATTTTGTCTAGGGAATATCAGAGTGCAACGTCCCACCCATTATCTAACTTTTAATTCAATTCAATTTCAGTTCAGGTTATCTGTATAGCACCAGTTCACAACTTGTCATCTCAAGGCACTTTACAAAAAAGTCAATTCAATCCAATCATGCATCCATCCCAGTTATGCAACAATATATATTCAGTTTATTTTTCAAATTGGTTAAAATGTTTTCTATCTAAGGAAACCCAGCAGATTGCATTGAGTCATTGATGTGCACATAGTGACAGTAGACAATCGCTTTTATTGTGTTGATGACTTTGCAGCAATCCCTCATACTGAGCAATCATGTAGCAAAAGTGGCGAGGAAAAACTTCCCTTTAACAGGAAGAAACCTCCTGCAGAACTGGAGGATGCACTATAGGATGAAAGAGAGCGCATTCAGTTAGTCGCAGTAAAAGCTCAGCCAACAGCAATGACTTGGAGAGAGACAGGGTTAACCACTGAAACACAGGGTCAAGTATCGTCTATAAGAGAATAGCGTTAAGTTGTTAGCAGCAGTTGCTCAACTGATGGCCTCCTCCAGGAAGGTGTCACAGCTAAAAAGAACACCAGACCAGATGGAGCTTCTATGTAGAGAACATACGGTTAAAAGTTGAAATTACAGCAAATAATGCAAAATTGGAGAGTAGTAGGAGACTGTAGAAGACGAAGTGATCAGTTTGTCATCCACAGCAGCCTAAGTATATAGCTCAGGATAACCTAACCTTAGCTAAATGTGAGACGTATGACCCTTTCACAGTGTAATATAGTGTAAATGTGACTAATTGGGGTTATAAATGGCAAGTTTGACAAGCAAACAATAAGCTATCTTAAACCTCTGTCTGGTTTTAATTGATTTGCTGAATGCTTGGGTGTATGTGAGGTTGCATTATCTGTGTGAACCTTCATGATCTGTTATCTTCAGTGCAGGAAACTCCCTGTATAGCCAAAGAAGACATCATTTTCTCTTTGTGTAATTACTCAGAGGAGCCTCTCTTTTGAAGCATAAATTAAGTTGTCTGAAATTATGGTTATTTTGTGACTGATGTCATCCTTCTTAGCAGAAGTGCATCTTGGCCAAATTGATGCTTCCTTAGAAGCAATTACTGAATGTAACTCTGCATTTAAGAAACTCTAGGTTTAATATTTCCTCTCAGGCAGCTAATCTCCTGTGGGTGTGCACATGAGGTCTGCTGTGCTCCTGTCTCCTATCGCCGGCACTCGAGATGCACATATCTGTTCCAGCTTGTTCACAGTCTCTGCTTCCTCCCTCTGTCAGGACAAATTGTAGTCCTTTCTGTGTAGTAGTCATCTGCATGCCCGTCAAAGCTCAGCGAAGTGGAAAAAAACATGTCAGTGCTCACAAATACTGGAGCAGGTCATGTTTATAGTTTCCTACAAACACTTCATACACACCAAAAAAAGTTGAAAAATGTGTTTTATTTGACTAGTGGAGAACTGGCAGAGAGTTCAGGAAGTTTAATTATCAAAGTCAATAAATGATCCATGCATGCACTGCACCATAAGGAGACTTGTTGCACGGGTGATAGGCTAAATGTTTCCCTCTTTTTTCCAGTCCTAATAATATAATAAAACACAAGTTCCTGCAGGTTATAAAACATATTTAACACACAAATCCAACAACAGTTTCTATTTCCACTTATGTCTCGGGGAAAATGGTGTTTTCAAGTAAACAGCACTTAGAAATATAAGTTTTTATGCTGAAAACGAAGCCAGCCATAACATTCATGCTCTTACATCTGAGTAACAGTAAAAAAGTTGTCTTATAGATGTACATCTCAGATACTAAGACTTTGAAAAGTTGATGTATTTTCTTAATTTAATTCACAAAGCGACACATATTTTTTACATTCATTCATATGTTGAAATAGACTGATGTTTAATGCTTATAATTAATAAAATCAGAAAATTATGATATCACATAAGACCAATAAAAGAGGACTTTTAGTGCAGAAATATTGTGTTCTGGTCATGTTACAAGGCTTACAAAGTCACAGGGAAGAGTGCTGACTTGATAGTTATTCAGCAGATAGCCACCAACTCCCTCCACAAACAGGGTAAGCAAAAAGCCTGTTGCTGAAGAAGCTGGTTGTTCAGAGTGCTGGATTCAAGCATATTAATGGAAAGTTGAGTGGAAGGAAAAAGATTTACACCAGCAGTACATGGGCTACAACTGTTGGATTCTTTGTGTTAGCTAACTCCTAAACCAGTGACATCAAAAGCCTCTTACCTGGGCAAAACAGGAAAAATGATCAGACTGTTGTTCGGTGGTCTGAAGTCTTCTTTTCAGATTAAAGTGAAATAAAGGTACCAAAGTTGGGAATAAGATTAGACAGGCACAATGCCCAAGAGGCTGGAGGTCCAGTGTGAAGTTTCCACAGTCTGTGATGGTTTTGGGTGCCGTGTCATCTGCTGGTGTTGCTCCACTGTTTTCTGTGGAGCAACACCAGCTCCACAGTTTGAAGTCCACAGTCAACACAACCAACTACAAGGAAGCTTTATAGCACCTCTAGCTTCCTTCTGTTAACAAGCATTATGGAGATACTGGTTTCATTTCCCAGCAGGACTTTGTTCCTGCCCATACTGCCAAAGCTATCAACATCTTATTTAATGACCATGGCATCACATTGCTTGATTTGCAGCAAACCCTCCTGACATAAACCCCAGAGAGAACCTATGAAAGTTGATATCAAAGCAACTTGTGGCTTTGATATCAAAGCCAAAGCCACAAGTTGGCTCCCTGTTGCCTCCGTGTCACACCACATTAATCTAGTAATTAATGCGAAAGGACCCCCAACCAAGTACTGTCCATGTACTATGTCCAGTACATGGACATAGTTTTTAGTAGGCTGACATTTCTGCATTAAAAATGTTTTTTTTGTTGTTGTTGTTGTTGTTGTGGTATGATGTCTTTTTCTAATTTTCTTGGAAGCTGAATTTTGATGTAGCTGTAAATCTTAATCATCAAAATAATCTGAAATCACTTCAAATTATATCACTCTGTGCACGATCAATGTGTGTAATGTATGAGATCCTCTTTTTGAATTGGATTGGTGAAATCAATAAAGGTCTCTGATATACTATCTGTGAAGTTGTTGGATTTTGTGGAGTTATCATGGTTGATACATCTCTTCATAGACACAAAGTGGTCTGGAACACCATCTGTGGGGTGGCAGAGACCTGGTTGTTTGCCCCAGTTTCTAAGAGGGATGACTGTAAACTGTGTTTGAACTGCTGATGAATCCCATTTCTCAGCCTCTCTGGGAACGCTTACGCTCTGGTTGTTGAAACGAGGCTCCAACTGTCAAACCTCAGATTTAGGAGGAGCAGTGTGGCTGTGAAACAGCTGCCCAGGCTGGTATCCTTGTGAAGCTGGTATAGGATTCACTGGAGCTTGGTTATCATAACGCTTGATGTGGTTTGTAGATCTGTAGGAGCTTTTTTTAATATTTTCCTAAATGCATTGTGAGGAGGTGCTGCAGGAATATGGGGTACCAGGGATGCTACGAAGGTCCTGCAGTGGTATGAAGGCAAAAGCTGCACATTCACATCACAAAATCGTTCCCAGTGCAGGTTGGACTCCATCTTGTCACCTATCCTGTTTGTGGAGTTTATAGAAGAGGCCTTAAGGCATGGTCATGGATAGAAGGGTGTCTGATTCAGAAACATCAAGATCTGTTGTTTTGTCTGGAGCTTTTTGTGGATTATGTGGTTCTGTTGGCGTCTTCAAACCATCAGTGTCAGAGTGCACTTGAGGATTTTGCAGCCAAGTTTGGAGCGGCCAGGATGAAGGTCAGTTTGAGGCCATGGCTATTAACTTGAAAAGGTAGACTGCCCTTTTCACGATATTTGAGGCAATGAGAGTCATTGCCTCAAATATTGTGGTATCTTGTTCACAGGTGTTGGTAGGATGGAGAAGGATATATATAACCTTGCTTCTCACCCAGTGACAGCTAGAGATAAGCACCAGCTGCCCCGCAAACCTGCAAGGACAAACTGGTATAGGCAGTAGATGGATGAATATGAATTGACACACTGGAATCCTCATCTGCTGTAATTGTAGATGTTGCTCCGGTCTGTTGTGGTGAAAAAACAGATGATCCAAAAAGCAAAAGTCCATTTATTGGTCTCCATTTGAACCCCTACCTGAGGTTGTGAGATGTGAATCACAAGCAAAAAATTAAAGCTTCTGGACTCGGCCCCAGAAATAAGGTCTGGATCAGTCAGAGAAACTCAGAGAAGAGCTGCTGTTCATCAGCAGGAGAAGTCAGTTGAGTTGGTTCATGCATCTGATAAGGTTGCCTCGTTGGGGACTTTCTTTTGATAGTTTCCTGGCAACGTGACTCTGAGAGGAATCCTGGGGCAGACCCAGAACTCCCTGACTGGGTCTAAATAGGCCTTCTGACCATTGGGCACTTTGGGAACATCCAGGATGGATGGTTGGATGGATGGAAGAAATGACAAAAAGAAGGCAACAGCTCATCTCATCTACAGTCTGACATGTTGCCAACAGGAGCAACTGGACAAAAAAGCACTTAAGAGAATGTTTTGAGTTCTCTGACAGTGGCAGGAACAGCTGAAACAAATATTTCAAAGTAACAGTGTTCATATTACGTTCATATTACATTGCTATATGAAGTAAACATCAGCTGGAATTGCTGATTAGAACACGCTTGCAGCCAGGCTTTGGGGAGGTACTCTCATTGTCAGACTCTGTGTAATGAAGCTTTTTCTTGCTGTATGTCACTGTTCATGATTTACTGTGCAGTAATAGCACTATAATGACACATTAGAGTGCATGGAGCAAAACCTCAGCCAGTCTCTTCCTAACATGTAACACGTGCTACAAGCGCGCTTGATGTTCTTACATGTGTGTAACTTCTGAATCTGAATGACAGATGCCGACGGAGGTTTTCTCCTCATTACAAACAGATGACCAGACCAAGCAGGATCCAGCTTGATGTGGTTGTCACCCTCAAACAAATAAACCGTCTGAGGGCACTTCTCCATTCCTTTCTCTTTAGATTATGTCTGTGTGTGTTCTCTAATAAAGCTGACTGCGTGGATGTTAGTGGGTGGATTTCTTTATGCTGTTTTGTCTTATATGTTTGACGGTGAGATTGCAATTGGGTAAAATACTGTCTTTACCTTAAATGGCTGATCTTTGAAGTGTAACAACATGACTTATAATAAAAGACAAATGCTAAACTGGTAATTATGAGAACAACTCAGCTCTCCGGGTGGTTTCAAGCTACAGAAGGGCTTTGTTTGTTCTTGTTTCCTGCAGAATAACTGAAGATGCATCGATCAAAGATTTATGCCTAATCTAGAATCTTGGTAAAGCTCTGACCTGCTCTGTTAAAAATTAAGCCTTTCTGCTTGTGAGGAATCATTCATTATTTTTATCATGATCAGAGGCAATATCCCGTGTGTGAGAGAGCAGGTCCAGTAAAACAAGTTTTAAACTAAGATACAATTATTTGGAGTTGTTTATGTTTAGCATCTTATACTATCAATTCAGAATGGTTGATTATTCAAAACAAACAAACAAACAAACAAACAAACAAAAAAAAAACACGCTACAATCACAACTATACAGTGATAATTTAAAACAGTTACAGTTTGGAAGAGCATTGCATCTACTTCACTTAAAGAACAATGAACTGTTTTAAACATTATATTTTCCTTCATACTTTCCTGTTGAATCTTCTCCTAAAATAGCTGACAAAGTATGCTTTGAAATGTAGGTTAAGCAATCCCTCAAATAAAATCGGGAAAAAACATTTACTTCAGCAATCTCTGGAAAAAAAATCCAAAATGATAAGATATTGAAATATAAATACATAAAGTAAATTATTAACAAGTAAATAAAAGTTGTACAAGTCTCATGAATGATAATAAAAAAAGGACTAAAAGTAAAATAAAATTGCTCACTTTTTTGTACTGAGCTACTGAAAGATCCTATTGCTACAATTGAGTCCAAAATCATTCATACGAATTTAGATTCAAAATAATTGTTGTTCAACCAAGAAGTTTATTTCTGATAGCCAATGAGACAGGCATCTGTAAAAATATAATAAAACTATGGAAATGGAGTTAAAGAAAACTAATTGACCCATTTTTATTTGCATTTATTTTAAAAATGGCATGTTGAATATTATTTATTTTAATGCCTTTCTCAATAATCAATTGAAAAATCTTTATTGGTAATCAAACCCTTCTTATAACCACTGACAACAATTTATCTTCAGTGATTAACTCCAAGTCTTTGAGGTTGAAAATACCTCCTTGCCATCACCCTAATCTCTGGCTCCCTTCACAGATTGTCGAGGATGTTCAAACTGTGACTCTGGCTGGATCACTACAAAATGTTAAAAATGAGAAAAACACTTTAAACTTTAATCTGCCAGGGCAATAAAACATGTTGGGCTTAACTGGAAACTTTGAAAAATCCTTTTCAATAAATTCCAGTCAGTGTCTTATTTGTTCATAAATCCCTTTATGTTTAAGTGTCAGATGGCTGCAGAGATTTGTTGTGGTGCTGACACCATTGAGTAACAATGTTTTGTTGGTCAAAGTCTGAGCCTTCAAATCCAAAGCCTAACCACACAAACAAACTAACTACATCTTCTTTTTTTATTAATATTCAACGCTGCCTCTGCTGTAGGCACTGCTAATTTTGTCTCCATCTCCATTTAATACTTTTGGAGTTTCTGCCTTTTCATGCCCAACACAAAACAGTGCTGTCTACCTTGGAAGTTTTGTACAGACCATGCATCAATTCATTCCCCCCAGGGGGACTCCCCCTTTACAGCCTTTAAAATAGAGGGAAGAGAGCATCAACTTAGCAGCTTATTTGCAATGTGGAATGCAATTAATTCAATTCAAATATACTTTTATTTATTCCAAAGGGAAAATAAATGCTGTAACTCATATTCAAGTATCTGTCAAAGAGTTGTCATGGATGGAGATGCTGTAGGCAGGAATCAGGTAGCAGTCAGTCTTGCAACGAATCTGAGGCCTCTGATTGAAGACTGTTGCTTTATGACAATCTCATGACTGTCATGGCATGCTAACAGGTCAATATCCAGGCAGCGGGGCTCATATTCCACAGTAACATGTCCTGGAAGACACCATCAGTTGTTGGCAAGCACTGCTAATCTGCCCAAATAAAAGCCAAAAATGCTCAAATTACAAAATAGCCTGTAAACATGGGTCCCTGTGTGTCTTCCCTTGAGAATGTAGATTCTTACCTTAACTCTTAAGATTTCAAGAAGGCTGCCAACCTTTCCAAATCTGGCATGTTTCGTGACGGAGGTTAAGAGCTCAAAAAGCTAAAACCGAGCAACTTTGCTGTAAAAAGTTCAGTCTTCCTGGTACTGAATTTGGTTCTGGTTCAGTGCGATTTAACCAAACATCCCCAAGCAGATGTGATGTTCCATTTTGTACCCAAAAAAAGGAGAGTATGAGATGACCATAACTGAAAAAGTATGAAATGGAGGAGTGAGATGTGACAAGCAACCTGAACCTGAATAAACAGCCAACCTGTAGAATATAATTTATTTTTAAATGGCTTCTTGGATCTCTGTGCTTGCACTGTATAGAGTTTATATGAAAAACAACCAACTTTGGCCATTCTTCCCACAGTAATGACTTCCACACCAGTGTTGACATCATCATGACTTGATACTGCTTATATATGGTGTGTTCACTAATCAGAATAAAGCCCATATCTTTTTAGTTTCAAGGAAAAACTATAAACGGCAGATATCTTGTTGCATCTCCAGAGATGCTTTTCTTTCTCAACACTGTTGTGTGGAGTTTTTTTCTTTAGGCTAGAAAGATAATATGAGCTCAGAAGACAAAGTAAACATTTGCCCCATTTCCCTTCTCTGTAAGGTTGAACAATAACTCAAGAACATCTGGCGGAGCTGCTGAACCAGAACATCATTCATCATGATCAGATCTGTTACTGTCATCTTTTATGGTGAGAAAACAGTCTCTCTGTTCCATTACATTGATATCCTTAAATTTTAAAATGTTTCAGTCTTGCCTATTGTGTCTCATATCTCCATAAAAATCAGATAGCAGTAAATTCACACCATTGAGCAGCAGCAACTTTTCTCTTTGAGGCATTGTGGGTGCAGGAAAAATGCTGATGATTATGTTTCTGTGCCTGCTAATATGTCAAACGTGATCTTCTTCTCCTACAGCGTTCCTCTTGTCTTGGGCATGCTGGGCCAAGCCTAATGGATCAAAGAGCAAGAAACCAAAGCAAGGTGAACATCTTCATCAGCAGCCAAAAGCCTATAATCTTCAATGCTTTCAGTATTATCATTTGTCCCGCTTTTCTGAGCTAACTGAGGTTCACTGTAAGGTGATAGTTTCAGTAACAGCACTACGGGAGTTTTATTTAAGTGTGACGCATGAAGCACTGAAGTGCAACGTGAAAATCTGATAATTACTGGTGATAGTATCACTACAAATGTTTTTAAGGTGAAATAATAAAATGCAACTAAACACTCAACTCAGTTCAGTTCAAAATACTTTATTTATTACAAAGGGCAATTAAATGTTGTCGTAACTCCTATCATTAAAATATATTGAAAGAGTTGTCATGGATAGTGATTCTGTGGGCAGGAAGGATGTCCAGTAGCAGTCAGTCTCGGAACGAATATGAAGATGCCTCTGACTGAAAACTGTTGATGTATCTCGTTCTCATGACTGGATGATATCATCAGTTGTTGGCAAGCACTGCTAATCCACCTCATTTGCTTTTAAATCTCCATCTAGCCGTAAGGTTAGATGGAGAGAAATATTGGAGTCTGGGATATGATCTTTGCCCATTATGACTGATGGAAGCGATGGTTTGAACTTCCTCTACTCTTTGGTCCTGCTCTGTATCCATGAAGCCTCCTTTTCAACTCCTCTGTGATTTAGGGTCGTAGTTCAGGTATTTTTTGAGCTTCTGAGAGGCTAATCAGCTGCTCCCAGTTGTAAAAACAATACCTTGTTGCCACGGTTATGCATCACAACTGTCTGAAAGTAAATAAAGTAAGAGCAAAAATACTTTCTGCTGCACAGCATTCAAAACCAGAGGGGATAATTGTCCAAACAAGCAATGCTTCAACCAAAAAAAAAATGAACAAAAGTCCACAAAAAGAACAACTGAGAAGTAACGTAACAGAGCTACTCCAACATGCTGCCAGCATGAGTGGCGAAATTCTAGAATTATTTATATATATATATATATATATATATATATATATATATATATATATATATATATATATATATATATATATATATATATATATATTTTTTTTTTTTTTAATAGTAAAATTCACACACATTCATGACGTCATGAATGTCGTGTTCATTTTGGGCTTTTAACGATGCAGTTGAGCTGTTCTTTTTTCAGGAAACCATAGCCAGATTTAATGTGTGTCTTGGATTATTGCTGCTACCACCATGTTTGACAGTTGGTCCAGTGCTCTTGAGTAGTAAAGCTTCACCTCAATTCCTCCAAACATTCTTCTTGTTATTGTTGCCAGATATATCACACTCTTCTCTACAAAACATTTTATTGTCTATGTGGACAGCCCCACATTTCAGTCCAGCTTGATAGGTTCGTTTTTGGTTGGCACCCTCCCAACCATGGTGATGTAAAACTGGTGACGCAGTCCAATAGGTGGTGGGCATGGCCTAATCCTTCTACAGCGCCCCCTAGAAATATTTAAAAAATCAGCCCCAAGCCATGCTTTGACTGACAAACATGAAATTCGGCACACATGTGTATCATCTCAGGACCTATGAAAAAGTGTCTTGGAGCCCTGGTCCAAACCCCACAGGAAGTCTGCCATTTCAGATCAAAGCAGACATTTTGTTTCTTTCACATATGCTGTGTCTGAGTGAACTCCTCCTACAGCTTTTAACATGGAGACTTCACAATGATTCTGCAGAGTCTTGAAGCATTGAAGGGCAAAAGTTATCAAAAACTTTTTGCTACATCAAAGCATGTGGGCGTGGTCAAGCCCCAAAGTCTGACCCTTTGCCATGAAACATCAAGGTGGAGTAACTTCCACATACAAGGTCGTGGCTTAATGAACTTTCTGTATGTCATAATAGACCAGCGCTAATCACATTCTCATCATCATTTGATGACATCACCTTAGCCCCGCCCCCTTTGAACAGGAAGTGAGCTGTTTTGCTGCTTGTTGTCTTCCTTTTACTCTTTGATTCCAACAGAATTAAACTGATGGAAACCGTACCTGCTAACTCTTGATAGCCACACATGACAAGTTAAACAGCATACAGGAAATCCTTGCCAATCCTTCACCACAATACAGGAAGTGACAATAACTCCTATCTGGAAAGCTGGATTTCTGCAAAACTTTTAAGACTTGTCGCTGGACTCATACTGAACCAAAGGCGATTTGGGAGATTCGCCAATTGCTCCGCTTAGTGGACGGGTGCGGGTACGACGTAAGAGTGTTGACAATTGCGTCGGGGTGGCGGTGCTGGAGCTCCCACTGTCGCAAGGTCAGAACAGCGCTGAGCTGCGAGGGCTGCCCAATGCTGCTTGCAGCTTTAATTATTATTATTTTTTTGTATCTTTCTGGTATTTTGTCATCCACTGTCCAGTTGTTCCAGATATAGAGTGTGATGTCCGAGCAGGGAAGATTAACATCCCAGAGTTCATTGCCAGATGTCCAGCACACTGTAAAGAAAGCAAGCAGCAGGTCTACGGGACGGGTGTGTTCGCCTCCATCTCCAGCATCTGCAATGCAGCCATCCACAGGTGTTTGGGCGGGGAAATAAATATCACCAAAACAGTCTCATAACAGTTTTGTTTGACAAACATTTTGTCTGCACAGTGGCGTCATTACAAACGCAGGGGGAAAAGTAATTGTGAGGAAGATGGCTGGGCAGAACATCTACAAAGGCACCAACTCTAACGGGGTGCGGTCACTGTCCTTACCCAAGTGGAGGGAGTCATTTGTGGTCTCAGGTACTGATGCTGGATTAAATATTTTGATAAGCAGATATTTAGAAGAAATGTGTCAAATAAAACCTGGATTTGTTGTGTTTTAGTCGGGAAACCAAAGAAAGGTATCATCTACCCATCCACCCTGGACTATGCTCCTTCAAGACCAACCTATGTGAAGACAGGTAGGAAAAGTATCTTTACACTAATCGATTTTTAATGTATTACATTTAGTTTTTATTTTCTTTTTTTAAGTGTAGCACTGTGTGAACATTTTATGATTTGTGTCTCAAATATAATCTGCATTTTAAAGAAAACAGACATTTCACTCCCATTTTAACGATAAATTTTAAGAAACAGTTTTTGAAAAGATGTTAGGACAAAAAAGATGTAAACTGTCCAGTTTTATCTGGAAATTTTACCTGGACAATACAGCCATATCCCAGGAGCATTTTATCCCAAACTGCTGTGTATTTTACTGGGATTTTATGTTGTAGACACAAATGGGAGCATAACTGTACATAAAACCTGAAACTTGTGCCATGGACTTATATTCAGCCTCCTTTATTTTAGCACCACTAAATAAAGTCAAGTGCAACCAAGATTCCACCTTTATGTAATTTAATTTCAGTATAAAACAGCTGTTTTATGGAGGTTTATTAGAGAACATTGGTGAGCTAACACTGCATGTCACCCTGAATGCAACATGCCCACACTAAAACACAGTGGTGGTAGCATCATGCTGTGGCGTTGCTTGTCTTCCACAGGAAAAGATTCTCAGAGTTGATGGGAAGATGGATGAAGCTAAATACAGGACCATCCCGGAAGAAAACTTGTTAGGTTGAGTTCAACATCCAGCTGGCAACACCCTGTAAAGCAGTGGACTCAAACTCCAGTCCTTAAGGGCCGGTGTCCTGCAACTTTTATGATCTCTCTGCTTCAACACACCTGGCTCCAATATTAGCTCATTAGCAGAGCTCTGTAGAGTTTGACTGCATGCTAGTGAGGCAGTTTAGCCATTTAATTTGAGTGTGCAGAACAAGGGACACATCTGAAAGTTGCAGGACACTGGCCCTTGAGGACTGGACTTTGAGTCCACTGCTTTAATCATATAGCTGGAGCTTGAATAGAGGAGATTAAAGCATATTAATGTGTTAGAATGGCCCAGTCAAGGTCCAGACCTAAATTCAACGGAGAATCTAAGAAATTGATGGTCAGAAACTACCGTACCATCCGTACCATCTGATGGAGCTTGAGGTATTTTGAAAACAAAAACGCATAAAAATTTCAATCTTTAGATGTGCAAAACTGGTAGAGACATGCCCTAAAATGAAAGCTGGTTTTGACAACATATTTTCTCAGAGAGGCTAAATTCAAATGAACGCTTTTAAGATCTTTATTTTATAAAGTTTTTGTTAAATACATTAAATTTTAAAGGTAGTATACTTCTTCCATCCATTCATTAAGACTCCTTTAGGATTTACATGTGTGGGTCGGTACATTTCGGGGTCAAAAGGTGACACAATAAACATCCCCATACTTGACTCTGGCATGCCGAACCTGGATTTGGATTGCTGCAGTCTGCTAAGAATGACAGGAATGCATTATAACACAGAGGTTACACTGTAGACGCTCGTCCTCCCTCATCCATCCGCCTTCATCTCTTCTCTCTTTTCAGGTCCAAAAGAGACCAAATCACCTGTGTTCACTACGCTGCCACCAACGACAGCACCTGAAGTCACCACAACGACCCCTGAACCGACAACCACAACTGCTCCCACTACTACCACCACGACTACCACTATACCTCCACCGCCACCCACGACCACCAAAGCCCGGGCCGCAGTCCATAAAATCAGGGACGCAGGTGAATAAAACAAGCAGTTAAAAATGTTTGAAAAGGTAAACGAGCAGTCTGCCTCCTCTAGTTGACGTCTAACTTACAACATTAGCAGCTTGTAATCAGAACCTGCAGCTTGCCGCAACAAGCCTTCTTTTGTGTAATGAGTGATGAAGATGAATGGTAATTACAACTGCAATTATGGAGCAACTACTGCTCATCTGGGATGAAGTTAATACAGTACAGACTGTTTTTAACCATGGATCAGCAGAGCTTTCATCACTGATTAAATGAAAACACAATCAGGCAGTAATCACTAAGACTCTGCATCATTCAGGATGGAGGTGAGTAGACAGTGTCACTGTATCTTAAGGTATGTGTTCAAATGAGATGGGCAGAAGGCCAAATAGGCTCCCGAGCGTTCCCTCTCCCTTTCATTTTCTGTAACCTTATCTTCCTTCTCTCCACATCGGCACACCATTTGTCTTTCCTCCATCCAGGCAGCAGTCACCCGTACCTTGCCCATGTGGCTGCCGCAAGTTCAAGTAAGTGAAGCAAAGCAGAGAATAATTTTATGTTGGAGGGTTAGAAAAAAGTGCTACAGTGGTGATAGTGTATGATGGAGTGTTCTGGGATATACAGAGCTTAGTAAAAGTAACTTTATCACTCTACAACCACAAACTTTAGAGTATTTTATTTGGATTTTAGTGCATATTTAGTAGTGCATAATTTTAAAACTGCTAAATGGTTTTTAAAAGTTTCAAAGAAAAAAAAATTATACATATTCTACTTTGTAGAACAAACTTTCGCTGTAATTACAGCTGCAAGTCTTTTGAAATAAATCTCCATTAGTTTTGCATGTCTCGAGGCCTACATTTTTACCAATTTGTCTTGACTGTAGAGTCTTTTTGAACTGCAGTTTTTAAGTCTCGCCATAGATGCTCAATTAGAATTAGGTCAGGGCTTTGACTACACTTTTCTAACACATTAATATGCTTTAATCCATTCTGTTGTAGTTTTTAGTACATGTCCTTTTGGAAGGTGAACCTCAGCCACAAGCTCAAGCCATTTTAAGCCTTTGACAGCTTACCTGTCCCTGCTGTAAAAAAGCATCCCCACAGCATATTGCCACTGCCCCTTGTTTCACAGTGGAGATTGTGTCAAGGGTGATGTGTGCAATGTTGTTTTTCTGCCATACTCACATACCGTATTGCATGCTATGTGGGTCCAAAAAGAGCACCCTCTCCCACTTTCTTCTGTGTCCCCTGCATGACTTGTAGCTAACTGCTTTGATTTCATATAGTGTTTTTCCTGCCACTCTTCCATGGAGGCCAGATTTGTGGAGTGTATGATTAGTAGTTGTCCTGTCATAAGATTTTTCCACCTGAACTGTGAATCTCTGCAGCTCCCCAGTCATAACACTGACCTCTTCTTTGATTAATGCTCTTTGCTCAGTCAGTCAATTTTAATGGACAGCCATGTCTTGATAGGTTTGTATTGTTGTATAACCTAACCTGCTTTAAACTTCTCCATAACTTCCTCCCTGACTTGTCTGATCTCTTCCTTGGTCTTAGGGTGCTGTCCCTTAAGGTTCTCTAATGCCTCATTTCCATTGAGTGGTACGGCATGGATTGGTGCCGTTTGGTATGCTATTTTATCTGTCTCTATTGTAAAAGTGGCCCATACAGCCGACCTGTAACGCACCATTCCTGTGCCCCCTTCACTTGTAGGTCCATAGGACAATGGTACAGTTAGTCTGGAGCTACTGGCGTCACACAACAAAGTCCATGGATTGGGGGACAGGAAAAACATCACTGCTTGTTACAAGTCATACTAGTGTGAATATTAAAATACTGTGCTGAACTGCACCGACCCATGCCGTACCGCTTACTGGAATCATTTTCCTTCCACGTTACAATTTTGCAGTACTTGTTGGTTTATCACATAAAATCCCAATAAAATATGTGCAAAATTGTGAAACATTATGAATGTTTTTGCAAAGCACTGTATGTTTAGGCAGAATGTGGCATTACAATGGTCTGCTTCAGGAAATATCACCGGTTTTGTGTGAAAGTTAGTGGCATCTTGCATATTTACCAAGAAGTAACTTTATATCAGAAACTTCAAGTCGTAACACCATTACTGGAAATACTAAAATTAAATTGTAATCAGTCTGTAATGTTAATTTTTATCTAAATGTTTTGTGAATGAACTGTGTGATTGGTGTAGGACAGTCACAGAGTGCCCGTGGAAAGAGTCCTAGCCAAGGTAGGTAAATACACTCCAAGAAGATCCAGCTATTGAAAAATTGATCACACACAAAGCAATTCCAGTCTGACTAAACCATCTCTTCAGTGTTCAGAGGTAGCTCCTACCCAAACAGGTATCCACATCGTGCCAGTCCAGGTAAATCAACTTAAAAATCCAACCTGCTAACATTTAAAAAAAAAAAAAATTGTTCCTTTTACACTGACACTCAGACATTGTTCTTTTTTTACTCTTACTCTTTATCTCTATTCAGTATCTACCAAGCTGCTTGACTTGTATTAGTTGGAAATCAGAAATAGCACTTATGGGGTAATTTGGGAACCCTTGGTAAAGATGAATGAAACCACTTAAAATAAATTCAGCCTTTATTGCAGTAGCATAATTGTACACTTAAGAATCCAATCTTTAAGTCTTTAGACTATCCATCCAGCCATCCATTGTCTATACTGCTTATCCATGCAGGGGTGGTGCTATCTCCATATCTCCAGTGGTCATTTGGAAAGAGGAAGGTTACACCTAAGACAGACCTCCATCTCATGGCAACACAGATACACACATTTACTTGTAAGGGCAATTTAGAGTGACCAGTTAGCCTAAAAGTAACGCTTTTGGACTGTAGGAGAAAGCTGGAGTACCCTGAGAAAACCCATGCAAAATACGAACTCCATGCAGAAAGAACCCAGGCCGGGATTCAAGCCCAGGGCCTTCTTGCTCCAAAGTAACAGTGCTACCAACTGCACCACTGTGCACACAATCACCTCAGAGAAAGGACTTTGTCATCCTCTGGCAGTTAGAGTATAAACAGCATTTGTTTGTGATTATACAGTATTAAACTCTGATGATAGACCAGAATGGATTATGCAGAAACTTATGTTTAAAACCAACCTCAAAGCCCTGCTTAGGAAGACCAGCATCAACAACACTGAAACTTTCTGGTTTTAGGTGAGTAGACTTTCATTATTATTAAGCCCAATTATGCCTAATGTTTCTAATTTGCGTCATATCTAAATGTAGGGTTGTTTCATGTGCTGTATTCAAAATAACAGTCCCTACTTTATAGAGAATCTGTTTGACACCAAAACACGATTAGTTTGTCTTGTCATATAATTGTAAATAAATTCAGGCAGTAAACAGTTAAGTACATTTATTCAGTAGGTAGAAGACACATTTTAGTATCACCCCTAACAATTTCTGCAAAATAAACATAACTGAAGTATTTTTTAAAATTTATACTTTGGCTTTTAGGTTGATGTGTCTCTAGGAGCGTATAATTGGTAATCTATGTCTTATTGCCTTCCTAGTTCATAAATATGGCATGACAGATTTCCATTTATGTTAGTCACTCTTCAAAATGGGAAAGGCAAGAGAACATGCCAATTAGAAAAAGCAAATGTATGTTAATCTTTAAATTTTATGAATTGGCTAAAAGAAAATAGCTAGTTATTTAAACATATTCATATCCAGCCAGGGCAATAATCAGAAAATCAATAACTATAACTGTGACAAATTAGGATCTTCCTTATTCATCTTGTCAACATGCACAGTAAGGAGGGTGGTAAGGGAGGTAAGAGAATCTCCAAAGCTTGCTGTTAGACTGCAGCAAGGAGCGGCTATCTGGATGCCACTATGACAAACATTATAAGCCTTATTTGAGAGGCACACCTGGAAAAAGCATTTTCTGCTCTAACATCACAAACACAAATATGTAGAATTTGATCAACTCTGCTGGGACTTAAACTAGGACTGAGATTGACCTTTTCTTCAAAACACTCCATGTTGGTCTGGTATGAAACACAGGATGTCTATTTGAAAAGGCATCTCATGCCTGCTGTTCATACGGAGCCCATGTTGAGGTATGGTGGAGGATCTGTGATGCTGTGGGCTCTTGGAACTTTGTAAAAGTTCATGGCAGCATGAACTCATGAAAAACAAGACATTTTTAATTTAAAACTGGTGGAAAAAAGTGAAAAGAGGTCGTCAGTTGGTATTTCAGCAGGATAATGATACAAAACATATGACCAAATAAACAGAAATGATTCAGCAGATTAAAAGGAAAAAAAAAACTTCTGTCATGCTGCTTCCTGCTTTCTAAGTCATCAGAGTTAAATTGTGTAGGAAACCTGTGAAGTGAGCTGAAGAAAAGAGTGCTACTCAATAAAATATTAATTTATTTTAAGGGTTTTCTACACGTCCTTACCAGAGTTGGTGATACCTGGGGAAGGTGCTGTATTTTAAATCTGTGCTGATATTTAGACGACGGTGCAATCCGCTAATTTCAGTGACAACCTGAACTGTCTTCCAAAAGGAGTGCGAATTAACACAAACATTTAACATATAATCAGTCAAATTTGTATTTCATTTAAATCTCAGCACAGATAAACTCACCATCGTTTCACTATATTGAAAATCTCTTCCTTCTCATCGTGGTCCAAGGTTTGCGCCAGGCAGAGGCGGGCTCAGCCTTCAGGAGGCAACCATCCTCTCCAGTCGGCCCAGGTCAGCCTCCTCATTAGCACACTTACACTCATAAACACCCATGATTTAAAAACAAAAAAACAAAACAACAACAAAAAAAAAACGGGTAGCGTGCAGGTCAACGTCAGCAGATTACTGTAAGTCTAACCCCACTGTTTACACTCATAAGCCTCTGATAGCTTCACCCTCAGGGTCACCAATAATACCATCTTCTGAGCGTCCCAGCTAACATTCCTCTCTACATAACTGCTGTTTTCTGTCATCAGGAGCATCCTCCCAGTCATATTTTCATTTTACGACATGAAAAGAGTCAAATGAAGCAGAGTTAGCGCTTGTAAATACGCCCATTATACATCCTTTTGTTTTTGATATCATGCTGTGGAGAAAAAAAAAAAAAACCGTTAACCTCCATCAAAGCAAAACAGCTGGGCTGCATTTCAGGATGGAGGCCCAGAACTGAAACTCTGCTTTGCCCTTCTTCCTCTCCCCCATTTTTTTCCTTCACCCCTCCTATCTGTGCTTTTCTCATCACTTGCAAGCAGCTTTTAACAGGGCTCCACCCGAGCGGACCCCGACAACAAGCCAGTCGAACTCTGGTGAGTCTCTCCGAGCAGGAGTCCTCAACCACACTGACGCAGATGGGTCAGATCAAACAGGAGAGTAAAGATGATTGTAAAAGTGCTGTTCTACAAAGCAGCACATTTGTTTACCTTCTGTGGTACCCCGACAATGTGGCCAAATCCAAGCAGATGCTCAGATTTCATTGGTGCCGACAGAAAAATCAGAATCTGTCGATTCACCTAAGAGATGAATCCATCAGTCTCTGATTCATCTGGATTGGATAAGAGCTGGATGATAAACCTGCTCCATCAGTGCTGTAATAACATCTTTTGCCTTTGCATTCTGACATTTCATTTCTAAATACTCTCTGCTCTCCTGCCCAGTTCAGCTGGCCAGCTGAATTTTATGATTTAGATGAAATTAACTCTTATTTCAGCCAAAACAACAAACCACCAAAATAACGTTTTTATGATCTTCAAATCTGCAGCTGCACTGGACTAAAATAAGGACTAAAACAAAATGGATCAGGAGCGTTAACCATCTCACTTCATTTTACAATAAAAAATAAAATCCAAAAGATTTAAAACTGAACTTTTATTTCCAATAATCTGAATGTAAAACTGCATTTATGCAGAGGAGTAGGTGTATCTTTAAAATACCTTGAATGTGCAGAACAGTTCTTGGCAAACAGTTTGTTTTAGTTAAAAAGGAAAATATCTTCGATAGAGTCGTACATCATGAAATTCTCTAAGGTCTGAGAGGAATAGCTTTTGGTAATTGGCTAACTTTAAGGCATGTTTCCATTACAGGGACCTTTTACAGGAACCAGTGCAGTTTGTTGGGTCTTTATTACCCCCCCCCCTTCCCATTCATTTTAATGCCACTTACCAGGGTGGAAACACCAGAGTAGAAATTTACCCCAGAAACAGGCCTGGTAGGGAGGTTGTTCTTTGACTTTTTCCCAAACTTTTCTCCCTTAAAATGACTGTTTGGTATCAGAACTCCAAATTATTTCATCAAAATGAGCTTTTCTGACATTTGAGAATTAAACAAATATATCATAGCTTTAAGGGTTTTAATCACATTAAGTTTTACTGTTAAAAAAAACAACAACAACAACAAAAAAAACCCTTGTTTCACTCAGTCTCAGCCAGCAAGCAGTCAGATGTTTATCTTTGGTCTTTTTTTCCAGTGTTTGCTTTGGTTATCAGTTAATTAGGATTCATTGTTTTATTTTCTTTAGTCCTTTAGCAATTAGACAAATTAATTTACATCATTTGAATATTTGTATTTGTCTACAATCTCTAGTAAACTTAAGCTATTCCTGTAAATTCTCTCAAAAACATTTTTATTATAAAGATTATTTTTAATCACAGCTGTAACTTCCTGCAAAGGTGAGACTGATTTATACTTTTGGAACCAATAAGACCAGCCGGAGTAAGGACGTTAACTATTTAAAGTAGCTGGTAGTTTCTACACTTGTGAATGTTGGCAGAGAAGGTTCAGAGAGATGAAACAAGCAGTGCCAAATGACCCAGTTGTGCGCCCAACTCTGTAACCATTGCAGCATATGGGTCCAATCTCTGAAAAGCTCCACAAACCAGCCAAGGTGTGGCCCTCTGAGGAATGTGCTTCTGTTTTTCCTTCTGTGGAATGCAAAACCATGAATCCCCTAAAATTAGACAGGCCTATATCTGTTTAAATGACAGCTGATTGTAGGATCTGATTTATGAGAGGCAGGGTAAGCTTGATTATGCTGCTTAGCTTTTGATCCATGCAGGAAGATCGGAGGAAAACAATGTGATTTACAATAGAAAATGCTGATCCCTTTAGGCCGTGCCTTCAGGTGGGAGTCAGAGTTTAAAGGTGAAGAACAGCATTGCCACTGGAGTTTCCAAGATGGATGCTTTTTTTCCTTTGGCCCATCAATTTCTGATTTATGAGTTAAAAAAAATTATTTTCTTCTGTAACTTTGGCACCTAGCAGTTTAAAACAGATGTTGGGGCTTTAAGTTATGATCTAAAATTAGTCTGGCATCTATGATGTGAAACATGTCAGTGTGACAGCCAAAAAGATGCATTAAAATATTTTCATCATCGTTACAGCATGTAGAAAGGTATTTATTTCCACTAAATTTTCCACATTTTATCAGGTTACAACTACAAACATCAATCTCTTTTTATTGGGATTTTATAGACAAACATAAAGTATCAAATAATTGGGAAGTGGGGGAAAAAGATGTGTTATAGCGTTTTTTACTTATAAATATTTAAAAAGTGCCCTACTTTGATGTCTTTGAAGGCTTCAGAGGTTTGTTAACAAACATTAGTGAAGAAACATCATGAAAACCTAGGAACACAGGTCAGAGATAAACTTGTGGAGAAGTTTAAAGCAGCATTAGGTTATAAAACACCTCTGAACATCTCATAGAGCATCGTTCAGTCACCTGAAAATGGAAAGAGTTTGGCACAACTGCAAATCTAAGAGGATCCTTAATCACAGCAGCAGCCAAGTTTCCCATGATAACTCTGGGGGAACTACATACATCTGCAGCTCAGTTGGGAGAATCAGCCGAAATGACAATTACTAGTTGTGCTCTCAACAAATCTGGTTTCTATGAAACAAAGCCATAAGAAGTCCCATTTAAAGTTTGCCAGATACCATGTAGAGGACACAGCAAACGTGGGTGAAGGTGCTCTTGTCAGATAAGACCAAAATTACAATTTTCTTTGTCCAACATGCAAATTGCTGTTGTACTCTGAATACACCGTCCCCATGGTGAAACAAGGTAGTAGCAGCATCTGGCTACAAAAGACCTGAGAATGGGGCAGACATTTCCTTACTAGCAGGAAAACGACCATAAACATACAGTCAGAGCTACAAAGGAATGGTTTAGATCAGGGTATATTAAAGTGTTACAATGGCCCTGTCAAAGCCCAGATCCACATTTAATTGAGAACCTATGGCATGACTTGGAAAAACTACTCACAGATGCTCTCCATTCAATCTGACTGAAGTTGAGTGTTTAGATGTGCAAGGCTGAAGGAGACATACCCCAAAACACTTGCAGATGTAATGACAGCAACTCTGTGGGGCTGAATATAAATGCACATGACACTCTTCAGGTAATTATCTGTAAAAATATTTGAAAACCAACCAGTTTCGTTCCACCTCACAATTATGCACCACAGTGTGCTGGTCTATCACATAAAAACCCAAAGAATTGCATTCAAGTCTGTGGTTGTAACTTGACAAAATGAGGAAAATGAAGAGGCATGAATGTTTTTGTTTGTTTATTTTTTTGAGGCACTGTAAGTGTTTTGGATTATATCTTTAGCAGCTCTGCACATTAAAACACTTGCAAATGCACAATGCTCGTTCTGTAGATATAAAATAATCTCCAATCCAAGATGAGGACCCTCAGTTTTTGACCTCCATGATCACTGAATTGGTTATGATTAAGGAAGTTGAACTCAATCCTTTAAGGCAGAAGTTTTAATAATCAAAAAATCAACAGCAGCAGATTAGCTTTATCTCTGCCTGCTATCTAAACTGTCCCTGGTTTGACATCTCCTCTATAATAATACGTCCATGCTTCAATGGGCTGCTGGCTGCGTTCTTTCGGGCCACCTTTGCAAACAGAGACCCTTCTCACCAGCCATCCCTGTATGGGAACCTCAAAGCGGAACGCTGTGTGTTTGTGCAAGCTGCCTGTCCTCCTCAGAGTGGATTTAACTTCAATGTGCAGTCATGGTTCAGTCTGTTGTTGCAAAAGAAGCTTTACCGTTCCGTTTTTTTTTTTTTTTTTTTTTTTTTTTTTTTTTTTTTTGAACAACTGTTTTGGCTTCAACTTATCAATAATATTAACTATCCAGATAGTTTGCTTTTTGCTCATTTAAGTTTGCGTTTCTGTGACCAAGTGCTAAGAAAATAAACAGCGAAGTGTGGCATTTGATAGAGCAAATTAAACTATTTTAATTTATTTAAATAATATCATAATCAGCCTAAAAATCTATCTGATGGATGAATTATGTCCTCCCCAGTTAGCGTTCTTTATAACAGATTAAAGAAACAACGTTTCTGTATATTTTTCAGATTTAATTTTATTCCATTGATCCAATTATTTAAATATAATCAAGAAACATTTTCATTATTGAGCACATTATTCACATTAATTCATAGTGATTTAATCAAGCAGAAAGAAGTGCAAAAATAAACTAACTCCACAAACTGCTATCTAAAAGTAAGAAAGCATAAACAAAAACATTTATGTCAAACAAATCTCAAGAGGGTGATTAAGCCTGGGTTCTGACTTGATCTCCCACAGTCACTGGACAAGAGGCGGGTTACACCCAGGACAAGTTGCCACATAAGGGCAATTTAGAGAGACCATTTAACCTAACCTGCACATTTTTGGACTGTGGGAGAAATCTGGAGAACAGAGAACCCATGCATCTACAGGGAGAACATCCTAACTCCATACAGAAAGGCCTTAGCTGGGAATGGAACCTCAGACCTTCTTGCTGCAAGGCAACAGTGCTAACAATTGCCCCAACATGCAGCCCTAAATAAATGATCATTGTAGATAAAATACCATCTCATGCCTGGAAGCTGTTTCGCATTCAGAGTTCACAATATGTCACTTCTCTACTGAATAAAGTCGCATTAATCACTATGTAAAGCTAACCATTCATGGTTTGTTTCCTTAATTTCTAAATTAGCAAAACAGACTCATTCATATAAGATACTTTGACATGTATTCACAAACATTCAGACAAGGCTCCCTGAGAATAACAGTTCAGTCATAAAAACATTTATATTATGACCTTTCAAGATGGAATAAGAGGTTGTTTTGGCTAAATCTAAGAGTGCAGCAAGAGCACTTTAAGGGCCTTGTGGAAAACAGTTCAATGTTACTGTACATCCACTACAAAACAAAACAAATTTCACAGTAAAACTTCTTTCACCTTTCTAACCAAACGGTTGAAAGAAAATGGCAAGTTTTCACTAAAACAACAGGTGGCCACTCAGTCCTCTAGCGTCTGAATGCCTACTGTTTGTTTAGTGTGGTGCTGAACATCTTGTGCATACTTCACTAATAGATTTCTCTTTCGTGGAGATCACAAGTATGTCCTTCCTTGATGCTTGTCCTGAAAACAGCTTTCTAATTTTCCCGTGCACAGCTTTCCCCAGAAGAGAATGGCTACCTTCTTCTTATGGTCGTCCTGACTGGTTCCCAGGAGCACGGCGACCAGCAGGTAGCAAAACGTAATCCTTCAGCAAACACTTGAGATAAATGTTGTTTTTAATCAGGTTAAGGAAAGATTTAAATGCAGCATGCTCTGACGTCTTACAAACAGGCTCAAGAAAATATCCAGAGTGAATTACACGTTCAGGATGTCGCCCTAACTGTTGCTGACACATCAATGTTCTCTGCTGTACACTCAGATGTTAGTTATGCAGTTCCAGACTCAGGATACGCATGGAGTGAGACTGACACACCTGAGATTCCAGGTAAGTACATGCACCTCCTTTTTGGCAGAATGCTGCAGTTTTGGTGCATATTGCAACCTCTACAGCACTGCATTACCACACCTCATATCCAGCTGTGTTGCATATGTAAACCCAGCATGCTCGTGTGACTGGTACAGTTTGGTATCTGCTGACCATGTATGTGTTGAATTGGCTCCATGTGTAAGTATGTACATGCAAGGAATCTCTGTTTACATGTCATCTGCCTACCATATGATGGATTCTTTGAAGCGTAGAAAAGGAGAATGGGGCAGGATATTGATGCATGTGAAAGTGATGTACTCTGAGGTGATAATTTTGAAAAAAAAAAAAAAAAAAAAAAAAAAAAAAAAAGCCATTGTTTTCACTGGTCTGTGATTGGTCATGAAGGATTTCTGACCAGTCGCAATCATGGAAACGTGCTTTTCCCTCTGACATTTCCTCCACACTAACGGGTTTCGTAACGTCCTCCTCCAGCTCGGGATCTCAGGCCTGATATCTCAGAGTATGAACGCTGGCTTTATAGCTTTGGACCATACCGTAAGTGTTCATGCATTTCTGTTTGATGGGGTACTAACAAATCTTCAGGTTTTAGATTTTCAATAAATGGGTTGGGATTGCACACACGTTCAGTGTCTTGCAAAAGTATTCTCACCCTTGAACTTTCGCAGATCTTGTCACATTATAGCCATAAACCTCAGTGTATTTTATTAGGGTTTTACGTCAACCTCCTTTACTCTTATGCTCCTGAAATTATCTTCCCTTTCTCCACTCTTGCGGGGACAGCCAATCAGTGCCAATAAGGTATCAAAGAACACACTGAACAGGTCAGGAGATAGGAAATCTAGTCAGAGATAATGGGAACATGTATGGCGCTACATACAGGCCAATCCTGTAGGAAAACCTGTAAGAACCTGCAAAAGACTTGAGACTGTGACAGAGGTTCACCTTCCAGTAGGATGACAACAATAAACATACAGCCAGAACTACAGTGGAGTCCAGAACTAAATTTAATTGAGAATCTGTAACAAGACTTGGACAATAATGTTCATTGACACTCTAAATTCAGTCTGATGGGCACAGCAAAAGATTCATTCTCCAAATGTGTAAAACTGGTAGAGGCACACCCTCAAAGACCTGCAATGGTAATACAACAAAAGGCGATTCTGCAAACTATTCACTCAGGGATCTGGATACAAGTGCACGGCATGTTTAAAAACAATTAATGCATATTTTCAAAGCATTTTTTAATGCAAACCTGAAAAATATCTATGGCAACCTAGTCTTCAGAATTATAGTCCTCATATGTGTGTGTGAGATTTGACTTCAGTGTAAATGTCGCAGTCCTTGACTTCATTTCAGGGCATCATAGTAGATGGGGATAAAAAAAAGTGCACAGAACAGTTTACAGATTTTTATTTATTAAAAAAAAAACAAAAAACATAGGGTGATGCAGTGGTTTGAGGAGGCGCCCCGTATACAGAGGCTATAGACCTTGACTCACCGTCCTGAGTTCGACTCCCGTCCTCAGTGTCTTTGCTGCATGTCTTCCCCCCCGCCTCTTTCTGCCCCCTTCCTGTTGGATTACTGTCAAGTAAAGGCCACTGGTGCCTAAAAAATAAAACACAACAACAAAAAAACATGTATTCCTTTTTTCCACCTAACAATTATGCATTCTTTTGTGTTGGTCCATCATAAAGTTAGTGGTTGTGATGTGACAAAACATGAAGGATTCAAGGGATATGAATACCTTTGTAAGCTTTGTGGATGAAAAAACAGGTTGTTTTCTTTTGTTCAGACATACAGCTTCTGGTACTTTTGTATTTAATTCACTGTATAAACAGAACCAGGTTGGCTGCTTTCCTGTTCATTTTCTATTTTTTGCACAGTACACAAATATTACAGTTGGGTTAATTTCCGTCTGCACATGAAAGTAAAAACCTAAAATACCTTAACTGCTCAGTGAAAGGAAACCACACTTTATTTGTTTTACTTGCATGCCTTCACATTGAACAATATAACTCACTTGCAATATGGCTAGCTGACAAGAGACAAAAGGGCTGCAGAAAGCACTAAATCTCATATTTCAAACATGGTATTTTCTTCTTTTTAGAAACACAGGTTGGCATTCAAATCTGAGGTCTTGAAACCATTTGGAGCATCCACCATAAAAATACAAACAGAAGTCCAGCCAAGCTAAACATTTAAAGAGAGTTGTGTGCTGGCTGTTTTGCCACAGTGTTGGTGTTTTCTTCAGTTGCAGTTTGTTCATATTTGATAATGTCTTTATTTTTAGCCCCTCGCTCCACTGACTTAGATGGCAGCCGTAAAATGCCCCTGGATTTACCCCATGCTAAAGGTGAGTAACCATGGTGAACATCCAGGGAGGCCTTGAAGATCATCATACAGTATCTGCTAAGAACGCTGTTGAAACTTAGTTTTGAGATGTTGTGAAAAAGTATTTGCACCCTTAGATTTCTTCTATAGTTGTTTTTTTTTTTTTTTTTTTTTTTTTTTTTTCTTTTTTACACAAAAATATTTCACATCAATAAACTAGTTTTAGCATAAGACGAGGTAAATAAGTAAATACAAAATGCTGTATTGAAATTATAATTAAAGTAAAAACTGGTTTTGCTACTCCTTGTAGCAACCCCTACCATCAAACTGGGAATGAGTCGTCTACATCCGTGTGGAAGAATTGTGGCCCACTTTTGTTTTAATTCAGCCACACTGGAGCATTTTTGAGCATGAACTGCATGTATAAGGTCACATCATTTTAATAGGACGTAAGTCCATACTTTGACTAGATCACTTCAAAAGCTTAATTTATTTTAACTGAGTGGTATGGCACAGGTTTGGTACGCTATTTAGTCTGTTTCCATTGTAAAAGCAACCCGTACTGCACCATTCTTCGGTCTCCTTCAGTTGTAGGTCCAGAGGACAATGGTACAATACAGTTAGGGTTGAGCTACTGGTGTCACACAACACAGTCTATTAATTGGGGGACAGAAAAATGTCACTGCTTGAGACATACTAATGCATCATGTTTGTCATTGCACTAGTATGACACAATGTTAGGTGTTTGGGTTTAACTCCCCCTTCCCAGTGAGAGACCAGCTGGCAGTGGACACACTCTCCTGAATCCGCCGGACCATAAGATAGTGTCCTGAATGCCATTAGTCTCACTCCAGATGTAACGGGATGCACACCTTCTAAAAAGCTCCACTTATGTCTCATCAAGTCACAGAATATTTTTCAAAACGTCTTGGGGATCTTGAGGGTGTTTTGGGGAAATGTGAGATAAACCTATGTGTTCTTTTGGTCAGCAGTTGTTTTGGCTTTGAAATTCTCCTATGGAGGCCATTTTTTTCTCAGTCTCTTTCTTACTGTTTAATTGTGAACACTGACCGTAACTGAGGTAAGTGAGGTCTGCTTTAGATGTTGTTCTGCATTCTTTTGTGAACTCTTGGATGAATCATTGATGCCCTTTTAGTGCATTTTTGATTTTGTTCCATGTTTTCTCTAAATGGCTCTTACTGTGGTCCCAAAGCCTCAGTAATATATATTTTTTTACATTTTGCAAAGATGTCAATGACAGTTTCCTTTTCCCTCTAGAATTAATAAAATAGTATTTAATGATTTAACAAGAAAGGGAGTTGCGTTTTTTTTTACATAGGGCCAGGTTCTTTTGAGTATTTTAACCCCTTAAATTAAATATTTTTAAAACTACTCTTAGTATTTATTAAAGCTTTCTTGGTCCAATTTGATTGATGATCTGAAACATTTAAATGTGACCTAAAAAGCAAAGTCAAGAAATCTGAAATGGTGAAACTTTTTCACAGCACTGTAGTTAAATGCTTCTGAACTTACTTGCTACTTTGCTAACGCTTAGCTTGTATAATGTCATTCGTGCAGTGGAGCCAGTAGACGCCTGGAAACCAGAAGCAAACCCCTATGAACCAGGTAGGTTTGCTTGCACTGCTTCTCATTTTGGCACGTTGCAGCTTTGTCAGTAAGTGTGAGTCAAACCAAAGCTATCTGAGGAAAAGGCTCTGGGTTTTGGCTTGGCCTGTAATTGAAGGGAGTTGGTGCAAAAGCCAAATGGCATGGTGGCTCGGGGCATGATGTTTGTGACTGGAAACATTTGGGATCACTAAAAAGAGGACGCCTGCAAAGTTTCAATGTAATTTCCTAAAAGTAGGCATTTGAGCTGTCTTTGTTGTTAGTGAGTCGAGTGTTTTATTTTCGTGGTAAAGACCAACGGCATTTTCCTGATGAAAGGTTAAGCTTCTGTTATCCCACATGAAGACAACCAAGATAAAAAAGGAGAAGACCAAAGAATTATGTCGTATTTAAAACAACAAATTAATCCAGAAACTTACTGACTTTTAAAATTTTCTTTGTTTCCTTGTTTTCTAGGTTTTAGCATGAGAGAACCAGAGCCGCTACCCAGAGCACCTGAACCCCTTGCATCACAGGGAGATCCAAGTATGTGAATGTTCCTGAATCTTTGATTATGTGAACTCTATTCATTTGGTAAGTGTGCCGTAAATCTGTGGCAAGCACTCAGGTATGCATCCAGCTTCAGTCCTACAAAAGCAAATAGTGCTTTTAAGTATGCATACCTGAGACATACCTGAGACAGCAGGAGGATGAGCTTAATTGCATATTCAGAGGATTTTCTTGCACATGAAACACTTTTAAAGAAAGGTCCTTTTTACCCTGTTGATCCCTGCTGGGATCAGACTCCTGTAGCTAGTGTGGGTTATTCTTTTAGGTGAGAAATTTTAACAAGAATATGGTTAAATAAGTGTCTAATTGCAAAACCTACAACACCTAGTCAAGTCAAGTCAAGTTTATTTGTATAGCAGCAACACGGGTCAAAGTGCTTTACATCATAAAAACACCAATCAACTATACAGCAAATCATCAAAAACATCAAAATCAAGCCTGTATAGAGCTAAATCAACAAAATCATTAAGCAAATAACACATGAAAATCATCAAAATCAAGCAAATATCAATGCATCAAAATCATAAGGATCATCAAGCAAATATCATCAAGTAAATATAGTTCAATCTTCTACTTACTACTGATCAAAGGCAACTATAAACAGGTGGGTTTTTAGCCTTGATTTAAAGGAACTCTGTGTTTCAGCTGTTTTGCAGTTTTCTGGAAGTTTGTTCCAGATTTGTGGAGCATAAAAACTGAAAGCTGCTTCTCCATGTTTGGTTCTGGTTCTGGGGATGCAGAGTAGACCAGAACCAGAAGACCTGAGTTGTCTGGAAGGTTGATACAATGACAACAAGTCTTCAATGTCATTTGGTGCTAAGCCTTTCAGTGATTTATAAACTAGTATTTTAAATATTTTAAAGTCTGTTCTCTGAGCTACAGGGAGCCAGTGTAAGGACTTTAGAACTGGGGTGATGTGCTCTATCTTCCTGATAGAGCACATCACACGAGCTGCAGCGTTCTGGATCAGCTGCAGCTGTCTAATTTTTTTTTTTTTTTTAGGCAGACCTGTGAAGACACTATTGCAGTAATCAGTGCAACTAAAGATAAACGCATGGATGAGTTTCTCTAGATCTTGTTGAGACATTAGTCCTTTAATTCTGGAAATGTTCTTCAGGTGATAGAAGGCTGACTTTGTAATTGTCTTTATGTGTCTCTGAAGGTTCAGGTCTGGGTCCATCACTACACCCAGATTTCAGGCCTGATCACTAGTTTCTAGCTGTAATAACTGAAGCTGCATGCTGACTCTAGATCGTTCTTCTTTAGGTCCAAAGATAATAACTTCAGTTTTATTTCTGTTCAGCTGGAGAAAGTTTTGGCACATCCATGCTTTGATTTGTTGTCTGTTCAGTGCTTGGTTAGGTTCAAAGTCATCTGGTGACATCGTGCTATAGAGCTGTGTATCATCTGTGTAGTTATGGAAACTAATCTTATTACTTGTTATGATCTGAGCTCGTGGGAGAATGTAGATATTAAACAGGAGGGGTCCCAGGGTTGAACCTTGGGGTACTCCACATGTGATTTCTGTCCGCTCTGATGAGAAGTTGCCTATTGACACAAAGAAATCCCTGTTCTTTAGGTAGTATTCGAACCAATTACCAGAGAACCATACCAGAGAGTCCAACCCAGCTCTCCAGTCTCTTCAATAATATATCATGGTCAACAGTGTCAAATGCTGCACTGAGGTCCAACAGAACCAACACTGTGGTTCTTCCATAGTCTGTATTTGTGTGGATATCATTAAACACTTTGACGAGGGCAGTCTCAGTGGTGTGGTGAGCAAGGAAACCGGGCTGAAAGACGCCAAAGTGGTTTGTCATTGTTAAGAAGCTACTTAACTGTTGAAACATAGCTTTTTCAATAATTTTGCTGATGAATGGAAGGTTGGAGATTGGCCCGTAGTTCTGCAATAGTGATTTATCCAGATTGTTCTTTTTTAACAGTGGTTTGATAACTGCTGTTTTTAGAGCCTGGGGGAAAACACCTGATGAGAGGGAGGAGTTTACTATTTGAATCAGGTCAGATGCAATGACAGGCAGAACTTTCTTAAGGAATGTTGTAGGTAGTATATCAAGACAGCAGGAGGATGAGCTTAATTGTTTTAAAATCTCTTCTAAGGTTTCATGATTGAGTTGGTGAAATTCAGCCATTTATGTTACATGTTATGTTTTGGTTATAGCAATGGTACTGGATTATGTGTGGATGTGCAGATTAACCTGGAATTTTTTTAATTTTCTCCGTAAAAAAGTTGGCAAATTAGTTGCAGGCCCTGGTAGAGTGGAGTTCAGGTGGTAAAATCACAGGAGGGTTTGTCAACCTGTCAACTGTGGCAAACAGGGCACGAGCGTTGTTGATGTTTTTGTTTATGATTTCCACAAAGAATCTTTGGAATTAGAATCTCCCCCTATGAGTCTACCGTCTGACAAACTCTGAATACCAATGGTGTGTTTGGAGCTGCTGCTGCTGCAAGAACAAAACCAGTGCTACTCATAAAGAATATTACTGCCTGCCTTCTGTTTTTAAAGACAAAATGTGCAAAACAGGAGCTTCTCTGAAAAATGTCTTGTGGATAGACCAGAGGAAAAGTTACATTATGGTTTGGGTTTGTTTTACTAGATTTGGACCAGAACAGCTTTCTTTATTGATTGTTGATTCTGAATTATACCAGTAAATTTAAAAGTCAGCTGAATTTCAAGTCAAAAACATATCAAATGAACTTAAAAGTAAAAAAAGTTAAATATTTGTTCTCTCTTTATCTTAAGTTTGAAAATCTAAAAAATGACTATCCACCTCCATGCAGTATGGTGTAACCACATGGTGTTTTCTTTCCCCCCCCAGACTGTAAGGTTGATCTCGCCTTCCTGATGGATGGCAGCTGGAGCATTGGGAAGCGGCGTTTTAAGATCCAGAAAGATTTTCTGGCTGAGGTGGCTCAGGTCATCAACGTAGGCATGGCTGGACCCATGATGGGCATCATTCAATACGGGTAACTTCTTTGTTCGTTTTCTTAAATTTTGTCCCAGTTTGAGTCAAGAAAGTATAAGTTGACTGTTTATTGTTTTGTTTGAAGAGATGAGCCTGTGACAGAGATCAGTCTGAGGACCTACTCCAACTCCAGGGAGGTGAAGTCAGCCATAGATAAGATTGTGCAGAAGGGCGGCCTGTCCAACGTGGGTGAGTGACCCTGGTGGTAGCTGCCAGCTGTGACTAAAACTCACAAATTCAAGTGTGAAAGCGAAAAGGTTACAATTATCGCGTGGTTTTTACTACCCTGGCACATTTTCACATGAAGGGATAGAATTAAATCTAAATTTGCAGGGAGACCAGCGAGCTAAATTACAGTTCTTCTGGTAAGGCATATTTTTCTTCTCCTCTGACCAGAGCACGCTTGCTTTTTACAAGTTTGCGGGGGTCAGATCTCAAAAAGCAAGTGCTGTTTGTTGCTTTGCTTTGGTGCGACAGCATCCATCAACTGCAGCTTATTTTTTTTAGGACCTGCTAGATTTTGCTTGCCTACAGTTTTTTGGGTTTGACCACAACCATACAACAGAGTGTATGAATGTAAAAGGCTCTATAATCTCAATCAGAGCCTCTCCTGTTATTGTAAAGACCATCAACAACCAACTGACAAACTAAATATAGGTTATCACAATTTTGTATTTTAGAGAGCTGTATGTGTACAGAATACACTGTGTTTTAGCCAAAGCAGGGTTTCTTCCACTTTCTGTATTGTATTCAGCCCCCTTTACTCTGATAAATTCAAATACAATCCACTGCAACCAATAATGTTATGGAAAAGTTTAAAGCAGGGTTAAGCTATAAAACAATGTTCCAAGCTTTGAATGTTTCACAGAGCCACTGTTCAACCCATCATCTAAAGATAGAAAGACAATGGTACACCTGCAAGCCTATCAATACTTGGCTGCCCACCTCAACTAAGGACCATTAATCAGAGAAGCAGCCAATAGGGTCATGGTAAATCTGGAGGAGCTGCAGAAATCCACAGCTAAGGCAGGTAAAACTGTCAACAGGACAAATATTAGTCAAGCAAACAAGAAGAAATTCATGTTGAATGAACACCAAAAGCGGTCCAGTTTGCAGTTTGCAAATGCCATGTAGGGAATAAAGAGAATATTTGGAAAAGGGTACCCTGGTTCAGTGAGATCAACCTGTGATCTCTGGCCCACGTGCAGAATCCCTCACCCTGAACACTCTATCCACACTGTAAAACAAGGGGTTGGCAGCATCATGCCGTGGGGATGCTTTTCTTAGACGAGGACAGAGAAGATGGATTGAAGCAAAGCACAGGCCAAGGGAGGCCAAAGGTTCACCTTTCAGTAGGAAAACAACCTGAAGCATACAGTTACTACTGTCCGGTTTAGAATCTGTGAAAATTGATGTTTACAGATGCTCTCCATCCACTCTGATTGAAATTAAGCTATTTTGCAAAGAGGAATGGACCTAAAATGATTAAGATATGCAAAGCTGGCACAGACATACCCTATAAGAAAGGTATTCAACTCCAGTCCTCAAGGGCCAGTGTCCTGCAACTTTTAGATGTGTCTCTGCTTCAACACACCTGAGTCAAATAATGAGGTCATTAGCAGGACTCTGGAGAAATTGACTGTATACTGAGAAGGTGATTCACCCATTTGATGCAGGTGTGTTGGATCAGGGACACATCTAAAAATGCAGGACACAGGCTCATGAGGACTAGAGTTGAAGAACCTTATAACATTTTCAGCTGTACCTGGTAGTTCAACAAAGAACTGACTCAGGAGGGCTGCATAGAAATACAAAACAATTATTCTGAAAACCGTGCATCATTTTCCTTCCACTTCACAGTTATGTCTTAATTTGTCTTGGTCTATCACATAAACTCTCAATCAAACACAGTGAGGTTAGTGGTTGTGACATGACAAAATGTAAAAAAGTTCAAGGGGCATAAATGCTTCTGTCGGGCACAACAGAATCACTTACTTGTCTCCCTGTTGCCCTCTGGTGTTCAAACAGGAAAGGCCCTCTCCTACATCAACAAGCAGTACTTCAGTGATGCAAATGGGAACCGTGGAGGCGCTCCTAACGTAGCTGTGGTGCTTGTGGATGGCTGGCCCACAGACAAGGTGGAGGAGGCTTCTCGACTTGCCCGGGAATCTGGCATTAACATCTTCTTCGTCACCATCGAGGGCCCTGACGAGAATGAGAAACAAAACCTGGTTGAAGCCAACTTTGTTGACAAGGTGGTGTTTTGTTGCACAGGTTTGTCAGTGCTTCCTTTAGAACAGTTTGAAACACTGCTTGCTGTTTCATTCCTCAGGCCGTGTGCCGGACAAATGGCTTCTTCTCCCATCCTGTGAACAGCTGGTTCGCTCTGAGAAAGGCTGTGCAGCCGCTGGTGAAGCGGGTGTGCGACACGGACCGCCTGGTGTGCAGCAAGACCTGCCTCAACGCCAACGACATCGCCTTCGTGATTGATGGCTCCAGCAGCGTGGGGACCGGCAACTTCCGCACGGTGCTCCAGTTCGTGGCCAACGTCACTCGGGAGTTTGAGATCTCGGACACGGACACGCGGGTGGGAGCTGTGCAGTACACCTACGAGCAGAGGCTGGAGTTCACCTTTGGACAGTACAACAACAAGGCCGAGCTGCTGAACGCCATCAAGCGCATCAACTACTGGAGCGGCGGAACCAGCACCGGTGCCGCCATCACCTTCGCGGCAGAGCAGCTCTTCAGCAAATCCAAACCCAACAAACGCAAGATCATGATCGTTATTACAGACGGACGCTCGTATGACGACGTCAGGGCGCCTGCGCTGGCTGTCCATCGCCAAGGTGAAAGCTCATCCCAGATAAAGTTTGGAATACAAGAGATAAATATGACATTTCCCTTTACAGTGTCTTGCAGAGCTATTCATATCATTTATATCATTTAACCTTTTAAAATTTTGTCACACTAAAACCGCAATTTTCAATGTACATTGTTGCCTATAAAGCTATAATATAGAAAGGAAAAATCATATTAATCGTAATGAGTCGATTATTGAAATAATCGTCAACTAATTTAGTAATCGATTAATCGTTAACTGCAGCATACAGACTCAAAAATGTCCATTTGCTGAACAAACAACACACTCATAGCAGTAATTAAGCCAAAACTGTACAAAAAATATCCACATTTTGCATTTAAGATAAAAACACCTTTGTCTGTAAATATGTTCTACTCAAAACTCCTCAACTGGCAAAGCTTTAGTTCCACCCAGTTCAAGTTCTGTAAAAAACAAACAAAAATCCTCAATTAAGCACCTTTTGCTATCCATTTATTAACTGGTTAATCCAAAATATAGTCAACAGATCATACCCACGCTGTATTGATGTTAAGTTAAGCAGAAAGGGCAGAGCTTTTCACATGTTGATGTTAAAAGTATTTTTTTCGCCACAGATGCATCTTTTGCTTCAAATTATCCGGCGTACACTAAAGGAATGCTGTGTTATTGCAATATAGGCAAGAAAAGGTTTATTTTCTTATTTAAAACTTACTGAAAAATCTGCAGATTGTGCCAATTTCGTTAGAAACCTCAACAAAATAATCAATTACTAAAATAATTGTTAGTTGCAGCCTTACTATAGTATATACAACAATTTTGTTTTCAGACACATTCCTCTTTTTAATGTGGTTTAGTTTAGATATGATTGACGGAAATTGATCAACAACATGGTGAGAAGATGCACACATTATCTGCCAAAATTAACTCGCATTGTCAAAATCCTGTGGTGATGGAGCAAAATGGCTTTAATGTCGCATTAGCCCTAAGACATACACGTCCAGTTCTCCTATTTGTAACCTGTCTTTCCCTCCCCTGATCCAGGTGTGATCGCCTACTCCATCGGTATCGCCTGGGCCGCCCAAGATGAGCTGGAGTACATCGCCACAGACCCCGACAAAGAGCACTCCTTCTTTGTGGACGAATTCGACAACCTCTACAAATACGTCCCCAAGATCATCCACAACATCTGCCAGGAGTTCAACTCTCAGCCTAGAAACTGAGGTCGTAAGTGTGACGGGGGGAGGGTCGAGGGGAGCTTGTTGAATCAGGGGCGTCCTTAACAGAACGCTGACCCTGCGGCCCCACAGATGGTGTCTCTGGGTGGGCTGCGGGGACACACAGATGCGGAGGGAGGGGTTAGAATTTACACTTCAAGTGAAGAACTTACATACACTCATCATGGGCATGAATGTCAGACACATTTGTTTCAACGAACCAGTGTCTCAGAGTGGGATGGTTTTTACAGCAAGTAACATCAGTGAATTTCAAAAGTAAGAATTGAATGCATGTGTTTGAGTTTATTGTGGATTTTTTCCAGTCTAGACTTGACATGGTCAAAATTAAACGTATTGATAGAGTTAATTTAAAGGTTGTGGTGAGGTTGGAGCCATTCCAGTAGCTCAGTGCTTTATTTATTCCCAAACCAGTTTTAATGTGTGCTTTGGATCTTTGTCCTGTTGGAACACCCAGACCTAAACCATCTAGTTGATATTCTGAGGAGAAGTTGAAGACTCTTAAGGCCCCCCTTCTTTCTTACTCAGCACAGTTTGTGGCATGTACCAGTACCACCGGCAAGGAAAAGGGTTAGGGTTGATTTCAAAGCCTCACCTTGACTCCAAAGATGCATCTTGTTATTGAGGCACCATAGCTCAATCTTTGTCTCCTCTTACTCTAATTATTTTCATCCTGATGGAATTTGGCTTTCAAACACTCATCAGAACTGGTTTTGGAATGGAGAAATTGGGCCTCTGGACTGGCTTTCCCAAAGCCCAGACCTCAACCTTATCGAAAACTTGTGGAGTATGCTCAAAAACTTGGTCTGCGTTAGGAAACCAACTCATTCAGAATAATTGGTCGTCAAATATCCAACTAGAATTATGCCGGAAGCCTAATGATGGTTTCAATTTTTAGAAAATAATTCTAATATTTGCACCAACTCTTGTTCTTGAAATTCCTTGACGTTCTTTGTCAGGAGAACAGTTTAAGCCTATTCTTAAAGGCTCAAAATAATACGACATTCATGCCAGTGACGAGTTTATGGAAACTTTTTCTTGAAACCAAATCTGATTGTGGATTTGGAGATGCATTTTAAAATGTATTAACATTTTGTCCCAAAACACAGTAAATGCTTATGAAACCCATTATTGTTGCACCATTTGCTGGTGTCACAAACAACACTGCAATCTTGACCTGTCAACTCTTTCATAAAAAGTGAACATCTGAGTTGCCACTTTGCGTTATTCCCTCTAGACTGAATTTATTTCTCTTTTCACAAGATTTAACTCTAAAACATACATTCATTTACAAGTTGATCAATAGAAACTGAAATAAAATAGAAAACTAAGAGGATACATTGCAGTTAAAAAGCTCCAAAATGCAAATCCTTTTGTGTGTTACTAGAAAGTGATTCCAACATAATAAACCTCGCAGACAAATGTAGGTTTAACGCATGCCTAATACTTCCTCTAATGGCTTCTTATACTTCATAGACTTGTTAAAATGGTGCTTTTATACGATTACCTGTGAAGAGGATACCTTCTTCTACAGCTGGTGCATTTTGATCCTCTGAACAGGAGATCTCATCAGAGTTCAAGTCAGAGACTATGGTGCTGTGTATCTAATTTTTATGTGGGTGTAATAATAAAGCCACCAGCATGGATGTGGACTTGTGTGAAAGTGAGATTGTTTTATCCTTTTTCAGGAACAAAAGCAATTTATTTCATCTCTTTTTGTATTGTAATAGCGAGTGGCTCCTAACATATCAAGCATTTCGAAGTTTTAAGAATATTTATAAAAAAAAATTTTGCCTTTGTTTTCCTGTTTGTACATATGCTTATTAAAATGCTTTGCTTGCCATGTTCAAATAATTGATCCTTTTTTGTTTTTAATAAAACAAATGAAGAGAACTGAATATTTTTAAAATGGTTTTTTTTCTCCACTTTTTAGTCATATAGTTTACAAATATATGCATAAAAATTGTATCATTTCAGTCATAAATTTACATGCACTCAAACCAGAGAGAACCCATGTATGCAGGGGTGGTGGGGGGGGCAACATGTAAACTCCATCCAGAAAGAGCCAAGGTTAGGACCTGAATCCATGCTGAAAGGTAACACCACAACCCCCAGTTGGAAATCCAACGCTTTAACTGTAATTACATTAATGCTCACCATTGCTCTTCACTCTACACTTCAGGCTTCCAGCTCAAGTCAGTCCTTTCATCTGCAGAAATACTCAGAACTTTGTAGCTGTCGGGTGCATCAGAGATGGACAAGAAGCTGAGTACAGAGCTGGTGGACCGTTTTGAGGCATGGTGTGGAAACAATCATCTCACCTTAAATGTGAACGAAACAAAAAAAGATGACTTAAGATTTCAAGAGAAACGGGGTTATAGCAAACCGTTTCCATCATGGGAGAAGAAGTGGAGGTGGCTGAGGAATATAAATACGTCGGTGTTCATCTGAACAGAATAGACTGGAGACTCAACAATAAAGCAGTCTACAAGAAGGGACAGAGCAGAGTGTACTTCTTGAGGAAGCATCCTCTGTTGGGGAGCAGCAACAGAACCAGGGACCCGAAAGGCTCAACAGGATGATAAAGAAGGCTGGTTCTGTTCTGGAGACAACTGTGGAATCATTGGAGATGATGGTGCAAAGAAGGATTTTTTTTCATAAAAATCAAAAATATTACGAACAACCCTGAACGTCCTCTTCATGAGACTGCTTTAGAGCAGAGTGTCTTCAGTCGGAGGTTTCTTTAGGTTCGCTGTAATACAGACTGCTACAGGAGATCCTTCCTACCTACAGCCATCCATCACCGTCTACAACAACCCTTTGAAGAATCTTGCATTAATGAGTTGCAACAAAATTTAAGTCAGGGAACAAAGCAAAAAAAAAAAAAAAAAAAAATCAATGAAAGGATGAAGTAGAGTACAAAGTGAGTGATGCAAGGGGTTGAGATTAACACTCCGAAAGGAAATTACAAAGCATTCTGGCACTGGTAGTAGATGTTTTGGTTTTTTTGTTTTTTTAAACACAGAGTAACTTTATTTCATTTTTTTAATGCAATCCAAGTCGGGGGTGGTGACGTCCAAGTAGCAATTGTTCGCAACACCTCTTCTAAACATTGTTTTAGGCTTTTCTTTCCACATCCCAACATCACTTTGAATTTGTTCAGTTTGGAGTTGCAGGCACTACATGCAACATTGATTTTAAATGTTACATGTAAAATAAACATTTTTCCACCACACAACAGTTGATGCGAGGAGCAGCCATATTGGATCTCAACGTTGGTGTTAGAAAAATTCCCAGACTTTCCAATGGGAAGTCTTGACTTCAGGGGGGTGTTCCAGTTGATTTTTCCAACTTGGAAGCTGGAATTTCTGAGTTCTGACAACAAATGGAGCGAGCAGAAAACCCAAAGCAACCATTTCAGACTAACTGAGGAAAGTCTGGTCAAATTTAGTACGGTTTAAGACCTAAAATTGAGATTACGTGATGTAATTTTGTGAATTTAGCATCTCAAAATGTTAACCCTGTGTAGATTAGGCTAAATCAGCAATAATATCAAATGTCTGCACCCAATTCTTGTTAGAAAGTACTAGTATGTTGGATATTCATTATGTTCTGAACAAAAAAAGTGTTTCAAAGAAATCAAATTAAATACAACCTTCGATGATGAGCCCGACCAGAACGTATAAACCAAAGCAAACTATTTTTTTTAAACTCTAACTTTCCAGTTATTTATATAGGATTTCTCAAACATGCATGAAAGAATCAAAGCAACACTTGAGGTATACTTTGGATGGATGAGAGAATGACATAACATGATATAAAGCTCAAACAAAGTCGATTTTGGATAAAATCCAGAGTAATTGGATTCATGGAGTCTGGGCAGTCAAAAACACCATTAAAAATGACCAAAATCTGAGCCCAATCAACATTTTACAGCAGGTTTTATTTCGAACATACTCTCATATACAAACCAGTGACTGAGAAAATGGCTCATGTAAAGCTGTACTCTCCTCGTACAACATCCCGTTTGCCTTTTTTAATCTTTGTTTGCTTTCAACCCTCATGGATTTACAGTAAACTGGAACCGCAGGACATTTCTCTTGGTTAAATCATCATTTCAAATAGTCCTAAAGTACTGCACTAATCTCCTGCTAAACACTGGACTACTGTAAATATCTGGACATGATACATCACATTGTAGTCAAGCATGTCCACACAGCTGAGGCGGGGAGAGAGAAAAAAAAAAAAAACAAAAAAAAAACCGAACTATATACAGTACACAGCATTCAGTTCAAACAAGAGCAAACTGGCCAAAATGTGTTAGATACTCCTAAAAGTTGACATCTAGCATCAAGTCTGTTTAATTTTAATTATTTTACCAAAATGGTTTACTTTGGACACATATGTGTGTAATCTTCTGAAGTGTACAGCTGCTTGAAACTAAGAAACAGGCATGTAATTAATGGTCTGTAGCGCTCTGTCAGCGTTGCCTCCAAACACACAGAACTGACATCCCAACCACACTTATCAAAAACAAAAACTCAAACTCACGCTGCACTGTAATCTTTTAAGACTGAATATATATTTGTTTATTATAAGCATTTGTAATTTTACATCCAATGTTAAAACCGACAACCAGCTTCCCCTCTTTTTGCACCCCCCCCCTTCCAAAAAAAAAAAAAAAAAAAAAAAAGCTTGTTAAAATAACATTTTTAAAGACCTTTTTAAAGCAAAGGCACATTCGTCAATATAGGTTTTTAAAAAGGAAAATAAAGGCAGGTCAAGCAAGCAGAGTCAGTCTGGGAAGCTGAGGAGAGGACCTGGGAAGCTTCTGCGTCAGCTCCGGTTGAACGTTCGGCACCCCGCGGTTCGCAAACGCAACACGGAACGTGACGAGGAGAAAAACTTGGTTTGTCCGAGGAGGATCTGGGATGAGCATGAAGCCACAGGGAGAAGGAAGAGGGGGCTTGATGGGACCTCATATCTCCACTCCTCGCTGCCACTTGTCCTGAGCCTCACTCCTTTCTGTGGAGGTGAAGTTTGAGTCTGTCTGCAGGGGGCGCTGTGGCCAGTCACACCCAGGCCTGCCTGGATGGTGGGGAGGGGAAGAGGGTAAGGACCAGAGAGCAGTTTCTCCTCCTTACAACCTATTTGAGGATATTGGCTACATAGTCTGCGAGTCCGACAGGAGACCAGTGGGTAGTTTGAGGTGGGACTGGACCCCCTGCCTGACTGTCCTTCCCCTGCTGTGTCTCTATTGGTCCCTGATCGTAGGAGACTGAGTCAGAGAGCAAGGTTGCGTGGGGGGAGGGACATGTCGCTCCGTGTCATACGAACACCTTGGCGAGAGCGTCCGCCCCGGCGCTGGCGATGTAGCATTTAGACGGATGAAACGCCACGTCGTGGATCGATTCCTCAAACTTCTTTCTGTGAGCCGTGAATTCTTGGATGCAGGTTTTACTCTCCAGGTTCCACAGGCGGATGGAGCAGTCGTGACCTGTGGACAGAACAACATGAACTCTTATTTGACTTTTATCCCTGAAGAAATGGCATCTTTTGTACGAAAGGTGTTTAAAAATATTCACAAGTAGAGCTGAAAAAAAAAAAAAAGACATTTAAGGTTTTATTCTTGTTCCATTGAGGTTATTTGTGTCTAAATCGTCTATCATGTTGTCAAAGTGTTTTCAGATTTAGTCACACAAGAGCGTTCACACTTATTTCTCATGGTAAAGATGTATAAAAAGCCTTGTATTGGATGAATTTAAACTTTTATTGAAGCAGCATAGTCTGATTAAGTAATTTATTCAGTTACTGTCTAAGGGATTATCCTGCTAAAAGACCCCATGAAGACCCAGTTTCAGTCAACTGGCCGAAGCCATCAGGTGTTTATTTCAAGAGTATTTCAAAGAGTTCATGCTGCCATGTACTCAAAAGATACGAGCCCACAGTATTACAGATCTTCCACTATGTTTAACAATGGGCATGAGGTGCTTTTCCACATGTTTATCTTGTGCTTCGATCCAAACCAGTCTGGATCGTTTGTTGCTGGAAAGCTCAGTCTTTTCAGATGAGCTACAGGAGGAGAGAAATGACTCTTCCCGGCAGGTTGGCTTGTAGATGGTGTCTAAAAGTTGTGACTGAGACCACAAGTTGCCACTCTTTGCTGCAGCTCCCTAACAGTGAACTTTGTAGAGACGAAGGTGTGATAAGGCAGGACTTGGGTCCTCATTCAGCCTTGTTTGTAACAGTTTAAAACTTTTCAGTTGCAACTCTGACTTAATGTATGGGCAGGTTTGGGTTTGTAGTTCTGTTTTTGTTGCCGTTTTCTGATTTATGACAATCCACACACATTTGCATTGCATGCTTGGACAATTACTCCCTCTAGGTTTGAATGTTGTGCAGCTGGAAGGATTTCTGCCTTCAGACATTTGTTGCGATACGTAACCTTGGTAACAAAGTACAGTTTTTACAACTGGGAACAGCTGGTTAGTGTCTCACATGCTGAAATAATAAGTTGAAAAAGTGGCTTCATGGATCCAGAGCAGGACCAAGGAGCAGAGAGGAGGAGGAAGTTCCAAACATCTCTTCCACTGATCATAATGAAAAAAGATATTTCCGACTCCGTCTCTCTGTCCTGCTTGCTAACCATACGACCACGCAGAGATTTAAAGAGAGGCAGCAAATGCAAATGAGGTGGATTAGCAGTGCTCGCTAACAGCTGATGGTGTTATCTAGGACATGTTACTTTGGAAAATCATCTCTGCTGCCCAGAAATTGAGCTATTAGCATGTCATACAGGAACAGTAATCAGTCAGAGGCCTCAACAGGTTCAATGCAACCTGTTACTGCAACTGGAGATCCTTCCTGTCCACAGCACCACCATCCACAAGCACTCTTTGAAGATGTGAGTTATGACATTTAATTTCACTTTGGGATAAATAAAGTCTTTTTTAATTAAACTGCATTGAATTTGCCTTACTTGAATGGCATGTTTACTTTTATTACTGATTTTGAAGAATGGCTAAGAGAAACTGGCCTCCATTCTACATAATTTAGTATATTTGCAGTTCTGTTATTATTTGCAAAGCTACTGTATTTTTTACACGCTGCCTTTTAAAATAACTTTTCTATTTTTGTTGTCTTTACGTGTGCATGTTGTTGGGATTTGTTGTGGAGAGCAAAGTAGTAATTTTGATGGTACAGAAAAACATGCTTCCCTTCTGTGTGTATGATAATAAAATTAATTCAATCTACACCCCAAAGCAGGAAATCATGCATTACTAATTGAGTTTCTAGACACACTGACCGAAATACAAAATAGTTATTTCTAGAAATTGTTAAAAAAATAAAAGTCAACTGTGGCACCAGTGATTTTCTGAAAACAATTTCATAATTTTTTGGGTTTTTTGCACTGAAATTAAAGTTTGGATACTTCCAAATTTGAGATTAAATCTGAGAAATGTGAGGAAATTTACAGCTAAATAATATTTTCAGGCTTTTCACACATCTTTACCAAGGATGCCAATTAATGTTGAGGGCGGTGTAGTAAATAAATATCATTTACGATCCTTGTTGGGCATAATCTACATTTTCTAACTAGTGTCAGTTGTTAGACCGGGTTTCAGTCGACCATTCAAACCACAGAGTAAGAAAGCAGAAGAGGACGTTAGATACTCACTGCCTGACATGAGATAAAGTCCATTTGGATCCACAGCTAAGCTGGTGACGGCATCCAGGTGGGCCACCATGGAGTGAATCAGCTTTCCGCTGTTATTGTCAAAGAATTTGATGTGTCTGTCCTCCTGCGCTGTGATGGTGATTGGAAGAGTCGGGTGGCTGAGGACCTTGTTGATCTGACAGGGAGTGCCTGGTTTAAAAAAAAAAAAGATTTAAAGATGGAAAAACGTTGAGGAGTATCTGACCCCACACAAGGATGTGACAATCTGAGACAGCATTTGTCAAAACAGAATCGATGTTCAATACAAGTTACAAGATAATTAGTGTCTTACAAAGGTATTAACACCTCTATGCGGTTTTAAATTGGGAATTTCTGTTAGAACACCAAGTATTGGATATTTAAAGTCTGAAAAGCATGCCGTGAATTTTTACTTTCACTGAAATTTAACCTGAAAGTCTTTTGGGGAACGTCTCTCAGTTTTCTACATCTGGAGATTAAAGTTTGTGTCCATTGTTCTTTTTGAGTCTTGCCACAGGTTTTCAGTTGGATTTAGTTCTGGACTTTGACTGGGACATTCCTTGTAGAGACAGATTCCCTGTTTTTTCTTAAGGAACGCATCCCCACAGCATGATGCTGCCACTTCCATGCTTTTGTATATAGACTGATGTGCAGTTTCTGCCACATGTAGCATTTTGGACATAGGTCCAAAAAAAAAAAAAAAAAAAAAAAAAAAGTTAAATTTTTGCTTTAATCTGATAAGAGCACCTGCAATGCATATTTCTCCTGCAATGGTCCATCATTTCAAATTCAAAGAAAAAAACCCTGATGTTTGAGTTTGCAATCTGACAAAAAGAGGAAAACTAAGGGGTATGAAAACTTTTGCAAGGCAGTCCTTAATGCAAGCAAAGGTGTTTAATGCATTATTTCCAACATGTTGAAATGAAGCTGCAGGAGGATATTCACACTGATAGTGCATTATCAACTTCAAATGATTCAATTTCCTAAACAAATTAAACTCGGTTAGATACAAATCACTGGGAGGTGAAGAGGGAAACGCCTGCCCACAAATCCACGTAACTACCCAGTAATTTATTCATTTAAACAGTGAGTCAACGTTTGTTCAAGCGGTAAAATGAACCATTTGTACTAAATTTTCTGCCCAGCTTGGTTCTGTGCCTCGCGAACATCATCCCTCAACGTACCTGGCTCCAAATTAGATTCCATACTGAGCACTAGCTGGCGGGTCTCCATGTTGAAGAGGCCGATCTGGCCGTTTGTGAAGGATGTGACCAGATGAGCTGGTTCACTGCACACCAGGTCCACAGAGGAGGGAACTCCCAACTCTTGCAGAGAGATTAAAAAAAAAAAAAAAAAAAAAATCCAATTTAAAGTTTGAATTCCTCAATTTTAAATGAAAATGAGAAGAAGGTAAACCTATTGTATGTGAATCAGTTTGTTACTTTTGTTTTCGTTGAATACTGCGAGTGAAGGGGAGGTGGTGTTGGCGTCCCACAGTCTGACCGTTCCGTCAGCAGAGCAGGAGAGGAGGCGCTGGTGTGCGCTGCTGTACACCAAACCCCACACCGAGTCGGTGTGTCCACTCAGCTCTCCACGCAGCACTGATGGGTCTGTGGCAGAGAACACAGTCACTCTCCATGCTTTGCAGCTAAAAATCCTCCTCATTCAATCAAAATACGCGCTTAGGTTACCGTAGGAGTCGTAGGGATCAATGTTCGGGTTGGGCGTGTTCCAGCACTGGATGGTGCCATCGACCCCTCCGCTGAAACACTGCTCCCCTGTACTGCTCATCTCCACACTCAGTACAGCCCCCCTGTTTTGTTTTTTTAAATAATAAAATAGCAACCATTTAATAAATCTGTTTTAACAAAAACATATCTAAAAAAATAGCTTTGATAAAAGTGCAGTATTTTACCTGTGGGCCCTGAAAGTGTAGATCGGCTCCACGTCTAAAGATGTACTCCTGCTGACAAAATGTTTATCAATTTAACAAAAAAACAAACAAAAAAAACCCATCTGAAATCTAAAATCTGAGTCCTAAATTGAAAATAAGCCTCACATTGATAAGTAATTTGCCACTGTGAGACAAGAATATAGTTTTATACAGACTGGGCTGCAGAGCGACAACACAGCATAATAAAAGGACTGCCTCCTGCTCCTTGTCACAAAGGGACACTTCGCTGCTACAAATATGAGCCTCTAGTAGGACTAGGACTGCCATCATCCAGAAAAAGCTCGGTAGCATCATTGCTAGCCCAACAAATGGAACATTAATTAAAAAAAACAAAAAAAAACAATTTACATATAGGTATCTTCTAAACATTGTACCAATATACCTCTGTCTTAATATCTGTATTTTTACTAACTTTATTGGCTGCCTGGACATTTGCTTCCATTTTGTTCTGTTAGTTTTTTTTTAGGTGGGACTTAACTTTGCCTGTGTTGATGCAAGTGGAATAAAAATGTACCATATTTTGGAGTGAATTTCAAATTCTCATCTTTTTTCCCTTGAACTCTTTCATGAGCCTTTCAAACATTTTTTTAAATATTAATTTTCATTATTTTCCATTCCTTGGTGTTGGAATCCCTTCACAATTTCACATATTGATTTCTTCAAAGTAAAGATTTTTTTAATGCACAAAAAACCCCAGCCTTTTCATTTATAAAATAAGGAAATTTATTTTTAAATAAATTTTCTTCACAAAAAAGTTTAATAAAATATTTAAATCACTAAAACTTGTATATAGGGGCTAAAAAGTTAGACATGTAGGAAAGCCCAGGGCTTATTTTTGAATCATAATTATTAATTAGATGATCTAATTTGTTTCTCATTTGTTTTTAACCCAATGTTTAATTTCTGTACAACACATACACATATATATACATACACACACTCCTAAAATGAATATTCCTGCATTTATATTATTATTAATATTAAATTATTCTCATTTTATATGAAATAAATGTATTTGATTTTCTGATGCACTATTTCTATGTTTGTTTTTAAACATTTATGTGTGATAAGAAAAATAAAACTGATATTAATATGAGTGAAAATTAAAGGACAAATAACACATTTTAACACTGGGGTAAATTGTTACAGGTAGAAATTAGAATTAAATATGGATTAATGCCACATTATTGGACCTAATTTTTTTTTAACTGCTTGTTTTCTGTGATTAGATTTGATTATGCAGCCCTAGTATATGGCTGCAAAAAATAAATAAATAAATAAATAAATAATTAATAATAATAATAATAATAATAATAATAATAATAATAATAATAATAATATATATATATATATATATATATATATATATATATTTATATATATATATTATTTATTTTTTTAATTTATTATTTTTTTTTTTTTTTTAGAGCTGCTGTGTTAGGTCCCTTTGCAGAAGCAGTACCAAATAAACAAGAAAAGTTGCAGTTACAGAATATATTTGCTCATTTTTGGTAGGAAAAGTGAAACCGGCTGTCTGATGGTGAGTTTATATCGAGTCGAAGCTTCCTTACTTTTTGGCCGGAGCTGTCTTTTGAAGGTTCCACATCTTGAGCGTGTGATCCTCGGAAGCAGTGATCAGGACCGGCTCCACAGGGTGGAAGGTCAGAGCGCGAATCCCGTCGAAATGACTCCGAAGGGTGAATTTGGGGTTCCACGTTTTTCTCATGGCATCCTTATTGTTGCCAATCTGAGGGAAAGACATCAAATAAACAATAAAAATAAAAAATAATCAGAATAATACAAAATAAAAAATAATAAAAACGTAAAGACAAACCTATAAAAACAAAAAAAAAATCTAACCCTAAGCATGTTGCCAGCAGAATTAATTATTACAATGTGTTTAAAGCAAATCCTGAGTTGTACAGTTAGTTTAGTGCATAATGATGTTGGTTAGAACCCTGAATGTATAATCTTCTTATTGTGTTTTAAAATGTATATTCTGATAAACATCACTGAACAACATAACATGTTTGTGTGCTGCAAGAATCTGCCTCACTTTGAAAAACTTTTATCATTATTATACTGCTGTAAATGGCTTTCAAGCACAGGTTAAGTGACATCATTTTCCCCCGTGTTACTTTTCCCACTCACATCATAGACCATGCTGTCAGCCTCGTTGGCCACGGTGAGTCCTGCCAGCTCCCCCAGGCCCAGCACGTTCTCCATGCCCTCATCCGTGCCCATAATGAACGACTTCCCTGGTGTGGGTGGGAAAGTGAGCGCTTCGACTGCAGAACGAACAAATGAAAAACAGTCAGTTGGGGAAATAATTGACAAAGGGAAGTGAAATCTGTCTTGTATTTAGCGAAGCACCTTCTTCTGTCCTGTTTCCCTCATGCTCACTGAAGCGGGCCACGTTGGGCCGGGACGGCGGGGTCGGCTGAGGCTGCATGTGAGACACGTCCTCTGTGTCTCTCAGGTTAGCGAGCATGTCTTGCAGCTTAGACCGGTTGGGCCCTGTTAACGAGTCAGGTTCAAAGTTGAAACGACCGACATATGGTTAGGGGGGGGTAAAAGATGGGGGAAAAAAAAAAAAATATTTCAACCAGAAAGCAGTGGGTTTGTGCTGAAGCCAAAAATGAATTTGAAAGGAAAGCAGCACTGAAATAATAAAAAAAAAAAAAAAAAAATCAGTAAAAACAGAAGGAGGTGATGGGAGGCCAGCAGCAGGGTCCTGAAAGGGTAGAGAAGGTGTTGAGGCACATTTATCTTTAAGGGTGAACTGTGGAGAGCAACCATCATGGGCATGAACATCAAATGAATCTTAGGCTTTTATTTATTTGGTTATTTTTAAATTGCATAACATTAAAACTTAAGTCATTTCTTAAAACAAGAGTTGGGAGCACATTGTTCCCTTTTCAGATTTCTCACTCAGAACCTTTTTTCTCCAGTTTGGGGAAATATGCTGAAGATTTTTATTGTTATTCTGTCATCCACACAGAGTAAAAACATACACACAGGCCTGAATATACATACACTGCTGGGGATATTTGGACAAATGTCCCTAAATAAGCTACACTTTGACCAAATGCTTTCTGTAGCCATCAACAAACTTCTGGTATGAGCTCATTTACACTGGTTGGTTTCCTACCAGTCTGTATACTGGGTTTAAGATGGGCGTATTCCTGAAGCTTAATGTTTGCCTGCTTTGTACATTCCAAAACCAGTTTTAATGTGTGTTTGATGATATTATCCTGCTGGAAAACCCAACCATGTCCTAGTTTCACTGACCCAAAGACTAAAGGAAGTTGCTCACAGAGGGTGTTTACAGTATGTATATATTTGAGCCTGTATGTGTAATTTTGACTCTGTGTGGAGTAGGGAAAACATCACATTCATATTTAATTCAAACTTGTGCACCCAAAAAGCTCAAATGCCTCATTAAAAACCTAAAATTAGGTTTAGCGTTCGTACCCATGTTGATCTATGAAGCTTCTGCCCAGAACTATGTTTTTTCTTTTTCATTGAAAACTGTAAAGCTTATTATTTCAGATGGGGAAACAGTTTGGCTCTCAAAAGTTACCAGACAGCCTAAAGAGTTTACTGACCCCAGCTTCATGCACCTGCCTGTTCGCTGAAAATGAGGCTTGATGACTCAGATCCACCTACATATTCCAACAAGCCTTTGAGAATGCATCTCAATTTGGTCAAAGGAAGGCGAGTGCTCAGAAGAGACACGCTAATCAGTGCTTTTTCATAATTTAACTCCATTTATTGCTAGAAAGTCTCTCCACATGAACACCAAAGTGATAAAGCACCAAGAGTGAAGGAAAATCCCATCATTTCTGTTAGATCAGAAGAGGAGAAATGAAAGCGTAAAAGTCTGAGAAAAAAAAGGCGCTGAAGCACGTCGATCTTGTGATCAATCAAAGAAGAAGGCGAATGTTTGCATAAACATAACATGTACGAGCTCTCAGTTGGTAAATGAGGCTTAACTGGGCTCTTCATATGAGAGCAATCCTATTATTCAGCTGAGTCACGCTTTAAAAAAAAGCTTTTATTAGCTGTTAATCTATATAAACAGCTATATTATTTGCTACTGGAGTATCAACATGGCAGACAGACGAGGACATCGATGGTGATCATCATGTTGTTATGCCTACAAAGACACAGAAACAGATGTCTGCAGAGATGGCTGGAAGCCCAGAAGGGAGACGGATTGCCTTATTGCCACAATGCGTCACTTGGACCCCAATATTTCAAGGACGAGATGATGGTGTAAGAATAAAATAAAGGGAAACAAACAAATGTAACAGACAAAACATGCATCAAGCATTACAGTTCATATGGGAGGGAATTTAATGGCAGTCTGCATTTGCAAGCACAAACTGGAAGATAAAGAGGACAGAGAGAGACGAAGGAAGGAACGGCTCGAGGAGGAGATGGAAAAAAAGATGCTCTCTTTTTGATCCGAGGCGTTTTGATCGAGCTCAGGAAAGTCAGGCTCTGCAGAGAGAAGAGACTGAAGGAGGCAGCAATGTCTATCAGCACTTACTCTTCACCCCCTTTTTCCCCTTGCGCTCCTTTTTGTACTGCTCCTTGAGTTTGTTTATCACTCCCGGGTCCACGTCCCAGGCCTCAGAGATGGGACCCTGCTCGTCCTTCTCTACACAAGGGGAACAGAAACCAGACCGAGAGGCTGTTGAGGAGCTGCGTGGGTGGAGGAGAGGCTGAGCTGCCAGAGCAGATGAGCCGCTGATGCACGCCTCTGTCAGGCTCATAGTTTTACCTGGTTGGTGGGTTTTTTTAAAGGATGAACTTAAACTTTTAAAATCACACTTTAATTCCCATATTGTTGACTGGACGTGCAGTCTCTGAATTCAACAACCATCTGATTTTTAAGCATTAAAAGTGATTTTTCCTTGTATTAAATTTGTTTGCATTTCCTCACATTACAACCAGAAACTTCCACGTACCTTATTGGGCTTATTTTATGTGACGGACCAAAACAAATTAGTGTAAAACTCAAGTGGAAGGAAAATGGTTTTAAATTTACTTTTGCAAATAGAGCTGAAAGGTCTGTGACCCTGAGGGGTTATTTTATAGAATCACAGATGAAAAGTGTCTCTATTTTAAGTTCTGCCAGTTGGATTTAGGTCTGGACTTTGACTAGGCCATAATAATGACTCAGTGCAATTTGCTGGGTTTCCTTAGATAGAAACTTTTTAAACTACTTTGAATAATTAATTGAGCTACTGTACTGTTTGATAACTAGGATCAATTGGAATGTATGTATGATTGAATTGAAATGATTCTTTATTTTTGTAAAGTGCCTTGAGAGGACATTTGTTGTGAATTGGTGGTATATAAATAAACTGAATTGAATTAAATTAATAACACATGAAAAGTTTAAGGTCGTTGTCCTGGTGGAAGGTGAACATCCGCCCCTGTCTCAGGTCCTCCGTGGTCTTTAACAGGTTTTCTTCTCGGACTGCCGTGTATTTACCTCCATCCATCTTCCCCCCAACTCTCACCAGCTTCCCTGTCTGAAGAACAGCATCCCCACAGCATGCTGCTGCCACCTCCATATTTCACCATTGGTGTGGTGTGTACAGGGTGATGTGCTGAGTTAGTTTTCCTCCATACTTAGCATTTTGCATGTAGGTCAAAAAATTTGGTCTGACCACAGAACCTTATTCCACTCCTGCCACTCATCCATGAAGCCCTTATTTCAGACGTACTTGACCAATTGTCTCATCGACAGATTCTTTCACTAAAACGCTGCATCTCCTCCAGAGTTAAAATGGGCTTCTTGGCTGCTTCTCTGGTCAATGCTCTCTTTGTCCACCTTTTTTCTTTTCTTTTTACTTTAGGTAGATCACAATGTCTTGGTGAGAGTACAGTTGTGCCGTAACCTTTTCATTTTTTGGATGGTGGACTAAACAAACCTTCATACAGTTTTATAATCTCACTCTGCTTTAAACATCTCCACATCTCTATCCCTGCACTGTCTGCTGTGTTCCTTGGTCTTCATGATGGTATTTGGTCCCACTGGATTTTATTTAGTGGTATCAAAGTAAAGCGAGCTAAACATAAATGCATGTCAGTTTATTTTACAATTTCAATTGTAAAAGAAAATGTTTGAAAGATACAATTTATGCACTACTTTGTGTTGGTTTATCATATAAAATCCTAATAAAACACACTGAAGTTCATGGTTGTAACGAGATAATAATAATAATAATAATAATAATAATAAATTAAAGGGGTTTGAATACTTTTACGAGCCACTGTATATATTTTTCCTAAGACTGATGTTGATCTGAAGGGAAACGAGTGGAAGACACACAGTGGGCTGGCTATGGGAACACAGTGGAAGACAAACTGTGGGTTAAACAGAGACAGTCCTTATGTTATGGTTTATGACCACAGCATGATAAATGAATGAAGACGACTCCATGAACATCATCAGACTGTTAGCGAAAACATTTTAAGATTACTGCATTAAAAAAAAAAAAATCAGTCGTCTGTTCTCATCCCAGCAGTTTTTTTTTTTTGTTTTTTTTTTAAATTGTAGACACTGTAACTGTGTTTCTGGTGTTGAAATCTTACCCCAGTCTGTCCCGTCTCCGGTCCCTCGGGACTCCGACGAGGTGTCCATCTCGTCAGGGTTTGACAGGAAGTCGAAGCCCTTCAGGGCCTCCTCTGTGTCAGGGTCCTCACTGGTGTCCATACTGGCTGGAGATGATGACGACGATGACGGCGGCTTCTTTCGCACAATCTGAGGAAGAGTTTATTTTCTTTACTCTGCATGAACATCTTGGACCAAACTAGACCGTTTTAAAAGATTACAATAGACTGGTTTCTTACAGTCCTGGATTCCACATTAGTCCTGTCTTTCCCGTCGCTATCCTCCTCCTCATCTTCATCACTGAACTCTGCTGCTGCATTCTCGATGAATTTGAAGGCCTCCAGCACAGCGCTTGTGTCAGAAAGCTCAACTTTTCTGCACAGACAAATATACGTTTATCAGCACAGGTACCAAAAATACTTACATACATACAGTTGTCATGGATTTGATTTGAACAATTCCAAGACTTTTTGATTATACAAGCAATAACAGAGTCTTAGAGTTTTATTTACCAATTCAGCCTCAACAACAACGAGCATCACTGATTATGTGTTTGCGAGTGTTGAAAATGATGTTAGACAAGCGTAAAAGTCCAAGTTAGAAAAACCCTTGAGTTGTCAAGATGGAAAAAACTTTAACCTCAACATCTGTGAAATAGAAAGTTCTCCACCCTCAATACCATTCTGGAATAACGTAAAGACAAAACAGATGAATTAGAAAGTGAAAATCGAATTTTCTAACCTTTCCCTTTAGCAGCTCTGAGGCTTTAATTTTTTAAAATCAGAGGCTGTTGCACAAAATACAGGAGCACCGCTTAAACCAAGTTTACACTTTTTTATATTTATAATCTCAAATGCGGAATATTATATTTATTATATTATATTATATTGGCCCACGTGACAAAAGTTTGGACATCCCTTGGATGTCCAAACTTTTGTCACGTGGGCCAAAATCCTCAAATCAAAGGTACCCACAGGAATGAAAAAGAAAAAAAAAAAAAAAAAAAAAAAAAAGTAATAGAAAAAGAATACATAGATAAAAACCAATCTAAGCCTGCGGTATTTAAATTAAACAAATAAGGTCATCAGATTTCTTTTGTAGGGAAGGGATGTATAAATCATTTCAGATCTGAAAATTAAAAAAGGGTTTTGCTCGTTTGCCCTATTAAAAGAAAGGAATCCTATTTGCAAACATTTTTGTGTATTCTCACAGTAAGAACAGTATCTGGGTCATACTTTCTTTAAAAACGCCTGCTGTATTTAGCCAAGTTCCATAAATTCACTAAAAGCAGATTTAGATGCACCAAAAGTAAAAGTGACAGGATAGACGTGGTTCTCCTTACTATGAGATTAAAGAGAACGCACAAAGGCTGGTTATTAAAAGGCAAATACGTTGTGTTCCTAACAGTTTTCACTGTATGAAGATGTTAATTTGCTGATAATTATTTTGTCCTAATTGTAAATAAAGTCTCCATCTGACTCGACCACCTGAGCTGGTGAGCCAAATTTGTATTATTTAGTTTTGTCATATTATTTAGAAAAATGTTAAATATACACTGCCCCAAGGTAGTGGAGCTGGTAGTGGATAACATAATTCTGATTTCAGTTCCCAAAACAAACCATATATGTCAGGTTCAGGAACAGATCTGCATACAGGATGTATTCAGGACTTTTTCTGTCGAAATATTGAATAATAATAAATAGTAACCAAACTATGCTTTTTCAACAAGACAGTCAAAGTAATGACTGTCTTGACATAAAAAAAAAAGCAGTTTGGCATTTCTTTTGTCTGTTAATTATTATTAAAACAATGACCAGCTACATCTTTATCTAACCTTTATTAAACCAGGCAGGACATATTAAGAACAATTTCTTATTTACAAGTGTTGCCTAGCGCAAGGAAGGAGCTGTGAGATCAGACAACATTTAAACAAAACAATATAAACATTACACTAAGTAATCATGTTGACAAGGACAATTAGATCTAGATTACTAAATAATCAAAATAAACATACAGTCGCTAATCCAGCCCAAACTGTGAACATCAGGCGGCACCAAGAGCAAAACACTGAATAGCTGGAAGATTTTTGCAACAAACTGCAGAGATCCAAGTTTCCTCAGATGTTTTGTATATATTTGAGCACACAAAAAGAAACTGAAAGAAAAGCATGGTGGTATGTTTCTTGGAAAGACCTGCTCTAAACTAAATGCTTGCAGCTTGGAGCACATGAATACTGAAACTATACAACAAAATAAAGTGCCTCTGATGCTGGTAGCAGCTGCAGCTCAGCTGCTGAGATTCCTTAAAACTGATATCTCACAGTAAATCATTAACAGTTGCAGGATTAGCGGAGTATACTCACCCTCTGGTCCCCTTTGGTGTGGAGTTCGGCCCGTTGACCGACGGCTCCGTGCTCAGACGTTCTCCAGTCTTTCCGGCTCCGTCGCCGGCGAGCCCCAGCAGGGCCCGGACTCTCTGTGACTTTACATCCAAGATGGTGTCTGTGTAGCCCACCTCCTGCAGGTACCTGCAAACAAGGTAAAAAAGGAGTTGAGAGAACAGACCTGAAAACCAGAGCGGTAATTTCCAACCCCACAGAAAACCTGAATTGTTCTCTTCATCTACAGCCACAGTCAAGTTTTTTCTGGCCTACAACCTGAAATGGCAGGAAGATGGCGCTAGGCCTGTCGCAACAAGCAATTAATTGAGGGATAAATTATAATGAGCTCGATAATTTCCATTCTGGTGATTAATATGTTTTTAAGGGCAATTCCGTTTACAGAGACGTCACAATAATCCATTTTATTTATGGTCTTAGTTGTGTGTGGTTTTTATTTCCGTTTTATTTATTGTTCTTGGTTGTTTTATGTTTTATTTTGGATTACTAAAATACAGAACATGGAAAAAAATAGGAAAAAAAAAGAAAAATATGATAAATTTAAAAAAAAATTACTTAATACAAAACAGAAATAAATAATGAAATAAAAGCAACAAATAAAACAAGATTGGCTATAAAATGGAAAATTAAATAATAGTGATGATGGGTGTTATTTAAAAAATTTTAAAGTTTACTGGTCTTTGAGAGGGCGAACTTGCATTATTATGCCATTATGCCATATTACTTGAAAATGGCCTCAAAACAATTTTATCATTTGTCGCAATAATTTCTGGAACAATTTATTGTCCAGCAAAATTTGTTATCGTGACAGGCTTAGATGGCACTGCTGTCATAGATCTTCTTGATCCAGAACTCATTACCAACACTGAACACCACACTCCCAAAGTGCCGAACACATTCACTGCATCTTCTGATAATTTCTGATTAGTTATCCATGACTTTTTGTTTCATTGGGGTATAAAGACTTCTGTTCCTTTCGTTACTGGCCACGAGTGCTGGAGGATGACCCATATTTACAGCAACTCATCTCCACTGCATGCTGAGGAGGATGGTTAAGGAGGTAAAACATCTCAAAAGCTTACTGTTAGAGAAATGCATCACAGGGTGGCATCTTGGTGTCACCAGCATTACAGAGAGGCCCAGACTTCCCTCTCCCCAGGGAGTCCCAAGGTGTTTCCAGGTCAGCTGAGAAACATAGTCCATCCAGCGTGCCCTGGGTCTTTCTCTGATTGTCCTCCCAGTGGGACGAGCCTAGGACACCTCACCAGGGAGGCGCCCAGGAGGCATCCTAACCAGATGTCCTCTCGATGTGGAGGAGCAGCAGCTCAACAGCTAAATGCTTGATAGGCATGGTAAAAGCCTTTTCTGTTCTACCATCTCTAATTAAAACGTGTGCAGTTTAAAAGGTGGGAGTATGGTGCAAAACAAAAGCACCTCATGCCTGCTGGTGTGTATGGTGGTGGTGGAGGATGGGTGACGCTGTGGGACTGTTTCTCTTCTAAAGGGCCGGGGGAATCGTGTTAAAGTGCATGGCATCAAGAAGAAATTATTAACTAATAACAGGAAAATGACCTAAAACAAATATTTTAAAGGGGTCATGACAACAAATTTAATTTTTCTGTGTTGTATATGGGGTATAATACGATCTGTTGTGCTCTGATGAGGCCGTGTGAATGAGTTGGTATCAAAAGCCCTGCTATAGACGGTCAGATTTGTTTCTTTGCTCAAAAACGGACGAATCAGAGAACAGTTGATCTTTCTACGCAATTCATATTCTCCAATTAGAGCACACCATCAAGCAAACAGCCCTTCTCCTCCCCCCCAGCTGATACACTGGCTAATTTAAAGGGCTAAGTCGCGCTGGCTATTCCACTTGAGAAAAGGATGGCTGCTAAAAAGGGGAGCTGTTATGTTCGAGGGAGCTCAAAAACGGCTGGAAGTTTCAGCTTACTCCCGAAGGACGATAGAATCAGAGAAATGTGGGTTAAATTCATTTACGGGGAAATATCGCACAATTATAACCTCAATTTGAGACGATGTTCAGCGCATTTTACTGAAGAGTTTCCCAAATATGGTTGTAGCCAATCAGAGAGAAGTCAGCTAAGTAGAGCCACATATCATTACTGTACTCAACCCTTTTACCGAGGAGGGAAATCTGGTCTGCCAAAACAACCCCCCTACAAAAAGACGTTATTTTTTTAAATGAAATTTTTTTTGAGAATTGACATAAGCAGCAATATCAACTACATGAAATAGTTTATACAGTGATGTCACCACGCCTTTAAGGCTTTTTACACATCTTTACCAGGGTGCCAATACTATTTATCAGCACTATGTAAAGAGCTCAGAGATCCTTATGATATACACAAACTTCAAATCACATAAAGTTCCTTAAAGTTCCTGTATAATAAGACAAATCTGTCTATACTTATTTGAGAGCCCCTTTTCCCACATAAAACATTACATTAATTCTCATAAAAAGATTTTTAGACATGAGTTCATTGACAAGATGTGGAAAACATGCGAGTCTCGAGCGTCCTATCATCTCTCAGTGGTTTACTTCATGCTGTCAGTGCTGTTGCAGCAAAACAAGCTTCTCATCAAATGTTACACCAACCCCACAGCGATAGAGGATAAGCTCTTGCAATCTGAGTAAGTGACTAACAGAAAGGCAGGGGATGGAGGGGAGATGGGGGGATGTTTTGGCACATTATTGATCTGTCGCTTCACACAGACTGCTGAGTAAAATGGCTCCTTTCATCGGCCGGCATGTTGGGACAGATGAAGAGCGAAGCTGCAGGGATGATGTCAAAACTTACAGGCTTTACAAAGCAATGTAATAACCACCCTCCTGAGCAAACAGGGAACGTCAAAGGGAAAACCCAGATGTAGTGATGACTGCAGCTGTCCATGTGAGGGCGCTGTTCACCATGGTTTTCCTTCTGTTTGGCCACAGCTGGCTGAACAGCAAAACGTCACAAAACCTGCTTGTCTGAAAGTAGCGACTACTTAGCCCTGCAGAAACGCGTAATCATAGGCTTTTCATTTCATTTAAACACATTCAATTTGTTTCGGGGTTGAGGGAGAATCTATAGAGCTTGTGCACGTACTGTCTGAGGAGCTGCCGGCCATGTTTCCAAGACAGCTGATTGTTAAGTGATCCAGAAGAATCGTTCTCGTTGGCCTCGTCTGAAGGAGAGAAGAGGGACACAAATCAGAGCTCCACAAACAACAAAGACAAACAAGCTTCTGACATTATTTCCACAGAGTAAACACAGCGAGAACATTCCTGCATCACTGCACTCTGGAAACAACGCATAGTCTTGACCAACTTAGTAAAACCAAATGTCAAATTCAGTTGAGCAGGAAACATGTCTCTCCTATGTGTAAATGCTGGGGCTTCAAAACCTAACGTTGTTTCAAATGTACCTTATTCCAAATATTTTTTATCAAAACAGCTAAACTACTGTGCAACAAATGCAGCAGAGACAAGCTTAAAAGACAAAAGCTTGAAGTAAAAACAAAGCATCTGACATCTCGTCATGCATTTTTTGACACCTACAGATGACCGAGTTCCGCTCCACCTGTCTACCATGAGACACTAGAAAGATGACCAACATCAGCAGCAACAAGAAAACAACAAAACTGTCTGTCAAAATGCAAAAGCATTCATAACTCTTGATCCTCTTCACATTTTGTCTTGTTACAACCGTAAACTCTAAAGTGTGTTGTTCATTTCTATTAAGACATCCTGAGTCAATACTTTCAATGCAATTGTACTTTATTTATCCCCGAGAGGAAATTACAATTCCAGTATAACCCATCCAGGACAAACAAACGAACAACATGACATAAGACATGGGGAGACGGGTGACTGAGGCTCTGCAGCCTTCACGAGAGGCATTGCCCTTTAGCTGGAATTACAGCTGCAAGGCTGCTGCAGGTTTACACATCTAGAGACAGACAATTTTGCCCATTGTTCTTTGCAAAAAACTCAAGTTTAGTCAGATTGCCACAGTTTCTTAGTAAAATTTAAGTCGGGTGATTTAAGTCTGTCTCTATCCTGCATGTTTTAGTTCTTTCTTTGATTCAACGCTCCTGAATCAAATGATGGTTCATTAGCAGAACCTTTGCAAACGTTGTGACACGATAAGTTGAATCAGCTGTGTTGGAGACTCATCTAAAACTGGCAGGACACCAGCCATTGGGGACTGGAGCTGGACACCCATGATCTAAACATTTTAATTGCATCTCTGGCTGTATGTTTAGGATCATCGTCCGGCTGGAAGGTGAACCTCGGCCCTAGTCTCGAGTCTTTGACAGCCCCAAACAGGTTTGCTCTGTATTTAGCTTATCAATCTTCCAGTCAACTCTAAGCAACTTCTCCCATAACGTAATCCTGCCATCACCATGTTTCACAGTGGGACTGGCGTTCTCATCTGACCAGAGCACCTTCTTCCAAATGTTTGCTGTGATGTGGCAAACTGTGCAGGACTTTTTATTGCTTTCTTCATTTGTGGCACCTTGTGGATCTCTGTAATTTCATCCCTGACTTATCTGGTGTGTTTCTTGGTCTTCGTCAGGGGTGACAAAGTCCAATCCTCAAGATGCATCCCTTCTCCAACACACCTGAATTCCCTGATCAGCATACCATACAGCTCTGCAGAGGTTGGTTAAGGAGCCATTCATTTGATTCAGCTGTGTTGGAGAAGGGATGCATCTAAAAGTTGCAGGATTTTAGCTTTCCAGGACTTGACTTGGGCACCCCTGGTCTTACTGTTCTCTAACAAGCCTCTCAGGACTTCACAGAACACCTGCATTTACACTAAAATGAAATGAGATGCTGTTGGAGTCTATTCGTGAAGGCAATTTGGGTTTCATTTAGCAATATGAGCGTAAAGGGGGCTGAAAACAAATGCATGACAGATTTCCAATCTCTATTGGTAAAAACCACATATTTTCCTTCCACGATAACAAAAATGCTTGACTTTGTTGTTCTATCACATAAAATCCCATTAAAGTACATTATTACATTACAAATGTAAACTACAGAGGGACTCACATCGTAGGGATGTGAATACTTTTGCAAGACAGTGTAGACGACAAGAGAGCAAGTGTTAAGGGGCAGGCAGAGTTGAAGACGTCTCAAAAACTGGGTCAGAATTAATGCAGAGGGGTGATGGGCTGGCAGACGGGCCAGCAAACCAGTAACGTCTCCCAGCTCTCCCCCTCACCACTTCACCCCTTTCATCCAACACCTCTCTTCTTCACCTTCTCCAAATCATCAACACTTCAAGGGCTCCGTGCTTTGAACAGTCCTCATGAATAGAGATGAGGGGAGAAGAGAGGAAGCGTCACTATCCGATTTGACTCAAACACGAGGGGCCGATCAAGCCAGAATAAAATAAGTAGGTCCTGTGCTCATTGCATTCTTGTTTTCATGGTTCAGCAACTAAAAATATACTATGGCTCACAATTATTTTTTGTTTACAACCAAATAGACATTTAACCTACTGTTTCAGCTCAATTACAGAAAGAAAAAAAAATAATTTTGAGCTCTAAAAATAATGTCCTCAATACTCAGAATAATCCACAAAGCAAACTGTGAACCCTTTCATGGAAGCTATTTTCTTCTTCTTATAAATGTTAGAAAATTGCCGACAGCTCAGTGGATTAAAGAATAACAAAGACATGCTTCCAGTGGACTGCTTTCCATTTTTCTCAGATGTAATCACTTCAGTGCTTGGAGCAAAAACATAATAAACTTGTCTCCACTTTAGAGCATATAAAAAAGAAATAACTAAATGCTTGAGAGGCGCATACCATCAGGGATGAGTAAAATCTGAAAAGTTTGTGTAATTTAGGTGAGCAAATCTTTTGCAATCTGTCGTGACTGCTTGAAACAACAGGCATGCTTTTCAGGCATTTTTTTTTTTTTTTTTTTTTTTTTTTGTCTTCTACATCTTCAACGATCGCTCTTTCGTAATTCCAAGGTTAAGGACGGTGTGAAGCAATGCACCAAGACGAACAAGATCCAACATGAACACAGTCTTTAACATGTGCCACAGTGCTGTCATCAGAGGTATGCGTGAGCTCTGCAACCACAGTGATTTAGTGCGTGGAGGTAAAGGAAACTGATTTTGTGTAGACTTACCAGAGTCGTAGCTTGGAGGTTTCATGTCGCCCTGATTTAGTTCCGTCCCATATTTTAACTTGTGGTACTTTGCTCTGAAAGCAGAAAGAAAAATAGAGGGTGAACAATTCAGAAAACATTTCAGAGGATACCTAAAGTTTGCTATGCATAAAGCCATCCCAGAGAAAGGGTTTCTGGGTTTTAAAAAGATTTAGCTCATTTGATGTAGGGATGGGCATTTATCGTATTGTTTCATTTATCATGATAAATTTCTTACCATGATAAGAATTTTGATTTATTGTTGTCACAATAAATTCCAATTCATGACGTTTGAAACCCCCCCCCCAAAAAAAAAAATTGTCCGTATTGTCGGAATTGCGAAATTTACCATTTTCTCCACTGTTTGTTCAAAAAGAGCATCAATAAATTTCAATAAATTTGAAAATATGATTAAATGCAGTTTCTGTGTGCAGTTTAGTGATACAAATCACACTTCTTTATGTGACTGGTTTCCCAAAGAAGCGTATTACAAATGGGTATGTTTTTCAAGACCTGTATTTGTGTTTGTGAGGCTATGATTGCAGTGCCCCTAAAAAGAATCGTCACTTTTCTTGTCACAATAATACCACAAATTATCATGACAAAACTTTAAGTCCATATTGCCCATCCCTAGTTTGATGGATGCATTTCTGTAAAAAAACAAAAACAAATCTGAGTTTTTCTTTTTGGATGGTGCTGATTATGTCATAAAAGGGCTATGTGTTACAATCATTTTAATGAATTTTATTTTTTATTTTTGTGCAAATAACTTCATAAATCTTCTCTCTGATGTATTTTTTTTTAAAACAAAGAAACTCAAATAGCATCATCCTCAGAAATAGCTGAAAAATAATCCAAGATTACACATTTTCATTCATTACTTTTCTAGAATCAGATTAGCAGTTTGCACAGTAAACTTGTTTTTAAAGGATAAATATAAAGGTTCACTGTGAATTTACAGCAGTTGCTTTTTGTTAAATCGGTCAATAAAAAGTGTTCAAAACTGGATGGATGACTGTTTTAGACAGTGGGACAGACAATGAAAATAAGGAAAATAATAATAATATTGTCCATACGCCCTGATTTTTCTGTTACTTGATAAATCTGCAGACTAATAATTAAAAATACATACATAAATATTGACATAAAATATTTACTTGAACACTTCTTTGGATTCTACATATTCTAGAAGGGCAAATTAGCACAGCAAATATACTTCAGCAAATATACTTCAGCAAATAGGACTCTGCTGGAGGCAGTTTTCAAGTTCAAACAGCATGACAAACAAAACTATGTCATATTATCAACAGGAAGTGTTATGTTTTTCCCAGCTGAGGTCAACAGACAACAAAGGAACACATTATTTTAGCTTAGCAGCCCCTTCCATCCAACACTGTGGTGAGCCAGAGGAAGCGACCTCATTAAATTTAAAGCCATTTCAAACAGGGCACATCCCACATTCAGAAAAGCCATTTCTGAAATTGCTTTCAAGACACCCTCAGAGACATGACCTGTTGCTTAGCAACCAGGAGAAGTGGTAGTATTTCTGGGTTAAGGGTTCCTCCTGAGGGAAGGCCTGCAGTGATCTCACTGAGGCCAAGTAGATAAAAATAGGCTGTTAACAGTTGGAGGATGATTGTACGCTGAACAACCCATGACGATGTGCCTCATAGCCAAACATTAACTAAAACTGGAGCTGAGTCGGGGCAATGACGAGCCAAAAGAACCATTTTGAGACTCGGCTGACATGGCTGTGTTGAGGCTTTTATTAGTTTGATAGCCCCGCTCCAAGATCTCACAAAAACACCTGAAGCCAGCACTTTCATCTACTCCAGGTTTGGAGTTTGATACCACCTTATCTGACATGCCTGGCTACGCCTGCGTCAGCGACGCTTTGCATTCATAGGATTCCTTATGATGGATGTTATTTACAATCTCAGTCCTCTAAAATCACCCTCAAAGAAGTCATGAAGATCCTGTCGAGTTGAGTCAGGGAGTGGTTAGCATGGCGAAAAAAAAACAAACAAAAAACACGTCCTTAAATCGCACCCATTAAAAAGACGCCGTACCGTTGATTCATTCACTCCGTCTAAATTAAGAAAACAATCAAGAACTCATACATGAAGCCAGATACAGGCTAACACGTGACTCTTCAGTGTGCATCCCCCCATCTTTCTTGTCGTTTTGGTGTTAACACCACTCTCATACTCATGAATGTAGAAAATCAGAAAAAAAAAAAAAAAAAAAAAAATCAATTTAACATGTTTAATTCATGTCAGGTGTGTCAGAGAGATCATTCCGATTGGCTGTCCTGCATAGTGAATTTGAAAACAACACCAGCATGTCAAACCAGGGCTTAATCACGTCAGGACAGCGTGCAGTATGCTACAACATTGGTGAAAGCGTCACTAAAACCCAAACTGCAATAAACAAAGATCACAGTAAAGTTAAGCCCAACATTATTCATACTCCTGGCAGATTTAAGTTTGAAGTGATCTTTTAATTTCACAAACATGTTTTTTTATGGCAGTCAAAATTGCTGTCCAAGTGCCAAAAAGAAGCCTAACAGATTAAAAAACGTTATTAGAATTTGCTTCTGACATCTTTCTTGTGACTGGAAAGAATATCAATATTTTGAAGCAGCCCAGCAAGAGTCTCGTCTTGAATCTGACAGAATCTGTAGAGGGAGCTAAAGATTAGGATGATGGCAAGGAGGCCTTCCAACGCCAAAGACTTGAAGCTCATCACCTAAGATAAATCATCAAAATACCAGTGGAAACCTGCAAAATGGTTTAATTGCTATAATGCCAAAAATATAATTTCTCCTTATTCTTTTTCAATAAATCACTTTTTATCCAAATGTAAAACAAAACATTTTAAAATTGATACTCTATGTATATTGCTTTATCTTTTGAGAGATGTTTCATTTTATCACAAACAAAAACAACAAGAAGAATTTTACATCAAACTCTGCCGAATGGACCAAAGAGTAGCGTAGCACGGCCCCTCCTCTACCTGTTGCTGCACAATGCTGTTCAGCTGGAAAAAGAAGGCTCTGACACCTTTGTGTTGCTTACAAGAAACATAAAATCAGCTGGTGGAGAAAAAAAAAAGGACAGTTGAGAAACAACCGACCCAAAAATGAACTGGAAAAAATATGTTTGATCTGATAATGGCTGATCAGAGCCAATCAACTGGAAGTTGTCCAATTTTGATCCTTGGCTGCTGAATTGGTGCATCACTTTCAGAAATCTGGGCTTTAATGAAATCTTAGTTAATCTTTTTTTTCAAACTTACTTAGGAATTTGATTTTTATTAAACAAAATAAAAAAGTGCAATAAATTGTGTTGGTTGGTGTGTTTAAATGTAAATATTAGGATAATTCAGGCATTTATTTAATTGTGGCAGAAAAAAAAAATTGTGATTATGCAATATTTGACCTACCAATTTCAATTCAGTTATTTTATATTAAATTATTTTAACTATTTACAACTCAGTTCAGTCAAATCATACAGATAAATTCCAAGTCAGTCATCCATTCCTACTGATCCTAGCTATCAAGCAATGCAGTCAAGTTTAGTTTATTATTCAAACTGGTTAAAAAGTTTGCTATCTAAAGAAATCCAGCAGACTGCATCGAATCAATGACTTGCAGCATTCACTCCTCCTGGTAGCGACGGTAGACTGTGTTGTTCACTTTGCAGCAATCCCTCACACTGACGATACATGTGGTGACACTGGACAGAAAAGCTCCCCTTTAACAGGACGAAGCCTCCAGCAGAACCAGAACTTGGATCAGTGTGAACAGCCATCGGCCGGGACCGACTGAATCAATCAAATTAGGCTTGATAAGAAAAAAAAAAAAAAGGCTGATTCTGATCTATGGCCAATTGATTGGTGCGTTTTCAATTTAACCTTTATAACTATCAAAATATGTATGCTATATTTTAGCACCAGAACAAATAATTGCTGATTTGCAGCTTTACATAGATGCAATTAGCTCATTTTATATCATATTTTTATGTAAATATCATGAAACTTTGGTATTTTTACTCAAGGTTGTGTCATAAAAAAAAAAAAAAAAAATCTCACACCAGCTTATGCCAAGCGCCAACACCTGGTTTTGTCCAATGAGAAAGCAGCAGCTAGACAACACAGGAAGCAACAGGAAATTAGAAATCTCAAATACTTGATGTCAGATATAAAACCCTGTAGTAGGGACGCACAGAGTTGTGGTCTCTGGTGTTAGACCGCAGTAAAGAGGAAGCTGATGCTGATTTGTTGACCAATGACCTGGGATCTCCTTACAGATATCTTTGAGGTAGTGAGTTATTTAAAGAACAGAGAGACACCGCAGCTGGAAGCAGATGAGCTCAGTGGTTCGTGAGCAGCCCGATGCACTCACCTCTCTTGCTTCAGTGCGTACTCCAGCATTTTAATCCTCCGGACGAGGTCTTTCTTTAGGTTCTCCTGGCCTTTCCTCTCCCCCTGCAGGAAGGCGATCTGGGCCTGAAACCACAAAATAATAGGATTGTCAACTCACACTAAAGCCCTAAATTATTTCCGGCGGATATTTTTTAATAATAGAAGCAATGTTTCCAAAGTTTTTGCACCTTAGATAAGAGTCGGCTTCATACAAAGCCTTTACTACAAAGAAAACCTTCATCGGGGAACATCTGAAAACACCCTCTTCTGTCAAGATTGAAATAGAACAGTGTCAGATAAAAATGTGAGGCATGATGGGAAATAAAAAGCCTATCAGTCCTATTCTATTTAAATCTACCCTCCTCACACCCTCCCACATGCCAGTCGTCCTTCTCCCTCCTCACACAACAGTCTCTCTTCAGTAACAGGCAGCAGCTGTCAGCGAACTCAGTCTGAGTCAGCATTACATTGCCGGGCACCACACACACTTGGACACACAGAAACAGTCACTTAGATCGATAGTGGGGGGCGCTCCAAAGCCCAGTCCAGAACACAAGCTGCAGCAGAAAGCTACCACAGAGCAGAATCATAGTGATTTTAAAAATTGCCCTCATAAATCACTGGAAGGTCTGCATGTCAGCAAATGGATAGAATGATGCATCGTGTCTAATATGCATCTGACTTCATGTTGCTACAAGGACTTTTTTTACTCTCTCCCTTTTTTTACTTACTATCCCAGTCTGTCTGCATGTGGCAAAAATATAAAAGCCTAATAAATCAGTGGCAATATTTCATATGCAGTTTTTTTGACTCAATGCAGTTTCATACACAAGTACTGTATACAAATTCCTACAAAATATCTTTTTCATATTTTGTGATGTTATAACTTCATGTATCATCATATTTTACTGGGATTTTATCAGACAGACCAACAAATGGTGTGAAATCTGAACTACTCTTGGACTACACATCAACACTCCTCTTTACTCTGACACTCAAATAAAATCCAGTGCAACTGGCTTTCTTCATAAGTCATCTAAGTACTGAGAAGGGTCCACCTGCATGTGATTTAATCTCAGCTGGTCTGTGAAGGCCTCAGAGGTTTGTAGAAGAACATCAGTGAACAAACAGCATCATGAAGACCAAGGAAGACCATTTCCACCGCCAGTTGGCCTCTCACTGGGCAGGCGGGGTTAAACCCAAATGCCTAAAAAGGCGTCATACTCGTGACGTTGCAGTATGTACATTTTTCTGTCACCCAATCAATGGACTGTGTTGTGTGACGCCAGTAGCTTCGCCCTATCCGTACCATACCGTTGTCCGATGGAGTAACAACCTAAGGAATGGTGAGGTACGGGTCGGCTGTATGGGCCACTTCTACAGTGGAAACAAAGTACCGTACCTAACCGCACTGACCTGGGCCCTAAGAAAGTCATATGAGTATCGTGGCAGGATCATGCTGTGAGGATTCTTTTCTTACACAGGGACTGGGGAGGAGGTCAGACTGATGGGAAGATGGGTTCTAAAACAGAATAATACAGAAAGAAACAGTCTTTTAGGGGCTGTTAAAGACTTGGATGGAAGCAGGACAAGATCCCTCAACATAAAGCCTGTGCTGCAGTGGAATGGTTTAGATCAGTAGCGTCCAAAGTCGGTCCTCAAGAGGCGGTGTTCTGCACGTCTTAAGACGTTTCTCTGCTCTTGATTCAAATTAATGGCTCTGCAGAACCTGGTGGCATGCTGAGAAAATAACTAACTTATTGGGGGGAAAAAAAGAAGCTATAATTGGAGTAAAAGATAGTTCTCCAAAGTATTGACTCAGGGGAGCAGAAAACATATTTCATGCAACTTTAAGATTTTTGTTTTAGGAAAAAAAAACAAAAAAAAAACTGTCAACGCATAATTTTTCCTCTCACTTCAGAATTAGGCGTCACTTTTGTTACTTTTCAGATAAAATTCACAAAATACATATTCAAGTCTGAGGTTGTAAGGTGACAAAATGTGAAAATGTTCAATACTTTTTTTTTTTTTTTAAAAGAAAATTGTAGATTGTAAGATGTAAAAAAAAAACAAAACAAAAAACAAAAAAAAAAAAACATCATGTATTATTAGGCCAAAAAGCTGCCAAACAAAAACGAGGAGGACAAGCATGCTGCTGCACTCCATCAAAATCCCTCCTTTAAAATCCAACTTACAAGATCACCAACGAGCACAACGAGCCAAGCTTCCCAGCCAATGTCAAAATGGGAGCCCAACTTTGACTAAAGAGAGAATAAACAGATAAATTTCCTTCAGTTTGCTTCAAAACGCAGAAGGTGCAAGCTCGAGTAGGCTGCATCACACTTCCACAGCAATCGCAAGTAACAACAGTTGCCGCCTGCAGAAATGAGTCACGGCAGCTCAGTCTGCCTCAAATGAATATGGGCATGTTCACAACACCGTCACAATTCACCGCACAAGACTGCCCTCAGAACAACCTCTCTGAAACGGCTCCAGTTCAGCCAGGATTATAACAACTGCTGGCACTCAGTTGGACTGTGTAAACAGTGGAGTACTGGGCACCAATCATATGCTGAGAGGCATTGTGGATCAGAAGAGCTTTTTCACCATTTTACCCTCCGCATCTCCACAATCTGAAGTTCCTTACTCAATCTAGTATTTCAGGATCTACCCTTAGCTGGGTTTATTCTAATGTGGTTAGAATAAACAGCATTAAACCTCTTTTATAATCTCTTTCATGAACCAGTATGGCTTAGTGCTAACATAAGAAGACTAAAAGAAGAATTTAAATTTAAAAATGTCATTGAGATGTACTCGGTATATTTATTAAGTCAGATGCAATGGTTTAAAGTCTGGAGGAGTCTGATTACCAGAGGAAAAATTCCTCCTTTTCAGTGGACAGAAAATACAGTTTGATAATACAACAGAAGGAAATTTAGTGACAACCTAGAAATTACCTTAGAATAAAAAAAGGATAATTTGTTACACCACCTTTAAAAGGTGAGGGAGGGGAAACAAGACAACGCAATAGGAAACTAGGCTGCATAAAAAATAACAACCGTTATTGGACTTTGAGAGTCTCTAAATAAATCACTCTGGCTTAAAAAAAAAAAAAAAAAAAAAAAAAAGCAGGAATCCAATAATCAGCAGGGAAGAGAGATTCTGAAAGCTGAAAGTGGTCCTAACAGCAACTTCGTTAGGATAATTGCTGGATTACTTTTTGTTTTACAAAAACAGGATGATTATTTAATTTTTCTGTGTTTTCTTGCGTGTACTTGAGTGGTTAAAAACCCAGCTTGAAACAATCAAACAGCTTAGGTTCAAATCTATTTCATTCAGCAAGCCGTTAACGTTTGAAAGTATGGGCCACGCTGCATCTGTTATTGTATTCCTATTTTCTTCCCAGTTGGAACTGGGTTGCAAATCATAAAAAACAAAAACAACAAAACAAAAAAAAAGCATCAGACAAAAACAAAGAACCATAACATAAAAAACCATAAAAACACTCAGATTTCTGACTTTCCTCCCACAAACACAGAGCAAAACAAACTAAAAAAAAACAGCCACTTTGACATTAGCTGTAAGAAAAAAAAAGCACGTGACATTACTGCTGAATATTTTGGTGCTATCTTCTTTCTTTCTTCATTCTAAAATGAGCTTTAGCATGTTGATCACAAATATCTACATCAGAGGTGGAGATCAAGAGCAGTAATATGTTTGACATCCAACATGTCAAACATATTACAGGTAGTCAGTGAATGATTGCATGGGAAACAAAATAACTTTGCTTTGATTCAATATTTCTCAGTCATTTGCAATAGTAACAGTGAGACTGCAGTGACGACTGCTGGTTGTTATATTGTGCAGCTTTACATCAAATCAGAACAACTCAATCTCTCATCAGTGGTCATATTTCTGCTGTATTAGTTGATGCTAGACACAGCATAATGTCGTAACTACCGTAAAGTATGTATTTGAGCCACTGTGGAGAAAAATAAGAATCCGTTTTTTGGAGGCCACCAAAAATGTAGAAATTTCTAGATTAATTTCACATATATACAAGAAAAAAAAACTTGTCTTAAATTGGCAGAATGTCTTAGTTTTAATGATATTAAAACTAAGACATTCTGAGTTTGTAAAGTCTTAAATTTATCAGAAAACAACTGATATTTTCTGAGGTTAAAAAAACGTTTTTTATAAAATGCCAGAAGTTCTCTAAGGTTTAAGTGGTTAATTTAGGTTCAAATCCAGGCTCTTTTCCAGCCGTGCTGCAGCTTCTTCCACTGGTTTTCAGATCCCATTTGAGGCGCTCATGACCAGAAAAGAGCTCGGGTCTACCCCTTACATGATGGAAAACATTCGGATGCACAGCTCAAAAATCTAACATTTAAAAAGTAGAGGACTTATGACGTTTTTGTCGCCAATATCCACGTTTATAATGTCAGAGAATATCCTACTACTAATATCGTAAATTTATGCCTTTAAATCATAGAAAATTGTCCTTTTTTCTTGACTTTTGACAGACAACTTCCTAATTTGTTCTTGTAAAAATAATCTTAAAAATAAAAATAAATCTTTTTTGACTGAAACTGACTCCCCTGTAGTCACATTATTTTTTTCCCTATTATCCACAATACTCCGTCGTACATAACACTACCCTCGAGATGAGAGAGACTGGAGTTTTCTTCAGCTCTGTGGAGCATAGAGTAATCCACATACTGATGTGCACTGCTGGTTAGCTGGCTGGGACAAAAAAAAAAAAAAAAAAAAAGTAAAAGCTCCAGACTCTCAGATTCTCCCCAAATACTTACAGAACAATTTGGTTAAGGGGTGAAAACTAAAGCAGCACCACAGATTACTCTTCTTAAGGCAACGCTGTGAGCTGGTTGAGAAGATATTTTCAATAAACGCAATTAGATCACGCCACACAGTTTGGTTTTAAATTGTAAGTTTCTTCCTGTGGAACTGTGTTATTTATACTGAAGGTTATCATGCAGCGAGACTCATCTCCTGCTTGTACCGCAGTCAACTCATCTGTGACATCATTCCAAACGAATGAGCTCCAGCTTTTAAGGCAAATGTAACGCAGCATAAACCCAGGAAGTAATTTTCCAAGCCACCAAACAACTTGCCGTAAACCTCACACCCAGCTTCTTCCCTCGTGATGTGCACAGAGACACGCCTGCTGCAGAGAAAGCTGCAATCAAAAGTAGGAAAAACAAAACAATGCAATGTTCAAACTGCAGGAAAATGTGTCCCAAATCTGACTTTTTTGGGGGGGAGGGGCAAGTGACCAGGTCAGACTTGTTAGAATAAGTGTTAACGTTCAGATCGGGCCCACACCTGATTTTTTTTGAGTCAGATTTGAGCCACTTCCAGATGTGGCTCTGAATCTGACTCGTATCCAGTCTTTTTGAATGTGATTCCAGTGGCAGCAACCAGAACGTTTTTGATGAGACTTTGACGTCACTTTCCATCGTCGTTTGCCACAACTGTGCACCGGCAGGAGGTATTAGTAATTAGCAAGATGGACAACAGCTGCAACAGTAATCTGTCCCTGTTGCAATACAATACAACACTCCCACACTTCTTCACAGAGATGGGTCGCCTCAAACAAAATGCCCGAATGCAGAATTTCACTCTTTATTGGTGCGATTTTTCCCTCACACATTAAGCAGCCCCCCCCCGTTGGACAGACACTTTACAAAAGTAAATGCACATTTCTTTCATGTTTCCCGCACCAAAGACAACATTTTAAAAGTAATGTGAACGACCGTGCAAAAATCAGATTTCAGAAAAAATCTGATTTGATCACCAAGATCTGCAGTGTGAACGTAGTCAATGATACACATGTACATGATAGACATGAGCCAGGGCTTAGGTAGCCTTTATCTGGATGGAAACCTACGTCAAAACTACACATAAGACAGCTTTTTTGCTGTAGATGAAACACTGACCGTCCACTTCCTCGTCCACATGAAGCACTGGGCCGGGAGCCCTTTGGCGTACTGCCGTGCCAGAGATAAAGAAGAAAAGTGCGGCTCTGTGAGTCTCTGGCTAGGCATCTCGCCTCTATCAAACATTAGCCTCGGGAAGAATGCAATGAGTCAACTCTGGACATAAAGAGGCACAGGAAGCGTTTAATTCCCGGCCTCACACTGACTGCATTATTGCTCTGCTGGATAAGGGCCCCTTAGTCTGTCTGATGGAGGGCTGGTGCATCCACCCAGCACTACTCTGGGCCTTTCACAGGGAGGAATAGGACGCAGAAGAGACAGGTTTATTGCAAGTTGGAAAAACTGTTAAAACTTTTTTACTGACACACCTTTAAGAAAACATCAGATTCTAAATGCTGTGAAATACAGTTTGTTCTTGGATTATTGTGTTTTTTTGCCAATGTTTTGAAAATTATTTAATAATTTAATGCAACTGGAAGACAAAAAGAAAAACGAAAACTAAAAATTTAATTTCCAAGTCTATTTAAAACCACTAATTGAAAGTTCGACATTTTCCAACAACCAGATATATCCAGCATCATCCAAACTTCTGCTCCGACACAATGAGTCCATTTAATCTGGACAGAGAGCCTCCTTCATTTGGAAAAGAAATCTTGTTCACAACTATGGGAATTCCACACAAACAAAATGGTCACACATGCTGGCCCCACTGGCCACAGACTGGGAGAGAGTGTTGGTGCAAATCACATATCTTCAATGCAAATGAACTGTCGTTCAGTTACTGCTGCTTTACGCTCACAAAGCAATGAGCAACACGATGACTGACCTGATAACCGGCCAAGTGCATTCCACACATGCCATTACACTAGAAGCAACAGAAGGAAGAAAGCTGCAAAACAAGGCGAGGCAGTACAAAGGTGCTGAGGACTGCTGTGGTCTGGTTGCAGTCATGTTCTGTTCTCTTATAACTTAAAATTATAACCATGCATCCACAGCTGAAGAGCAACAATGATGAATTTGTGTTTTAGCTCGCTCCCAGCGAACCAGACTGGAGGGGTTTTCTTTCTGCTACAAGGAAGGGCGTGATTACTTTTTTAAAATCCTGACAGACTGAATATGAGCAGCCTTACTTGTTCTCATCATCTAATGTGACGTGTGCAAATGAGAATATCCAGCAGACGAGAGGTTCTGAGCTTAAACACGGACATTTTGCAATGAAAGATCATAGATCTTGAAATGACTTTCGGCTCAGATTTTACAAGCACACAAGAGGTCATTTCTCTAATTCTGGAATGTATTCACTGGCATTTTGAATATTTTTATTTGTCTTTAAGTCTCTGAACATATCGGACGACCACCAAATGCTTTTACTTCTCCCAAAGGAAGCTGTTGTTGCTCCAAAGCCGTGGAATGCTTTGACAATGCTAAGAAGCTAAAGCTCAGAGAGTGGTGAGAACACTGAGTAATAGCAGAGAAAGAAAACAAAGTGCAGGTTAATCATACTATATTTCTTCAATAGTATCACTATGACATATTTTCTAAAACTGTGCCACCCTGGGTTTAATTTTTATGTTGTACAACCCTTTGATGGGTGCTGGTCATTTTCCCTCTATGCCATTTGGTACGTTTGCAGTAGGGATGCACTGATCTGAAAATTTGGGCCGATATCAGTATCCAATGTCAGAACAGAACAAAATAATTAGAAATGGAGTGAGTGAGAAAGTGTTAGAATATACAGTGGATCCCCGGTATTCATGGGAATTAGGGACATAATGCATAATGGCTCTCAATAAGTTTGGCTTAAAATGATAAAGAACTAATATTTTTAAATATCTATAAAATAAAATAAAAATGCAGGTTTTTGTAGTTTTCTTTATGGAATAATTACATTAAACTTCTACAACAGAGTGACATTAAAAGTACCAGTGATATTATTTTAAATCTTATTTTTTGTCATTAGGTTTGAAACTTTTTTTTGTTTTTTGTTTTTTTTTTAAACATAGTTCTCCACAAATATAAACATCCCAGAGAAGACAATGGGTCCTTCAATGGACAATGGATGGCAAAAGGGGAAACTGAACCTGAAGCTTTGTAGTTTTTAAAGTTCTTTATAAATAAACAGGTAAGGTTCACTACTTTATTTAAATATACACAAAGTGATGCTGGGTATAGCAATAATGAGTCACTTAGCTTAATTCAGTGTTCAAAGTATTTCTCCCATAAAAACAGATTACAGAGTGAGATGCCTTCAAAGGGTGAAATTCGATCCTGCTCACGTCCACAAGTAATGGATTTCAGACAGACAAACTGATATGGTGAGCTGCTCTCACTGGGATTTTGATTCCTTCTCAGCTGCCCAGCACAACAAAAAAGAACCAAAGACAATCCTTAGACAGGCAGAAACAGCTCAGAACTACATTTTTCTGCCTTCCACAAACAGATTTCCACTCATCCAATCATGGGTTTTCTTTTTACTCGGATTTTGCTTCTGAGAGTTTCCTCACTGAGGCTGCAAGTAAAAGCGTGATGTAAGATGTTTAAGGACAACAAAAAATTATGCAACCCACACGCAGGCACAGAGCTCAACATTTGCAGGTTTTTTCTGACGAGCACATGGCATGACTGACTGTAAGGTGTAAAGCAGCTTCTACAGACACTGATGGCGACCCCAAACTGGAGGATAATATCATCGCTAAAGATGATATAGTGATGAAAATTTAAACAGAGTCTGAATGGTACAACAGTGATGCATTTATTGGAGAAAGGGAGCAAATAATTGGCAACTGGCTTATAAATGAAGCATAAGTTTTAATATCTCCCTCACAAAATCCCATTTTATACAAAGACATACACGTATGCATGCCCAACATGCTGCTGGTTCTAACAAACTTCTTCAGGAATGTTTTTGCACATGCATCTGAGCTTGTGTAGCCATCTTTAAATACTAATACAGACTGTGGAAGAACCACAGTGTTGGTTCTGTTGGACATCAGCACAGCATTTGATACAGTTGACCATGATACATTATTGAAATGACTGGAGAGCTGGGTTGGACTCTCTGGTATGGTTCTCTGGTAATTGGTTCGAATACTACCTAAACAACAGGGATTTCTTTGTGTCAATAGGCAACTTCTCATCGGAGCGGACAAAAGTCACATGTGGAGTACCCCAAGGTTCAACCCTGGAACCCCTCCTATTAAATATGTACATGCTCCCACTAGCTCAAATTATAACAAATAATAAGATTAACTACTATAAGTACGCAGATAATACACGGCTCTATATTACGATGTCACCAGGTGACTTTGAACCCATCCAAGCACTGAACAGATGTTTATAACAAATCAGTGCGTGGAGGTGCCAAAACTTTCTCCAGATGAAGAAAAACAAAACTGAAGTTATTATCTTTGGACCTAAAGAGGAATGATCTAGAGTCAGCATGCAGCTTCAGTTATTACAGCTAGAAACTAGTGATCAGGCCTGAAATCTGGGTGTAGTGATGGACCCAGACCTGAACCTTCAGAAACACATAAAGACAGTTACAAAGTCAGCCTCCTATCACCTGAAGAACATTTCCAGAATTATAGCACTAATGTCTCAACAAGATCTGGAGAAACTCATCCATGCATTTATCTTTAGTCACATTGATTACTGCAACAATGTCTTAACAGGTCTGCCTAAAAAAGTCAATCAGACAGCTGCAGCTGATCCAGAACGCTGCAGCTCGTGTTCTCAGTAAAACCAGGAAGATTGAACACATCGCCCAAGTTCTAAAGTCCTTACACTGGCTCCCTGAAGCTCAGAGAACAGACTTTAAAATACTTTTGTTAGTTTATTAATCACTGAATGGCTTAGCATCAAAATACATTAAAGACCTGTTGTCGTATCAACCTTCCAGACAACTCAGGTCTTCTGGTTCTGGTCTACTCTGCATCCCCAGAACCAAACATGGAGAAGCAGCTTTCAGTTTTTATGGACCACAAATCTAGAACAAACTTCCAGAAAACTGCAAAACAGCCGACACACTGAGTTTCTTTCAATCAAGGCTAAAAACCCACCTGTTTAGAGCTGCCTTTGATTAGTAGTACGTGGAACACTGATCAATATTTCTGAATTATATTTACTTGATGATATTTGCTTGATGATCCTCATGATTTTGATGTGTTGACATTTGCTCGATGATTTTGATGATTTTGCTGTATACTTGATTGATGTTTTTATGATGTGAAGCACTTTGAACTGCCTTGCTGCTGAAACGTGCTATACAAATAAACTTTAACTACTGAACTGAACTTAAAAAGAAATCACAATGAGCAGCAACCTAAACCGACCGGCATATTATTGTGAAACTTTTCGTATTCTTTTCGTTCACATAGAAAAGACTGGGAAGGAACGGAAAATTCAGTTTTTACTTAAAAAAAAAGATGGGAAACATTAAACCAAAAATAGACCTGGGATGACTGTTTGAGCTTATGAGCGCATCGGCTTACCACTCTGAAAAAGTGACAAGCTCAGATTTATTGTAAAACTGGAGCAGGCAGGCGACTCTCCAGCATGCCCACGTAACCAGATGAAGGCTGTTAAGTGTGAATGGAGGAAGGAGAAGGGAATTAACGAGCTGACAGTGAGGCATCTCGACAGCAGAGCGAAAAGGCTCTGGTGTCAGTTCTGGTGCAAAGCTTGGAGGAAGACGCTTTAGTTAGTAACACAGCCCCCAGAGGGCTGTCGTATGAGAAAACCCTTTTTAAAACTACTCACTATCATGCCCAGAGCATTTTAGATGAAGTAACTTCTTATCTGAGCACAAGGATATAGTGACAAACCAGTACTTCCACCATACTATTTTTAGTCAGGAAACGAGAGCCTTTTTTAAGCTTTACCAGGCAGTAGGTGCATGCTAGAAGGGCAAAAATAAACCACAGCGAGGGGGTGGACATGGTATCAACTAAGGAATGACGGTGACTCCCTTCTCTACCATTCTGAATGCCACCGCGTATGTCTGCACATGGTTTGATGCGTGCAGCTGAACCGCTGGGATAATTATGCTTCAAGCTTTGCTATTTGTAAAGAGTAAATATAACTTTGATGGGGCAACTCCATGCAGCTTGCTGAAGAGCTAAGAGTAATCAAACTGCAAAGGATAAAGCCATGTCTCACACTCTGGGTCACCTTCAACCTTCTCTTGGTGTCTGATTATGGATACCTCGAGCAAGGAGATACCCCCATGGAGCGAGGGGTTTCCCCAAAGCTAAAACAGCTGATGAGGCACACTGGATCGCTGGCCTTCACGGGATGTAATCTGATTCCAGTCTGGGAAAGATCTTGGGACTAATCAGTATAACAGAGCAAAAGATAGATTTTCTAGATTTTTTTTGGTGTTTCTGACAGACAAAATTACCCTTTTTAAAAAGTCAAAGAAAAGCTGAAACAGCTGATTTATCAAGCAATATAAAAACACTTTATAAATGATGAAAAACTTCACTTTACAAGTGACTTATGTGATTTCCTGAAGTTTAACCTACAACTTTTTAGAGTCAAAACAAACATAAAATATAAATATTTGCTTGTTTTTTAGACAAAAGAAAAATGCAACTTATTAGATGTTATAGATTCAAATCAGTTAATAGATTTGTCACATATTCAGCCAATCAGATGCTTCCCATATATATATATATATATATATATATATATATATATATATATATATATATATATATATATATATATATATATATATATTTATTTATTTATTTATTTATTTATTTATTTTTAGGGAAGACGCACAGACACTGCGTAATGCTAGCTGTGCTAAGCGCTAAACTGAGTGGCTTAAAATGTGAAGTTCATCTTCATTTTGTCTTTGATTCAAAATAAAACCCCGTTTTAAAGTAACTTCTCTCGCACTCTCGTCACTCCTGCTCCAACAGTTAATTTGGTAACGACAGTGAGGCTGGAAAAGAACATGTTCAATGCTGTTCTTGTAACTTCTTCAAAACAGGTCAAAGCTTTACAAAACCCAGTGAGAAGAAATAGGCCACAAATTTCTAATAGCTGCATCTCTAATTTAATTTTAGATCCAAGTTTTGGACATTAGCAGGGCTGTAACAATAGAGGGACCTTTTGTTTTGATTGAGTTGTTGTTGTTTACCGTCTTTATCCCCTTAAGGAGCAAAGAAACTCGACCACACTCGCCAACAAATTCAATTTGAGGTGTTCCTCTTCAGCTGGGCCTACATCGGTCTGTCAGTCTTATCCAGGCCTCTGAACCTCTGTCTCTCCATTAAATACGTCAATATAACTGGGATTGGTGCATAATCGCACAGGTCTCATTTTTGCAAATGGTCAACATAGGCCAGTGTTTCCTAACCCTGGTCCTCAAGACACACTGACCTGTGTGTTTTAGATGTTTCTCTGCTTTAACACTCCTGAATCAGGTGATTGCAGTTCAGGAAAAGCTGTTAATCATCCATCAACTGAAGTCAGGTGTGCTGAAGCAAGGACACACCTAAAACAGGGAGGTGTGCCTCGAGAACCAGGGTTGGGAAACACTAACATAGACCACTGACAATATACTTATTTATACAAGGAAAAAAATGAATTCAGTTTCTGGTAAAACAATAGTATTCAGCAAGGTTGGTTACTTTTACTATACTTTCACTACCAGGGCAAAGTTGCAACTACAAGTTACAGTTCTTACCCATAACTTGACTGTGAACTGATAAGGAAAGCTCACACCTACTGAGTTTAATTGTGAAGGAGTTACAAAGGAATGGCACACCGTCGAGTTTCTGTGTGGCCTCCCTAGTAAAGAGGAGTGCCACCCCCCCCCCCCCAGCATGAGTTAACAGGCTGGTTGAGCAACATTTCAACAAACCCGCTGGTTTGAGACACATCTTCGCTGACAGCTGTTTCTTGACAACGCAAGGACTAATTTTAAAAAGAAAAACAACTTTAACAGGATGGTGTTTAAAAAACAAAAACAAACAAAAAAAAAAACAGTTCAGACTCTAACACAGATGTAGCAAAAAAAAAAAAAAAAAAAAAAAAAAAAAAACTACATATGCTGCTTGGCATCTTCCATTATGGTGTCCAATGCAGCCATCCATTATTCATCACTAAATGCTAATCCACCAACATCTATAGAGTCGTACAGTACATGCAAGCATTCGTGAAGGGCAGCACAAGCGTACAACTCATAAGGAAGCTTTACAGTCTTCATCACTCCTGCTCCACTGTTCTGAGGAAGTGCTAAATAAAGATAGGAAATGGTGACTAAGACCAATTTCCATAAAAGACAAAAGACTTATTCCTTTTGGGATCAGTTAGTGAGTTAGAGGGATTATAGTGCAATATTGAGTAAGCCAACCGTCTACAGCCAGTCAGTTACGTTTAGGGTTTGGTGCAACAAGAATTTAAACTCAGCGCGCCCCATTTTGCCGCCACAAACAAACTACCCACAAAGCCGCGTAGCAGCCTCCCTGAGCCGTGCCGCTGCTGCAGCGACGGCTCTGCTGATAAGCTCATTTCATGACAGCAGACAGGAAGCAGAGTACAGCAGCCCGGCTGAAAGTGTTGCATGGGGATGAGTGAAAACCCTGCCAGACAGAACATGGTATACGTCATCAATGTACAAACAATGCAGTGTCTCCCTCTCTGCTGGTTGCGCTCAGGCTGCCCGTGGAGCTGCCTGCAGTCAAACTACAAAAAGGCTGATTGTTTCTTTGTCGATTGGGATCCAGAAAAGGCAGAATTTTTTTTTTTGTTTCAATAGTTGAAACAAACAAACAAACAAAAAAAAAAAGGGCGTTTAAATGAAATACTGCAATAAAGCTGAACCCTAAAAAAGGAATGATCCAATATCATGGTTCTCAAACTGTGGAAGAGGTTCCACTAGTGATACTTGAGCTGATTCAGTGGTACTCAGAAGAAATGTTGGCACTAATTATTTGCAATGTAAATGCAAACTAATTCACTTTAATAAGAACCAACAGGAAAAACATGAGTTGTTCCAGGACATTTAAGATCCTGAAGATCTTTTGAATTTTATTCGATTTGTTTTTAATTTTCTGCATCATTTATCTGGCTTTTTAAATTATTTTTTTTTACTTTTCATGCTACATCTTTGTGAAGCACTTTGCAATTTTTAGCTGTTAAAGGTGCTTAATACACAAAATTTACTTATATATTCGTTTTGGCTTCATCAAAAAATTTTGGCGCAGAACAGCTCCCAGTATAACGTTCATGTCACGTTTAAAAATTCAAAATTCCAGCGTTTTCCCAACTTCGTTTTTAAGATTTTTCTACATTAGGCGATTATTGACACAATAGTGCAAAATATTTGCTTTGCACCTGCTTGTACAGCAGTTGGGCATTACCATTTGTATGTTCCATGCATCACAGAAGAGCATAAGCCTGAACATGGCTTTCTATTCAGTGGTGTTTTAAAGGCAAAGTTCTAATAATGTTAAAATCTAATACTTTTCCAGCCTAATATTTCTATATCTTTATAATCAGAAACTTTCATTACATTTAGGACATTTGAATAGAGTTTTATATCATATTATTTTTAGTTAATTATATAAGTGTAATGGAGTAAATAGAGTTATCATTAAATGAAACAAAATCAGTCTGGCAGCTGCAGCTTGTCCAAAATACTGCTCCCAGAGTCCTGACCAATATCAAGAAAATGGATTCAATTACAGCAGCAACTAAATCCCTGAACCCCCTCCCTGTTTGCAGAAAGGAGCTATTTTAAAATCTTATCGATGGTCAATAAAGCACTGGATAGCCCTGGACACCACATGGCACATACTATGAGAGAGACCAGTTCTCTCTGTGTTTCCAGGACCAAAACTAAATGAGGGGAGGCAGCATTTCATTTATATGCTCCTCAGCTCTGGAACAAACTCCCAGAAAACCTGAGATGTGCCAAAACTGTTCCTTTAAATCAGGATTGAAAACATTACTGTTAACTACAGCTTTAAAATATAAGTCGATGTTTTCTTTATCATGTCATTTGTATCATGTCTTTGCCAGTTATTTACTTAAAAAAACAAACATAAAAATAAAAATGTATGTGATGTGTTGTTTTTAATGTATATTTCATGTTTTTGACTTATTTAAATTTTTATGAATTTCTTATTTTTAATGCACCTTATCTCTATCTCTTGGTTTTCCAGAAGATAAATTGTTCAGGCATAGACAAAACAACTCAAAGAGAGGTCCAGTGCAACAGATGATAAGAAGCCCACTTTGAAACTAAAATAGATGACAGTGAGCCTGTAAAAGTGCTGCTGGTTACTTATGATGCACTCCAGTACAATTGTGGTCTGGAAATAACATATTTAGTAATTCCTGCGCTAAGCAACCAAGCTGATCTATTTTTCAGCATCTGAAACACCGCAGCGACACGGCCACTAACAGAAGTGCATCACAACATATGCAGAACGACTTCATGAGACACAGCCCAACGGAAGTGCAAATAAACAGTTTATTACTGCAGGTATACTTTAAATATGTTGCAGCCATGTTGGGTTTTGACGTCGGAGGTGGTGAAAAATTTCCAACTTTTGCCGCTTGGAATAATGACTTTAGGATACTTTCCGACTTTTCTTTGTTTTGTTTTTTTCATTAAATATTATTTTTTGCATAATTTAAAAAGAAAAAACATCCCACTATAGATGCAATAGAAAAGAAAGTTTCTTTGGCATTTTTTGTTTCAAGCATTCTCCTAAAACATCTGCCATTATGGTTTCACTTGGGAAAACTTGAAGTTTTGAGAAGAAGTTTGGGAACCACTGACCAAGTAGATATTGTTGTGAAAGTTTTTTCTACATGAAGCTGTAGACATTTCAGGATGTGTTCAGCATTAAACATTACGTTGTAGTTTAATCGAGCTGAAGACTGAATACTCCAAACCCAGAAGTGGGTAGAGTACCCAGAAACTGTACTAAGTAAGAGCAACACTACAATATATTTTTTAAAAAGTAATCATCCAAGAAATTACTGAAATCAGAGTAAGAAAGGATTTCGCAAAAGGCTACTTAAGTACCGAGTAACTGATGACGTTATTAGATGGAGAAACATAGTTTTATGTGCAAATTCTGGTGAGAAAATTCATACAAATAACAAATTCAGACAGAAAAAAAAAATGTCCAATTAAAATTTTTTCAACATAAAACTTATGAAGCTAATACAGTAGGATATATATATATATATATATATATATATATATATATATATATATATATATATATATAAGCTAACTCGTGTGTGTGTGTATATATATATATAAATAAATAAATGGTGAAGTACTTGCAATAACAATAAATGGTGTTTACTCCATCTTCTTGATCTCCAAATGACTCAGCAGATAAAAAACAACAACAGAACAACAAAGCTTGTGAACAAACAAGACGTCTCACTTCAACATAAACGGTGGGTCTGTATCTAATGAATTTTTGGTTAAAACATGTTTGTTTGTTCTTCATTCAGTAAAGTTACTCTCACAGTTGGTAGAGCATTCAGAAATTTTACACAAGTAAGAACAACAATACTTCAAAATAATATTACTCAAGTAAAAGTAAAAAGTATGGTGTAGTAAAACTATTCCTAAAAGTACAAGTAAATGTAACTAGTTACTATCCACCTCTATCCAAACCAGGCTTCCCTAACTACCACCACTCTGGTCAGTCCAGTTTATAATAAACTACTGGCTTCTATTGTTTTGTTAAAGAGCAGAAAACTTAATTAATCAAGCATTTGTTAGCCTCAGTATAAAGAAACAGTGAACACCACAGGGATGCAATTGAAAAAAAAAACTTGTACAAAAGACCAACAAGACAATATCCTCTCTTCAGGAGTGGCAGTAGCATGGAAGCTAGCTTGATAAACAATCCTGACTCCTGATTCATGCACTGTCGGCAACAGTAAAAGACAGCACCCAAATAAATCAGAACACTATAAAAGTGTATTATTTTTGCTTATTCTAGTGTTTTTAGGAAAGAACTATCACATAAAATACATTTAGGCGACGTGCAATTCGATTATCTATAATAAGGTAGGAACCCGTTTTATGTTGCTACACAATAACTAGTTTGACCGCAGTTACCCGTCATTATGGTTTTCGTTAAGAAATTTCTTAGATATATGTAATTTCTAAAGCACGTCCACCAAATATCTGGCAGGTTTATATGTTTGAGAGAGAGCGTAAAGAGGTCGGAAACAGCCGTCGTGCAGCTGGATTGGGGGGTGGGGGGCGCTGCAGCTCCTGTAGCTAACTAGGCTAAAGCTAACGAGCTAGCTTGGTAACCAGAACAATCAAACACAGAAACTCAGGGGGATGTAAAACACACATATCAGCCAAACGAGCGTCAGTGACAAAACTATGTAAGGTGTACAGAAGCTGTTGCGTTTTTCACCTGCAACTCGGCCCGCTCCACCTCCCATTGTGCTCTCTCTACTTCGAAACGGGCCCATTCGTGCTGCAGGAAGTGCAAGATCCCCGGGATGCTGTACTGCGCCCTGGCCGCCTCCCCAGCGTCGCCATCGGGCAGCGGTCCCTTTCCACCGCCGGCTAAAACAGAGTTGTTATTGTTGTTGAAGAACACGCCGGGCCCTGCCTGTTCGTCCATGGCCGGCCTCGGTGGAGAAATCGATCCGTTCTTTCCGACTCGATATACTTAGATGTCAATAGGAGTAGCAAAAGAAAAGAAAAATAAAAAACTATCGACAGCGCTCCGTCTACTCGACTCGGGGAATGAACTCACTTTCTGACAGCTCGCTGTCATCCAGTGACGACAGCAACAGACCACGCCCACAGCAGACTGAATGGGACGTTCGATTTGTTCACCGGACTATCCGGAGTTCACTCTCACAGGAAGTGACTCAATCTATTTCAATGTGATCATTTATCGAGGGTCAAGTGTGCCACATTTTGATAAACACACAAATATAGCAGTAAATAATTAAAATGGAAATAAAAATATAAATGTATTTAATATAAATGCGCATCTCAATAAATTAGAATATCACCATAATCTTTTCAGTTTTCAAAATTGTCTTTTCACACGTGACAATTTCAGAATTTTACATGGTTATGACTTACAGCTATTTAAAGATTTTTAAATTATTTTTGCAGAAAAATCAGATTATTTCATAAGAGCAACAGAATTTTTTTTTTTTTTTTTTAACAGAAACGCAAGCCTACTGAGAAGCACTAAGTATTTTGTCAGTGTGGCGTGGCATTTAAGCGATCAGCCTGTGGCTCTGCTGTCATGTTGACAAAGCCCAGCTAGTTTTACTTATATCGTCATCATCTCTATATAGCAGAAGGAAGCATGAAGTGCTCTTAATCTTCCCGGAAGAACCCTGAGTTGACTTTGGACTTAATAAAACACAGTGGAGTAACAGATGGGATGGCTTCCCAAACCATCACTGACTGGAAAATTCACACTAGACCTTAAGCAACATGGATTCTGTGCCTCTTCATTCTTCCTCCTGACTTTTATTTTTTGTATTTTTTACAATTCAGTTATAAAATATAAATAATTTATTTTCTGGACTTGTGCATTTCCAGCTTTTCATAATAATTAAGTGAAGTTGATCAAATTCAGGAAATAGAAGTGAGTCAAAGAAACTTTATTCAAACTCCCCAAAAATGATAAAGTTGTTTAAACAATGTCTGAATGATTACTAGCTGTAAACAATAAAGATGGTTTAAATTCCTTCATGGGCAAAACAGTTAATGCAATTTGAAACAAAAATATTAAATGTAAAAATATCCCCTACACCTATCATTAGCAAAAGAAACAACATTTCAACCAGTTCTGCAAAATCTCAAAGCAGGCTCAATGAAGTGATGCGTATGTTCTCATTTTATTCTATCGCTTCCAGGATTCCAAAATTAAGAGTAAAAAATAATAAGAAATTAAACTAAATAAACATAACTGATGGAAATCAGCAGACCTGAATGTGACATACTGCACTATTTAACACATACGCAGAATTATAATTGTGAGAAAAAGTAGCTGTCAAACATATGGTGGTGAAAATTGCTAAAGAACCAACATGGGTAAACCTCAACCTTTAAATTGGGGTTAAATGAGATTAATTACGTATTGAGGGGAAAAAAGTCAAGTCTGAAAAGTGATACATTCATCAAATAAAAACTTGAGGTGTTAAAGCAAGCTTTCTAAAGCGAACATTCAAAGATTTCTTTGATGCTATTTACAACTTACCATTTAGACTTTAAGAATACTTTAATACAAAGATGAGATGAAGAATAAATAAATACATTTAACAAACTGTAATGAATAACAGCTATGGTAATTAGTACACAGTCATCCGGGAAAAATACAAGGACAGGCAGCATAAACTGTTTTGAGAGGGTAGAGTACATCTTGATGTGTTCAGAAGAAGCTTGTCTTGAGTTTAATAGTTGGCGCAGCCTGCACAGTTGGCTGAGCTTGCCTCGCTGCTGCTTTGGCTTTGCTGCTCGCCTGGTTAGCTCGTATAGCAGACTCAAGACGCGTTTTAAGCTCAGGTGCTGCACCGATTACTATCTTGAAGGCAGCTGGATACAGAGGCCCGATTCGCATTAAGTTCTGAAGGGCAAAATCGTGCAGGCTTTTAGAGACTTGGGGAGCGGAGGAGATCGCATTCTCATCCAAAAGGTAAGAGATGAGAGTTGGAACAAGAAGAGCCAACAGCTGCACTCCTGTTGAACAACCAAAGACACATGCATCAAACATTAATAACAATAAGCACAGATGATTTAGAATTAAGACTTTGAAAGACCAGTTTAATATGTTAACTGTGGTGCAAACTAAGCCTAACTGACTAAGCAACCTTAGACTGTACTATGTTTGTCCAACCACATATTCTGTGTTCACCGAGGATTATTTTGGTTTGCAAATTTTTTACATTTTTCAGGTGCCAGAGTTTTTGCCTAAGTTTGGAAGTTAAGTTACATGCAGCATGTTGCACAACTCTTTCACCGAATGTTTCACCTTCTGAAAGATCCAGTTATGGTCCTTTGTCTGTTTTCTGGCAGAGTCCACCAGGTTTTTACAAAACCCTTTTTAAACAACACCGGTGTCCTCATAGACCCATTGAATTACATGTAAGTGTTTTGGGGGTAACAGTTAAGGGCTTTTAAAGAGTGCAGAGAAACAGATCCACAGTAACACAGAATCTCCACTTTACCAAATATTGGGTATGAGGTGCTTTTCCACCTCCTCTAACACTGAGATAAGATGATTTTTTTCACCTCCCTTTACTATACATCATGGTATGCTCCAGTGGCAAATATGGGCATGGCATAGTCTCTTGTCTTTTCATTGTCAAGAGTTTAAAACAGCCAGAGTGTTCAGATTGTTTAAAATTTGCTAGGGGGAACAGCTGATTCCAATGTAATCCTAATAAGCTGTTTGGGGGCTGACAAAGATCATTCATATCCAGTCTGGAGAAAATCGGATCATGCATGTGTGATTTAAAGCCAAACAAAATGTGTAAATCTGGCACGCCACCATACCCACACAGTCCAGGCAATAGTCACTTATCAGAGTATGATTCAACATCAACTTTCTCTTTGTCATCAGTGACAGCCTGAAACATATGAGTCTGAGTGTAAAAGGAGGAAACTTCCTGTTCTCAGGGGGTGGGGCTGAAGTGATGTCAGTAACTGACCATGTGAATGTGTTCAGTGCTGGTCTGTGATGAGACACAGCATGTTTGGTACAGCTCCTACCTTGTGTGTGGAACTTCGTATTTTATGGCAAATGCTCAGATTTTGAGGCTTGACCACGCCCACATTATTTCATGCCACAAAAAACTTTAAACATTTTTTGATCCCCAATGGCTAAAGACTATAACAGCCTTGAAGTCTGTAAATCGAAAGCTGTAGGAGAAGCTTGTTCAGATATGTGTGTAAAAGGCACAAAATGGCAGCTTTGGACCAAAATGGCCGACTTCTTGTGGGGTTTAAACCATGGCTCCAAAAGACTTATTTGTAGGTCTTGAAGAACTACATATATATATATATATATATATATATATATATATATATATATATATATATATATATATATATATATATATATACACCGAATTTGATATTCCTCAGTCAAAGCATGGCTTGGGGCTGATTGTTTTAATGCTTCTAAGGGGTGCTGTGGAGGAATTAGGCCATGTCCACCAGATATTAGCATAACTATCTTTGAGGGGTTAAATTAGTATCCATCATGTTCAAGTTAATGCAGATCAGATAATATTTGTGGAAATCAGAACCAAACTTAAGGCTACGGCGTAACATCGTACTTCGCCACAGCCCCACCCTCTTTCGAAACCTCTCAGTACTGCACACCAAATTACACCAACTTGTCTTCTGGTATTGCGCACAGTTCAAATTTGATTAGGTCAAGGGTGTCAAATATGGACCTTTCAAAGTAAAATATTAATCTTCCTGTTGTCAGGTGCGGGGCTTGGATGATGTCAGCATTTGACCATTGAGTTTTGTTAGGGACCTATTAAGGATCAATCAAAACATGTTTCGTGCCTCTGTGATTTTCTTTGTAAGAGTTATAAAAATTTTCATTGGCAGGCAATGTTTGAGGCCAGGCCACACCCCCTTCAACGAGCACAAAAAGTCAGGATTTTTATAACTTTAGATCCCCCCATGTCTTATGAGAAAACTCACTAATTTCAAGTTGATCAATCAAAACCTCTAGAAGGAATTCAATCAAATGCAGAGGCTATAAACAGGCAAAACGAGGTCAAAATCGCAAGTTCAATCCAAGATGGCCAACTTCCTGTTTGTTGTAGAGCATGGGTGCAAGAAAGGTTCCTGTAGGTCTTGGGAAGCTCTACAAGTGTACCAAATTTCATAGCTCTGTGATAAAGTAAGGTAAATGCGGAGGGTGTGTTGAAAGTTGCTGGGGGGCGCTGTTGAACTATTTCTATTGTGGCTTTTGCAAAAAACACTTAAATTATGCAAATCTCATGCATGTCTGACGCACGTGAAAAATTTGGTGAGTTTTCGTATTTGTTTAGATGTCAAACAAAAAATAAATAAATAAATATATATATATATATATATATATATATATATATATATATATATATATATATATACATATATACATACATACATACATATATATATATATATATATATATATATATATATATATATATATATATATATATATATATATATGTGTGTGTGTGTGTGTGTGTGTATATATATATTTTTTAACACAGAATATACAGTATGATGTAATGTTAGGTCAAAATCAATAATAAGTCTGACAGTAAATCGCTGCTGGGATTCTAAATTTAATCTAATGCATTAATGCTCTGGAGTCCCAGTCAGAACCACTGAAATTAATTCTCTAGCATATATACACACATACACACATACACACACAAACATACAGGCAACATAAGGTACTTGAAGGGTCCATTAAGTAAAGCTATACTCACGGTTCTTCTCTTCACCCATGCTGACCAGATTCTCTAGGACCCTGATGCCCTCCTGCACAGCCTGCAGCTCGGCAGCAGATCCTGGCCGACTGCGTTCCACCGCCTTTAGCTTCTCCACCATGAGTGGAGCTAGGGCGTGGATGTAAGGAGTGGACAAGGCTCGGTTGGAGTGTTGAAACACTGACAGAAGCAGCTGGTAACACCGGGCCTGAACCTGTGGCAACCAGAGTTAAATTTCTCACTCATTTGAGGTTAACATGGTGGGATTTAATACAATGCCTGGCAAAAGTCTACATTTTTCATACCACAACCAATGTGTTTTTTTGTAATTTTATATGATAGACCAAATAAAATTGTGGATAATTGGAGCGGAAGAAGCGTGTTTGTTTTTTTTGTTTTATTTACAAATATAAATCCAAAAAGTGTGATGTATATTTGTGTTCATTCCCTTTTATGCATTTAATCTAATAAAGTGCAACTAAATTCCTTCAAAAGTCAACTAACAAGCAAATAGACTCCACCTGTGTATAATTTAATCAAAATACAGCTGTCCTGTACAGGGTCAAATATTTCATTACGGACATATGCAAACCAACAGCCTCATAAGTTCCATAGAACATAGTAAGCACGTCAGGAATAAAGGTATGGAGAAGTTTAAAGTCAGGTTAGGTCATAAAACAGTGCCCAAAGCTTTGAAAAGCTCAAAAAGCACTTTTCAGTACATCCTCTGAAAGTTGTGTATCCTAAGTGCAAACCTACCTAGACATTGCTGTCCACAATGTACAGCAATGTCTACTTCAGCAGGGACAGAGAAGCTGGTCAGCACTGATGTGTAGATTAATGGAGGTAAATACAAGGCAAAGCCAGAAGAAAATCTGTTCCAGGATCCCAAAGACTGAGACTGAAACTATGTTTTACAGACATTCTCCATCCAACCTGACCCTGCTTGAGCCAATTTGCGACGAAAAATGGTGAAAAATTTCTGTCTCGATGTGCAAAGCTGGAAGAGACATGTCCTAAAAGAATTGGAGCTGTAACTGTAACATACTCAGGGTGGGGTGGGGGGTAAACTCAAATGCAGCCCATACTTGATTTTTATTTCTAAAAATAACACTCCTTGTGTAGTACCTGAAATTCAAATATATGTTAAATGCAGTGGTTGTAGCATGACAAAATGTTCAAGGAGTATAAATGCTGTTGCAAGGCATTGTTTTTGTGCATTTAGTTGCTTACCCAGGGATCACTAGAGTTGAGGGCATTTCGGAAGCGGTCCATGCAGCCCTTCTGCAGGACGATCACTCCCACGAGTTCACTACTGGCTGACAGCAGGAAGAGAGTTATTGCTGTCAACATACTGACCTCATCCATGTCAGGTCTGGACTCATCTATAAAGACAAAACCGCAAGGTAAAATTCTGATAATAATTACAGTTTCATGACCAGAAAATGCACGTTTACGTGTTTGCTTTACCTGGGTGAGAGTACTCAAGCACAGACGCCAAGCTGCTCCTTACGAGGGTGGTCCACTGTGTCTGAATGCTCTCCTCCCGGGCCAATGGTGAAGTGATGATGGTCTTAATGCCCTGCAGAGCAGCTGATACGGGAACAGGCACAGAATTGTCAGCAGCTTTAATTGCAGTTTCCTTTAGGACCCCAGTGATTAGGAAAAGCACTGTAGGAAGAATGGTCGTTGCTCCTGTCAAGGCAAAAATAACAATAAGTTACAAGGTACTTTCACTGGATGCATTTGTGATTGTTGTCCTCAGGCCTCACCAGCAGGAGAGCACAGCGAAGGCAGCTCGGCCAGGATGGAGACTGTGTTCGCCACCAGGCGTGCACTTTCATCTGGCAGTCTCTGAGGTCTCAGAGGAGCGTGACTGGGTGACTCCTTCACTCGTGAATTAAGCTGCGGTAGGTGGCGGACCAGGATGAACACAAGCAGCTCCATGGCTGCGTAAACCAGAGACTTGCCGGGTACGAGCTCTCCTGTATCCCCGCCTTCTCCCAGGCCAGTCAGAGAATCTTTCTCACCCTCATCATCTTTGCCTGATCAAGAAAAAAAGAAAAGCCCAGTTACCTAAAATAAACCCCACAGATACTTCAGACATTGGTAGTCAGAAAACAGCCATTCTTGGCTCCAGCACAACATTCCTGACCTCTGTTGGTCCTTTGTTGCTGTAGATGGTCCAGTGCAGCTCTGATGGTCTCCTGCACAACAGCCGTGACCTGAAGCTGGACTGCAGGAGGATCCCGCGTCAGCAGTAGCCTGTGGAGCACATTCAGCAGCTCCACTGCCAGCAGCTACATTAGGGGTGAAGGGACGGTTAATCAGAAATGTCAGAATTATGCCTCAGTTAAATAAAGTCGATGTAACATCTTTGATTTTATTTCAAGACATTAATATATAAAAACACCAGTTTAAAATTCTCCTGTACCTGGTCTTCTGCCATATGTGATTTAGCACAAGGAGTTTCTAGCAGAGTGGACAGAGCCAGCAAGCACGACATCACATGTTCAATGGGCTCTTCAGGCCGCGGGAAGCACAGGAACTCTATACTGACACCTGAGAGACAGAACGTGGAAATCCTCTCAAGGTGTTTTCAAGCATTTTCTATGAACAGTTCACAATTCTGTTCACTCTTTGTTTTTCAAACATCTTTAAATTGACTGTGAAAAACAGAAAAACAGGGCTGAAAGTGACTCCTTACCCAGCATAAGATGCATTCTGTCTTTAACCGACTCCTCCAACATCTTTGTTGAGGAAGAGCTTCCCTGAAGAGCGCTGGGAACTTTGGAAGGAGTTGATGAGACATCCTCTTGATTATCATTAACTCCAAACCCATTGCTGTTCAACCAGAGGGCCACAGCATGCAGCACAGGGGCCCAAGAGCTGCGGTAGTGGAGTCTTGCTGTATCTATCGTCTCTGGGGTATAAAATGCTCCACCTAAAAAGATACACACATCCAATGGAAATTACTTGTTTGGACAACTTCTGATTTCAATTTGTTACAAAACCAATGCAACTAGTGCATTTTGTGATGCCTAGAAGTTTTTCTTTCTTAGATTCTTTATTTTTCACATGTAGCCCCTTTAATAATGTTTTACATTGAAAAACCAAACTGGGGTCTCTGTTTGCAAATTAAGGCCTAAAAGTGATGGTTAATTTGTAACACTGACTATATGCTGGAGAATAAGAAAATACATCTAAATGCAAAGCTGACAATATTTCAAGATTCTTTGCACTAGGCTATTTATTATATAAAATAAATCAGGTCCTTAAAATCTTAAAATTAAATAAACACAACTTTAAATGAACAATAAAACACCATTATTAGCTAATTTAACAAAATCTCACCACCGTACACCTAAGTATAAATAAGCTTGTAGAATCATCTTTAGCAGCAATAAATCAGTAATCATGATCAGTATGATGTTATCAGTCACTCGCATTGTTGTAAAGGAGTTTTCTCCTGGTTGACCTGTTGCCTGAGGCAATCTGATGCTCCCACCTTTAGGACATTTTTGTGTTAAATAATCAGTTCTGTACCATCAGGTGGTAGCTGACTTGAGAACTCAGCAGGCAGAGTGAGCAGCGCGTAGTCTCGCAGCATGGCCAGCCAGAGTCGGCTCAGAGAAGGCAGCTCCGGCTGAACTAAGGTAATGAGGCTGTCGGGAGGAAGCACATCTGCACCCAGGTCATCCTCGTCTTCATCCTCATCTCCTCTTCTAACCGGTTTGGCAGGTTTAGTCTCTGCCTCTTTCTTGATTTTCATTGCCACCACGTACACCTGACCAAGACAAGACAGCGAGCAGGATCAGATTTTGTTCAGAGTAAAAAATGAGAAATTCTGTCATCTTCAATCTCACCTCAGCCCAGGCCTTTAGCACCGCCAGCTTCTCCATGGTGGTGGCGCTCTCACTGTACAGCTGACTGGAGGAGCTCTTCCCAGACTGCACCTTGTCCAGCGAGGAGACGAGTAGGTTGTGGACTCGCCGCAGGTCATTCAGATCGCTGACTACACCACTACCGATCCACGTACTGCACACCTTTAGACAATCAAGGTGTCAGCCTCCATATTATACATACAGACTCAAATATGTGGCTTAGAGAGCTAAACCTCGACCACACACTTCTTATAGGATTGACAGGATCTGGCCTTATCCTTAAGGGTTACTTTCCTGGCAAGGACTTAGCTTTAAAGTACAGGCAACAAATTTTCAATAAAGTCGAGGTTAGGTCCAACCCAGAATCCCAATGTTAGCCCACTTTATTGGTTCCAAAATCAGTTTAGACGTTTCGGGTCATTGTCCTGTCGAAACCCTCTGCTGTGTCCAAGTAATCTGGAAGTTGTTTTGCTTCTTCTTTATTCCATACACTGTGTAATGCACCTGTACCACTGTCAGTAAAACAAGCCTGCAGCATGATGCCCCCACCACCATGCTTGACAGTTTGTACAGTAGCAATAGGTCTGAAAGCCTCAAAATATTCTTCCAGTCGTTTGGGCCAAACAGCTCAATCTTTGTCAGTCATTTGACTCATCCATGTCATCCATCCACTTTCAAATTCTAGCTGATCTCAAAGGTGTCTTATTCCTTGGTTGACACTGTGTCAGTCCACAGTGATATAAAACTTCCCTGTTTTTTCTCTGAACACCATAACCAATTTGCTTTCTTCTGAAAGAGACAGCTGAACTCAGATGATTCAAACAGGGACAATGGGGTGTTCAAAAAGGACAATGATCCCAAAGACACATCAAAGCTGATTTTGGAATGGGCAAATCAGGCTTTTTTGGGATGGCCTCCCCCAAACCTTGAACTTAAATATAATAAAATTAGTGGACTAAGCTGAAAATTCAGGTCCATTTCAGGAAACCAAACAAGAAGAGTGATCAAATATCCAGCCAGAATTATGCAGGAGGCTTGATGATGGCTGAAAAAGTGCAGGAGATTAGGGTTTAATGCTCTAAAAGACATTCAACCAAATATCTGGGGGGATGCATGCATGTGTTTGACTCTGTGCGGATTTATATTATTTTTCCAACAGTCTTGAGTGCATGGAAACTTGCTCAACACAAACTTTATAAAATAAATCTCTTACAACCATAGAAAAGTGATGTGTTAATCACTGTGAAATGGGTCGCAATCCCTTTAGGTCCCCTGTTAGGGTGTGGTTATAGAGCAGAGTTCCACTGAGAGCAATAAAAATAAATGCAAAAAAAAAACAAGTATTGTGTCTCACTTGGCATGCCTTCGCTGTTATATCAGATGGTGTATCAGGAGAAAAAGCAGGTCTGAGGGCAGCTCCAACCTAAGTGCACACAATTTGCATACAAAGTAAAGTTTTACTCGTTTCCCTTTTTTCTCTAACTTTACTGATTGAGGCCTTCTGAATATGATTCTTACTCACATTGGCCTGGTATTGCTCCAAGATAACGTGCCCTGGGAACTCAGGCTCTGGTACGGATGCAAACTTTTTAATTATGTCTTCCAGTGCCTGCAGACCAGCCATCCTCAGCTGGTTACTGTGGTCTGTGGCTGCCATGAAGGCCATCCGGATCAGGTCAGACAGATGGAGCACCAACAGATCTCCTGAATGAACAGAGACGGAGGAAGAAACAACAACCACTTCGTGAGTTGCAAAAACCAGTTTACAAATGATCTGTGCAGGGGGAAGTGAGCTGTCACTAACAAAGAAAAATAGATATCAAGACACATTATTAGTTTTAATTTTCTTCTCTGACAACTCAGTGTCTGATTTTATGTTTTGATCATCTCCTTTTGAACACATAAGAAAAAAAAGATCTGTTTTCAGAATTTTAGTGTTTGGACGCGGGCCTAAAAGACACTAAATACTGACTTTAAGGGTGAAAGTTAATGTTTGCTCCAACCAAATTGCATTTTTCATTACAGCTCCTTGCAAAAATTACTACAAACTTTAATGCGTTTTATTAAAGCAATCCAATAATTATAAAGAGGAAGGAGTATGATAGGTGGTTTTTCAAATAAAATCTGAAGTGTGGTGTGCGTTTGTATTCTGCACCCTTTACTCTGATATCACTAAATAAAATCCAGTGCAACCTACTGCCTTCAGACTTCACCTAATTAGTTATAGGGCCCATCTGTGTTTAGCTGAATCTCAGTACAAATCCAGATGTTCTGTGAAGCCCTTAGAGGTTTGTTAGAGAACATACAACCCCGAACAAACCAGCCCTGTGATGAGACATGCTGGTCGCTGCATCGCGTTATGTGAATGCTTTTTTCAACAGCAGCAGGGAGCTGGTCAGAGCTGATGGGAAGATGGATGGAAGTAAATACAGGGCAATCTTTTAAGAAACATGTTTGATGCCAGATGCAGGCTTGATTTAATAAATCAATCAGGCAATAGGGATAGCATCCTGAGATCTCCTTTTGTGGAGCAAAGCTGCCTTGGCAGCAACCTAAAAAAATAAATTGCTAAAATTAATTATCCGAGTGCCTCTCAGGCAACAGCTGTCCTCCAGGTTCTTGTGCTGCCAGGAGAAAGAGAGAATATATCTGCTGTTATGACTGCTTCCCCTGCGCTAAAGAAGAATTTAGTATTACATCTGGTATGTCCTGTCATTTCTATACTTTCACCTTCTAGCATTTTCTGCAACCCTAAACATCCAGCAAGAGTTACAATAAAACCCTTTAGCCTGTGTCAAGATGTTCAGATGCCTGAGACATCACCCAAAAGACTCACAGCCGTAACAGCAATAAAAGATGGTTCTACAGAGTATTTTCCATACAAATGCATGCCACATTTTTTATACGGGACAAACAACCATGCACGTACACATTTAGGACAATTTATGGAGACCAGTTAACCTAACAGTCTGTTTGCCTGTGTGTTTATGGACTGTGGGAGGAAGCTGGAGTATCCGGAGAGAACCCAAGTATGTACGGGGAGACCATGCAAACTCCATGCAGTATGGGCCGGGATTCAAACCCAGGACTTGCTGCAGGGCAACAGTGCTACAAACTGTGCCACTGTGCAGCCCTAATTCATGAACAATATACACTAAAATCCCAGTCACTACAGCTCTTTCATGTTTAACCCAGACTGTGTTTGCTTGTTTTAGAGAAGTTCATATAAATACAGGCTCCTCCATCTATCACAGTGGAAAAACTCTCACAATTTTGCTTACTCACCTCTTGCTGTGTTCAGTCCTCATACAAAACACACATGGGTCAGCTATTTTCCACAAGCTGACCCCAGAGCTCCCCAGAGGCTGCAAGACCTTTTACCATATATACTCATATGAAAAACAACAACATAGAAGGGAGTAGTATACACAAATGGTGTGCTAAAATGGTACCTTTGGGGTTCTTTGCTTGGGCAGAGCGTGCAGTTGCCAGGTCAAAGTGTGCCTTATCTGCATTCTCACATAACAGGATGATGCGGCACAAGCAGTCCGCGGCAAACACCCGCGTCACCCAGCGCGGCGCCACAGAGGGCTTGGACTTGTCGTCGTCTCCCAGGCCTGTGAACATGGTGTCGTCGTCCATCTCGTCTTTTTTCTCAGAGTCTTCCTCATCCTTCTCCACTTCAAATGCCACAGCTCCCCCGACATCTGAAAGAGAAGAACATTTTTATGAGGCAATAAGTCAAAAGATACAGTTTAGGGGGTTTTTTTTGTTTTGTTTTTTGTAATCTCCAAACTTGCCTGTTGTAGCTGCAAGGACATCTTTGCAGAGTTTGAGCCAATGAGAAAGCTTTTCCACAGCGAGAGATGACAGCATATGACCCAGGGTGTCATGGATGTCAGAACACAACTTCCTGTCTGTCTCTCGATCCAGCATGCCGAACAAAACGCCTTCCAAACCGGTTTCTGTTATGTTTAGATCTGAACCACATACCAGGACCATATCTCAGCATCTCAGTCAGCCAGTATTATCAAACAGAATTGGCCTTATCCAACTCATGATTTATACTCACTGATTGTTGTGTTGTCTTTGCTGTCTCCTGCTTTCTTTGCCAGACTCATGGCGTACTCACAGACCTCTGCGGCCTCCCTCTGTGCCAGCTGTCTAAGGCACGCCACAGCAGCACGACGCAGCAATAAGTGAGAACTGCACAAGTGCACCTGAGGGAATCCCACAGCACAGTAAGAAATCGCAACTTAAATCAGCGCAGACTGTACTCTTCTGTGGTGCAAAACTTGTATCTTACACATAGACAGGGCACCAGGCTGGACAGGTTCACATGTCGAGGAGCGAACATGTGCAGCTGCTGCAAACAAGAGATGGCAGCTGCCTGGACCAGGGAGTCAGAGTGGTCCTGCATTATGGCACAACCAACCAGACAGGACGAGCGGATGGTGGAAATAGTCGCTCCATTTCCTGGAGAAACCAATCAATTAGAAAACCAGAAGGAAGCTGTTTTTAACAATCAGATGACGCAGAAAACTGGAGATGACGAGGGAAGGACTAATAAAAATCTTTATATCTTAGTTCAATCAAAATTCCTTGGATTAGTTGGTTTTTTATTATGACGGATACCTCAGTGAGTCGGTTTGTACCCACCTGGGGGCGTTGTGAACCTCCTTTGATAAGTGAAAGTAATTCCGTATGTTCTGCACATTGACTAAAGTTAGGAAAAAATGATTTCATGACAAATAATATCAACCAGCAGAAGGTCACACCGTGTTTTTTTGGTTTAATCAGAGGTCATGATCTTTCATATCTCATATATTTCAAACAGGGATCAGAAACAAAACAAATGCAAATATAGAGAGTGAAATACAAAGTTTTTAGAGAATTTTACACAATTAATTTAAATATATTTTGAACATTTTTATGACTATTACTGTCCACAATTAATGAAAACACCAAATTACACAGAACAATAAACTGATATACAATGGTATAAGTACAAGGGTATAAAAAGGTTTGATTAGAGGAAGTAGGAAGGGCTCAATTGGTAATGCAGCGATACAATATGGGGGTAAAAAGAGGAGAAAGGGCGAATTGCTCCATAATCATCCAATCTGTTAAATCGTCGGCCACATTAATTAATGCTGAGATGAGTTTTTTTTTTTTTTTTTTTTTTTACACGATAAGAGGTATTCTTGTAAATAAAAACCATGGTTTAACATTGCAGACTCAAATCTTCACCTACTCTGCATTGGATCAGCTTTTCTTTGCCCTGTTAACAGATTTAAAAGACTTTAGAAACTCTCTCCCCATCAGTCCTTGATCTTACAATGTTGTTTATCCAGATAAAGGAGAAGTGTGTATTAAACACCCTTTAAAAGCTATTTATTTTTCAAAGGTGAGTTTAGAATGGTGGACTACATAGGTTTAAAATTTCTGTTACTGCCACCTGCTGGTGATATATATATATATATATATATATATATATATATATATATATATATATATATATATATATATATATATATATATATATATATACAGCTTCAGCTTTTGACCCAAATATAAAAGAAAGTTGTCTTAACACAGAAGATGCAGCAAAATCGACCCAAACTTACCCTGTAATTCTGGTCCAACAGTGGTGATCAGAGCTCCCAAGCAGCGGCCCAAACACTGGTGGACCTCTGTGTGAGATGGCGGTACGGTAAGGAGCAGGGTGAGCACCAGGGAGAGCGTGGGCTCCACGTAACCTCGGTACATGGGCCCACTAGAATCCACGATCAGAGCCAGAGAGTGCAGAGCCCAGGTCTGATAAAGGAGGTGCAAACAAACAAAAATTCCTGTTTTTGAAAAGAAACAAACAAACATTTATACGCGTATTTTAAAATCCTCTCCTCCTTTGTATTACCTGAACTTCGTGAGAAGATCCATCCTGAGCGAGAGCCAACAGGATGCTGACGCTGGTCTTTAAGTGCTGGCCAGAGCCGATCCCTCCAACGTATCGATGCAGACAGCCAAGAGCCAATGAATGGCCCGTCCTTGAAACCACATCACGAGCTGACTTCAGCCTTCAGTCACGACATAAAAAACAGGAACAAAATGGATTATTTTCCTCAACAAAGCTAACCAAGAGCTAAAAAAGTTCGAGAGAACAGATTCTGTTTCTCCACATTTCTGATTCCTAAACAAAATAAAACATTAACATAAAAAAAACCACAATATTCGTACTTGTCGAAGCTGGTCTGTGCCATTCTGGCAATGAACGTGGCCTCTCCCACCACCTGAGCCATCCTGCCCAAGGCCTCTCCAGCAGCACAACGCAAAATGGGATTAGGATTGTCCAGAGCTCCCATCACCAGGGCCAGAGCCGACTTGCGCACCTCCTCTGGGCCCAAAGTGCTCTTGTTCTCAGCCAAACCCTTCAAACAGTAACAGATTTTAACTATAATGTCAATGGTCCTGTTTTATGAGGACATTTGGCTTGTTTTCTTACCTTGAGGGCACTGAGCACTGCAGTAAAGATGTTCAGCTGGACTGCCTGCTGTCGAACTCCTTTGGCCTGCTTTATGCACTCTGCAAAGTGGTCTAGCATCTGAAGCCTGAATTAAACCCGTAAAAACAACAAAAAAAGTTAAACAGTAAGAAAGTCAACACCAGAAGAAGTTCATACAGTTTTCCTATTAAAACCCACTTACAAATGTTGACAATGACAGCTGAACTGCTCACCTGTGTTTGAAGGAGACATGAGGGAAAACCACCCCAAACAGAGCGACGGAAGCATCGATGACGGATACGCCCAGAGGAAGAGGCCCTGGGATGGCCTCGCCGACGGGGACACGCAGGTAGATGGACGAGGGGTCGTGCTCCAGAGCGCCGCTGCCAGAGGCGCTGTTGGGCTGCAGCTATTGACAGACAGCGTCACAATAACATTAAAACCCAACACTACAGACTGAATATCGTATAGGATCGAGAAACTCAATGACCTCTGAAAAGTACTCACAACCCTGGATCACTGGCATTTTGTCACGTTACAACCTCAAACTTTAGTGTATTTTATTGGGATTTTAAATTAATGGCCCAAAGCAAAGCAGTGCCTAATTGTGAAATGGTAGAAATTTTGTTTCCAAAATTTACACAAATAACATCCAAAAAGTGTGACATTCATGTATGTTTTCAGCTTCTCTGACTTTGAAGAGCAACTTTCTTTCACTTTTAAGTCCTAGGGGTTTTTCCCTAACCCAGCTTTGCACAGCTCAAAATAGCTCAATCCTTGTCCAAATGGAAAGAGAGTGTCTTTGAACATCAGTTTTCAAGACTCACCACAGACGTTTAACTAAATTTCCCTCTGGAATTTGACTCGGCCAATTGTTTTACAGGCTTGCTCTTTATTTAGCTCCATTCATCTTCCTATTAAACTTTGCCCAGTTTTCCTGTCCCTGCTGCATCTCCACAGCATGATGCTGCCACCATTATTTTGCATGGAGGCCAAAACCCTCAATTCTGGTCTCATTTGTCCAGTGCACCTTCCTCCCCCATTTTTCCCCACATGCAATGCAACACTTATTCAGATCTCAGATGATGGACTGAACAGAGCTCTGTGAGATGTTTTGATGATTTTATGACCTAACCCTGCTTTAAACTTCTCCACAACTGTCTTCCTGTCTGCTGGGTTCCTTGGTCTTCATGGTGCCGTTTGTTCAGTAACGTTCTCTCACAAACCTCTGAAGCTTTCACAGAACAGCTACATTAATGCCATAATTAACTAACACAAGTTTACATGGACGGTATATACTAATTAGGTAACTTCTAAAAGGAACTGACTGCACTGGATTTTATGAAAAAGGGTAGATATACTTTTCCAAGACAATAAATGAGTGATTTTGGAGGAATATTAGAGGTAATCTGAACTAACTTGATCTTCGATGGACTTGTGGTCAGTTTCCTGTAGCCAGGAGCCCATGAGCACACTGTCGTCATAGTGGCACAAAGAGCGCAACAGAGAGGTGGTGGTGTTGGCGGAGTTGTCGGTCAAAGTGAACTCTGCCACCAGTTCCCTCAGGAGAGCATTAAAGCTGCCTACAAAATGATTACAGACTTTAAAACAGCTCCTTAAAACACATCTGCGACATTTGCACAGAATAATTTAAAAGCAACAGTTTTACCTTCATATGTCTTAGGAGGCAAGAGGGCCAAGATGTCGTACAACCTGAGCCTCACCATTGCGGCACTTGCTTTTAGGTGAGCGCCGTGGACTTTAGTGATTGCGGGGACCCTGAAAAACAACAAATAATCATCATCACGTGTTTCTACCTTTAACATCTTCAACTGGTGAATAAACTTCCAACTCACTGTGACATCATGGTCATTGCACATTCGATGGGAGTCATGAGTCTACGGATTACATCTTCAGTGAGAAGCTCTGGACAGTGAGCCACAAAGCTGCGCATGGCTGCAGAAAAGAGAAAGAAATAAGCTGAATATAAGAAAGCTGAGATCATACAGCAGGTTTAAACTTTACAGAGTTGAGGTCTTTACCACACAGGGCTCCAGCTCGGCCCTCCAGGGTGACCTGCCAGGTGAAGGAGTCTCCTCTGGCCTTTTCGGCCTCCAGCTCCTTCTGGGAGCGTGGAAACACGTTCCTCCACAGCAGCAGCATTTTGGGAAGATGGTAGCGGACAAGTGCGGAACCTGTAAATGTATTTAACCATAGGTCAGAGGTGATAGGAAGGAGAAACTGCAGACAAACAGCTCAAAGCCTTAGTTTGAGACTTGCCTAAAGTCATGAGTGCCCCCAGCAGAAGCCATCCAGCCTGGGTGCGCTGCAGAGACAGTCGGCTGTTCTGAGCAGCTGTGCGCAGGAGATCTTCGGCTATGCTCACCACCAGCTGCAGAATGAGCAAAGATTGTTTATAATTCAGCTCCTTATTTAAAGACACGTGAGGCGGTTAAAAATGAGAGAAATGAAAGGAAGCTTTTCTCACCTTGCCCTTGGAGTGTGGGATTCCCAGTGGACACTGGTGTACTCCTCCCAGCAGAGCTGCCATTGCGAAGCTATAGCCGCTCACAGCCTCAGGAGAACTCTTCAGGTTGTTGATTCTCTCTGCACAGCGGTCCAGAAGCGGAGAGAGCTGATACGGCAGAGCCACGGCCACACAGCGAAGGCACCATGCGGCCGCCAGGCGTGCCGCCATGCTTGGGTGCAGCAGCACCGAGGTCACAGTTTCAAGAAGTCCTGGAACATGAATATTTAGTGTAAATCCTCACTCCAAAGTTACAGAACAAGAGTTGGATTTGATGTTTATGTGTGCGTCTCACCAATCGAAGGCTCCTGGATGAGCGGGGAAGCCGTAGCACTCAAGCTCTGGACTAAGCTGCCCAGCTCTTTCAGGGCGCAAACCATAACATGCTGACTGGCAGAGACGTCAGCTGCTCCAGCCTTGTTCTCCCCACTGATGTCGTTCACTACTGCCTCTGAAAGAACGCGGCAGAAGAAACAAACAAGCAATTCAAACTTATTGCTTATTCTTAAAAACTCATAAAACAATAATTTCCGTCAGAATGTGTGCAGCACTGATGGATGTAGTGCCTTAAAACCAGCAACAGTTTGAATGCTTTTGATTTATTAAAGATAATCATAATCCCTATCTCATAAATGGGAAAAAAAAAAAAAAAAAAAAAAAAAAAAACCTGCTTAAAAGTAGTTTTAATCGACCACTACACACTGCTGTCACACATTCAGGAATTAGGTTCTTCAGTTGTTTGGTTAAACCATTGAACCCAGAAATATTTGGACAGTGACACATTTTATTTTCAGATGTATTTACAGTGACTAAGATGAAAATTTATTTAAGCTACATAAAACATATTGAAAAAAACATGTTGAAAGAAATTACCAAATATGGAATAAAGCATAATGTTGGTCTTAAATTTAAGATAATCATATCAGCATTAGAGGGTGTAGGAAATACAGATTTATAGGAGGAAAAAAAAATCTGAAACAAACCTCTTGGTTGATTAAACAAATATAAACATAATAAATCTACCAGAGGCATTGATAATTTGATCTTTTCAAGCATGTCGACGTATCTAAAAATGCTTGGTCTAACTGTAAAGGTTTTTCATGAAGAATCACATTGTTACTGTTATATAAACTGTTTTAAGTTTATGATGTGCCGCTGTTTTACATATAAACTATGTGTCTGGGGGGAAGACTGCAAAATTTAGTGTACCACTATAGAGTAAAGACAGAACAAGTTACTTTTTGCGACTAATAATCCTTTTGTTTATTGGTTTGACCATCTTGGGATGACAGTTCAATGGCCACTAAACAAGATATGAGTGCTCCCAAGAAGACCAGGCAAACTCCCCTACCATGCCAGTCACTTCAAGCATTCGGCATGCTGAGGTCAGTCAATCTTCATCAGTGTAGACCGAGCGTCTTGATAGTAAAGCGCAATTACTATTCAGTCATTTTGGTTAGAAAATTATTGAAAAGCTATTTTAGTAACTCAATTCATTAAGTGAAACATTATATAGACTGTCTTAAAGCCTTTATGTGCAGTAAATTATGATTATTTTCCATTTACAGCTAATGAAAACTCCACATCAGGGATGTAAATATTACATCATACCAATAAATAACATTTTAATAAAGAAATACAGGTTTACTGAAAAGAATGTTTAATAATTGCTTAAAAGTTATAATTTTCAAAAGATACTTTTAATCTAACAAACAAGCCTCATCTGAACACAATTTCTAATTTATTGAATATCTCTGCTGGTCAAGATGCAACTGATGGATAAGTTATAAATTGTTTTGTGTTCACTTATTTTTAATTCTGGTTGAGCAGGAAATTTTGCATTTTATTGGAATAGTTTATTCTATTGAATTTTGTTTTTATTTTAACGTCTTTTATTAACTTCATACTACCATGATTTGATCATTTAGTTATTATTATATAGTTATCTTCAAATTATATTTTATTTTATTATAATCTGCTTCACTTGCACATTAAACTAACTGTAGTGCCATTGCCCAAATATTATAAACTCAAGAGTTCTGAGGATTTCTGTCACAGAAACATAAAATATGGGAAAACTGTAGCTGTAGTTGTAGCATAAAATACATAAACAGAAACAAAACGGAAACAAAAAGGTCTAGAAATCCTCTGAGCTCCAAACAGACAACAGTCAAGAGAGATCACACAAAGATAAAAAGTCTCAAGGATCAGATTTAAAGCTGCTTCTTGATCTGTGGCACAATTTTGTTTCATACACAAACTTAGAAGAGACACCTGGAAACCCACCAGGCCTCAGTTCTCGTTGTTTTTTTTTTTCTAATTAGCCACAAACATTTGTCAAATTTTTGTTTTAAGGAGTTTCACAGATCAAACTGGCTGGAAAAGCTTGAGCAGCAGGTATAAAGTGAACAACAAAGAGCCCAGGATCATGCCTGGAAAGACACTAACAGTGAACTTCCTTTTTTTTTTAAAGCTGGTCTAATGTCAGCAACAGAATGATGTCCTATAAGAGTTTATAGGTTGCACAGCAAATCAGAGTAAGAATCATCCTTTCGAATGAGATAATGGTGATTTTGAAAAGACACTGATGGGATGCTGTGTGGGAGAGAAAAAAAACTATGGTGGTGTACTTGCAAACCTAATCATATGGTGCAGTAAGTATGTCTTGCTGTAAATTCTATAGGTACATGCACTTTTTTTGCTGATGTAAGCCATATGTTTACAGTCAGAAAATGTTATTTGCTCCATAGGGATTATAAAGCAATACCAGAGCATAAACTGCCAGACAAAAAGCCATGATGACTATGAAATAATGGAAGAATGAAGAGTTGATGAGCTGTGTAGCTGTCCAGCTGATGGATGATATTACTGACATTATGATGCTGCTTGTGGTTAAAAGAGATGGACAGAAAAAGGAGGCCCATCCTGAGGAAGCAAAGGCAGAATGGCAAACTAGAAAAAGAAGAGGAAAATATGCCAAACTCTGTCCACCCAAGCACAAAACATGCAATGATTTTAGAAAGTGAACGCAGAGAGAATTAAATATGATAATGATGGATGAGTACTTACTCTGTAATGCTCTGAACCGTGATATTTCCCCCCCATCCTCCTTACCCACAGCCCTCATTTGTTTGCTGATGGCTTGACAGATTTCTTTGCCGGCTGCAATCTGAGCTTTCTCTCCTAGTAAGCCCCCCAGGGTGGCACGCAGCATGAAGGACACACAGCGCCGCGAGTACACAGCCTCGACATGTGTCTGTGTGGCCCGTGGGTGAGACACGAGGTCCAGAACGTGGGACAGAAATGTGGCAAAATTGCGCTCCAGCCACTGACCACCCAGTGTGGTCACAAAGACAACGTACGCCTGAGGAGAGACAAGAGTTGGACGAAAACAGATGTGAGTCACAAATTCAGCATGTCAAATTTTTCCTTTCCTTCTGTTCCTTCAGACCCATTTTCAAAAGCATAAACACAGAAGTTCATCATGAATCTATGGAAGACAGTTCTCCAGTGGCCAGACTTTAACTTGCAAAAACCAAATTAGTTAACAAAGTGGACAGACAGACTGATGGATGAATGGAAGGATGGAACCACCAGCTTAAATTCTTTCTCCCACCGAAGAAAAACGTCCTACCTGTGTGACCCCCACTCGCACCTCCCTGCTGACCGAGGCTCCCCCCTTTAACATCTCCCCTCCGCTCTTCAGGAAGCCAGATCCACCCCGGAGGAACCCTGTAGCCATCAGCTCCAGAACCTCATCCAGTGTGGCCCGCTTCACGTTCTGACGCATCACTGTGAGTCACAAAAATCAGGCTGGAAAAAACCAGTTTGCCAGTGTAAACTACAGAGTGTCCTGTTGATCTCGTTTAGCTACCTGCAGCTTGTTTGGGCATGAGGGCCGTGGCCATGACTGTACCCAGCAGTTTGGCCACTGCCACCCGAACACCGTAGTTGGAGCCTTCCAAGGCTTTAAAACACAAGGTGGCCACGTTTTCCAGTTCAGTTGTCCACATGAACACTGCCTCATTCTGCAGCTCCAGCAGACACTGAGGAGGCAAGAACAAAGATGGAGAGCTACTGTTACACTGTAATTTCAGTTCAATCCATATAGGTTAGAATAAAATAGAGTAGAATACAATGGAACTTTATTTGGTCCCCAGTGGGGATAGTCAATGTATGAGCAAAGTCATAAGCAAATAGAAACACAGAAGATACACAATAAAAACAACGATACCCAAAAAACTGTAAATAAGTAAATAAATACAGGTTTTCTGCTTGACTAGCCAATCTGAAACTCAATCTGATTTTATCACAATCAGTGAATGCACCATCATACTTAAGAGCTCCCCCTTATGACTAACAACACCACTCTTCAGTTTGAAAGTTGTGACAGAGGGAAGAAGACTCAAAATTAGCTAATTTAATCTTCAGTGAGGTGTTTAAAGCTGAGATCGGAGGAAGCACAGGAGGCACATTCATTCAGGGTTTTAAATCAATAAATTTTATTGTTGTGCAAAAATAACAGCTTTATACAAGAACACAAGCTAATCTATGCAGAGAACTACTGGAGGGATTTAAAACTTGTGTAGTAACTGCAGGCACACAAATATTGCACATAAACTGAAACATAATACTGTTCACATTTGATATCTCATGGTTTGTTGGGAACACTGCTGGTTATATAGTCTAACAGCTGCCGAGAGGAAAGAACCCCTATGGCTGTCATTTGTGTATTCAACATGTAGCAGTTTGTTGATAAATGACCCCAGACATCATACATGAGAGACTGTTTAGGAGTGATGTTAGTTTGAATACGGTATATATCATTAATAGGAAAGATCTCAAGAAATGATTTGGCCTCTTGAACAAGTTAAAATATAAATTCTCCAGTCAAGGCTGTTTTATTAGAGAGAATTTTAATGTTAGATTAAATAACAAAAAAAATCCTCCTTTGTTGTTATAATGAATTCTAATTTAAATGTGGTTTCAAACTATTTACTTCGTTGGCAATACAGCCATTGATCCTCCATTTGTTAATCCCTTGTGCCTTCATTTAAGTGTTTTTCAGACACCAACCTTAGCTACTGCACAGCGGACAGCCATGGATCTGTCTGTGAGCAGGGAGCGGGCATTCTTGTAGATATCTCTGTGACATGAAGCTGCAGCGCCGCCAAGTCCACTCAGCACCTTCTGCAGGCTGAGCAGGATCTCTCCTCTGCCTTGGGACTACATCGTTAATTAAAATAAATAACACTGATATCACACAATGACCCTCCAACCCATCAGTGAAGAGCAACTGAAGCCAAAGTGTGTTAAGCACAAATGTCTCAATTTGCAGGTCATACCTCTGCACTCTTTAGTGCTTTCAGGAGATTATTAATGGTGTCTGGAAATGAGCTTCCCAACATCCGACCCATCTTTTCATAAAACGCTCCAACACAGGCCACTGCAGCACTGTGAGACAAGTGCCAACAACATTACAGGATGCAAGCAAAAGCCATTATGAAAACTCAGAATGATCAGAATAAAAAACATGATGTGAACCGTCTTGTAAAGATAAACTTCCTTGTCTGTCCTTTTCTGACATAAATAATGTTTAATTTTTTTGTCCTAAAACTTTTTTCATCACTCCCCTGCTTACTCTACAATCTCTCTGAATCTTCAGGGACCTGAAAAAGTATTCACAGCCCTTGAACTTTTTCACAGTACAACCACAAACTTTAATGTATTTGATTGGGATTTTATGTCACAGAAAGACACAAAGTATTGCATAACTGTTAAGTGGAATGAAAAGCATACAAAGTTTTCACATCTTTACAAATAATAATCTGATAAGTGTGGCGAGTCTTTATATTCAGCCCCCTTTACCATGATATGGCAAAATAAAATGTAGTGCAACTAATTTCCCTCAGAATTCACCTAATTAATAAATATAAATTATTCAATAACAGAAGAGAATATGGCACATATGGAAACGTACCAAGACGTAACCACCTAAGCTGGCAAGCCAGGCAAGGAGAGCATTAATCAGAGAACCAGCCAAAGGCCCTTAGTAACTCTCGAGGAGCTGCAGACATCCGTGGTTCAGGTGGGAAATTCTACCGACAACTATTACATGTGCAATTCACAAATCTGGTCTTGATGGAGGCATGACAAGAAGAAGAGAGAAACACCCCAGAAGACTTGCAGCTGTACTTGCACCAAAAATGCGGTGAACAGAAATGTTTGCAAAAATATTTAATAGATTTTTTTTTTTTTTTTCCCACTATTGCCTTGCAGAAAGAAGGTCCTGGGTCCCAATACCAGCCTGGAGTCTTTCTGCATGGAGTTTACATGTTCTCCCTGTGCATTCATGGGTTCTCTCAGGGTACTCCTGCTTTCCCCCACAGTCAAAAACAGACTGTTAAGTTAATTGGTCACTAAATTGTCCTTAAGTGTCAGTGTGCATGGTTGCTTGTTCTGTGTGTCTCCATGTTGCCCTGTGATGGACTGGTGACCTCCACCTCTTGCCTAATGATTGCTGGAGATAGGCACCAACCACCACACCCTCACGACTGTGCAAGGGTAAGCGGGTAGAGAGAATTTTTTTTTTTTAAATTAGAAATCCATTTTTTATTTTTCTTCTACTTTACAAGCAGCACTTATTTGTCTATCTCCATCACTAAAAATTCCAATACAATAGATTGAAGTTTGTGGCGATACCAGAGAAAATGTGGAAAATAAATGTTATGTAAAAAAAAAAAACAACAAACAAAATTAACATTACCATTAAAGCCTAATGTACTCATCATCTTCCGTTAATGCAAGGAATAAAAACATCAAAACACCTGTTCCTCCTAACTTAATCCCCCCTTTTAAACACAAAATATCATACCGCAGACTAATGCATGGCTTAACTGCTAATACCCTCAGAGAGGGGTCAGCCATATGTGCTTAAATTTTGAAAGCAATAATGAAAAAATAAGAATTCCTTGTAAATGTTTAGAAACTATAAATAAACTATTAATATGAAGAAATACTGTATCTTACAGTTTTGTTGGTAAGTATGCAGGTGTGTCATCCTTGCTTTTGATGATCTCATTGCATTTATCCAGGGTCTGGAAAACGGTGAAGGTATCGCCAATGCTGTAGAGAGTAGCAAGGTTTTTAGCCAGCAGTTTTCTAGTAGGTGGTCCTGGGGCGCTGCTGATTAATCCTGTTAACTGTTCCACAAGCTTCTTTTGCTTCTCCTTCACATCCACCTGCCATTCAAGCACATAATGAAAGTCACTGGATGTCTGTAAAGGCAATTACTTAAGTAAAGCAATACTAAAAAGGACAAATCACCTTATTCGCTGCCACAAGCACTTTATCCAGGAAGCGAAGCCATTCAAAGATGAAGACTGGTCTCTTTGCTTCAGTGATCTGAGCCAAAGCATCCTCATTGAGCAGCAGACTATGAGCCAGCTCCATGGTGAGGATAAGTACTGTACACCCTCGTCTGTTAGAAAATGTACATTGTCAGCATGAAATGTTAATTCTCTTCCTGCTTGGTAATTTGGTTATAAATTCAGAAAGGAAAATTTAATAAAAAGGGAAAGTCACATTATTCAAATTCCAGCTTCACTTGATTGGTACCCTGTTAATTCTTACATGTAAAACCATTACTGATACCAAGGTAGGCTAGGGTTTTAACAAGTTACACTTTCAAAACCACGAAAATGATCAAAGACACTATTTCTACAGTTTAAAGTTGTTTCTATGAGATGTGAGAAAAGCCTGTAGAGACCAGAGTTTCCTCTGGTTTTATGGATGCATGGAGTAGAGCAGCGCTGCCCTCCTCCCACATATTACTGTGAAAAGGGGGTCCCTATATTTTTACAACACAAGATTTTTTTTTTTCCCCCAGTTGAAAGACATCAGTGGGAAGAGCAGTTGTCTTGAAATCTGAAAGTTATACGTTTCTTCTTGCCACATGTCAATGTGACAAGGGGAGAGGCTCTTAACCCTAAGTTGCCTACTGGTCTGCAAACTGGTGTATGAATTTGTTTGCGTCAGTGGGTGTGACTGAGTCGAGCATTTTAGGAATAACTGCAGGTTTTCTTTTTTTTTTAAACAAAAGCAATTAGATTATTTTTGCACTTTTAGTTAAGAACTTTGGTGTAAATACAGTAATATCATAAAATTGTGGTATTTCTACACAAGGTTATCATGTGAGAATCTGATACTGGCCCATGCCTAGTGCTCACCCAAATATGATGTCATGTCATCATTGCAGCATTCAACACTTTCACATATTGCATGTTTTGCCGATGTAGTACAGCCTTACTGTGTTTCTCTTTTCTTTTTCCTAAGGAGACCTCCTGGCCCAGAACTTTTCTCTTTTTCTCCTATGTCTGCTTTTGGCCCTCTTAACACCTAGGTGGTTATAGCAGCTCATTTTGAATCTGGTTCTGCAGGAGGTTAAAAGGGAGTGGTTTATCTCCTCTGTTATCACATAATTACTTAGGATGGGGGATTGCTACAAAATCAGTGATTCGATGCAATCGGCTGGGCTTCCTTTGATGACTTTTTACAAATTGGTTTTATATGATCCCCTGACTCTGAACTGTACTACAACTAGTTTCATTTTTGGAGTGCAAGTAATTCTAAACGTAAGTAGATTATGTTGGAATGAATTGGATAGAATATAATAAAATTTGGACATGTATATCTTTATATAAAAATGGCCTTTTTGTCTTGTTAAACCTTGCGATTTGCTTTGATTTGGCGTCATATAAATAAACTGAATTGAGTATAATTAAATAAGCCGGTTAAATGAACTCGAAATCTATGTTGTTTTCTCGGACACTTAGCTTAATTTACATAGCGTCTGTGCTTCATGAAAGCAAAACCTTGAAGAAGTATAACATTACTATTTGGCTGTGTTTGTGTTTTGACAGCCCCTGACAGTTTTTCGCTGTTTGTAGCAAACTCAGCTAGCTAGCTGGTTCCTGTGAGGAACAAACTGAACTTTAGCGACACTCTCGAAATTAACTGGGGCTTTAAGCTGATGTCTGAAGTCCACTAAAACTCCCAGATATCACATAAATCAGAACATCAACAGCAGCCTTCTAAAATGCAAGCTAAATAGGGATAAAATACACATACTACCTGTGTTTCGATGACCCAGGATGAATGACGACAAAATATCAGCGGTGTCGCAAACAGGTACTTCCGGTGGGAAACTATGAAAACAGCCAACATAACTGATACATATTTGCTCAATAAACAAAAAAGTTTAATTTTTTTTTGCTTTGTATTAAACGTTAATCCTATATGGTTTCTATCAATATATTTTTATAATGATGTGATTTTAAATGACGGAACGATTAACAGGTGGCTGTCCTTGTCGCTGGTCGGAGTTTTTCTGGGAACGAACCAAATACAGGGGGAGCAACAAAATTAACCAGCGGGCATTTGTTTAAGCTGATAATCTCTTTATTTTTGTTTTACTACATTTTTTTTTCTGAAATTCACGATGTCGGACGAGGAAGAGGATTATATGTCTGATGCATTCCTCAGTAAAATGTAAGCCATTTATGTTTGCATTGAAACAACGAACATATATAGCTAGCTAGCATGATGTTGTAAATAATGTAAATGATAAAAAAAAAAATTAGGCAGAATGCAAATTATAAATATGTACTTAAAATAAGAGACATAATATTTAAAATTCAAATTAGTCATATAAATATGACATTTAAAAACATTGCAAACTGTGAACAAAACAAAGGAGACAATTGTAGATTTCAAGAGAAACAGGTGAAACACTATCTCCATCATGGGAGAAGAAGTGGAGGTGGTGAAGGAGTATGAATACATCGGTGTTCATCTGGACAACAGACTGGACTGGAGATGCAACAAGAAGGGACAGAGCAGACATTACTTTTTGAGGAAGGTTAGGTCCTTCAGTGTTTTCAGCAACATGCTGCAGATCTTCTGTAAGTCTGTTGTACAGAATGTCGTCTCTTCTGCCATCATCTGTTGGGGAGCAGCATCAAAGCAAGGGACTGAAAAACGCTCTGTTCTGGGAACTACTCTCAAACCACTGGAGATGATGGTGCAAAGAAGGATTCTTCATCAAATCAAGGAAATTATGGACAACCCTGAGCATCCTCTCCTTGAGACTGTTGTACAACAACAAAGTGTCTTCAGTCGGAGGCTTCTTCAGAACTGCTGTAATACAGACTGCTACAGAAAATCCTCACTCCCCACAGTCATCAGCATCTACAACAACTCTTTAAAGAATCTTGGATAATATGAGTTACAAAAACATTTAATTTTCCTTTGGGATCAATAAAATATTTTTGATTTGAATTGAATGAATCACCTTGAAGTAAAACGGTTATCTTAACAAGCTTTAAGAAAACAGTTGTAGCTAAAAGATTATAGGGATAAAATAATATATTTTAAATTTGATCAGTCCAAATGTTTTAGCTAAATCCAGAAAAAACTATCTTTTAGTCAAGTGCTGAATACGATGCTAAAATCCATATCTAAGTTGAACATGTCTGTTGGAGAAAGAGCTCTGTAGAGAGAAATGAAGGATGACTGTGTGATTCACCAGAGCAGTCCCTCATGAACAGAGGGACAAGTTACATTTATTCAGTTACATTTACACAAGTAACTGAGTATTTCATTTATTTCATAGGAAATAAATGTCCTATGAGTAGTTTGTCTGCACCATACTTTTTACTATTTACATTATTTTGTACAAATAAATAAGGTATTATGCTCAAATAGTTACTTAGTACTTGAATAGCCTTTTTACTAAATATTGTTTCACTCTTACTTGAGTAATTTTTACTTCTACTTGCATGAAACTATATTGATATAATGCTGTTCTTACTTGCATACAATTTATAGCTACTCCACCTACTCACAGACATAAATATCTCCAGGTTCTCTCCCATGTTTTAACCTCTTCCAGCAGACCACAGCACAACACAGACTGGATTAAAAAAAATCTTCACTATTTTGCTACACATGTTGAATGGATGTGAGTTTCCTCAGAAAAGAGTCTGCTAAGCCCTATTCTTATACACAGCATCTGTATAAGTCCTTCAGTCCACCTTGTTAAGGTTCACATCCAGGCACTTGTAGCGTTCAAGAGTCCCTACTTCAGATTTCACATTCCCCCCTTTCGCTACCAGCGTAGTGAGAGTAAGCACCTCTCATGCTCATTTAAAATATCGATAGAGAAATTATCTACAAAAGGTTTCTTTTCTCTGTGTTTTTCCTGTTTATAGTCAGGATGTGAAGCCAGGGGTCAACATGGTGAGGAGGGTGAAGGAAGCCATCAAAAAGGAGGAAAAGCAAAAGGAGAAGAATATCCAGAACCGTCAGAAGAGCTACAAGGAGCAGGAGAAGGAAAGCCGAGAAGCAGCTTTACAGAGCTCTATCAGCAATGAGAACAAGGGCTTCGCACTTCTTCAGAAGATGGGTTATAAAGCTGGCCAAGGCCTTGGGAAAGAGGGTAAGTATAATCTTTCCTAATAGTCTTGTTTTTATTCAGTTTTAGGCTGTTGAATCAAATGTAATGCTGCAGTCTTTTATGTCTTCAGGAGCAGGGAGGGTTGATCCCATTCCTCTAACTATAAAAGGAGGTAAGCTGTTCATTTTTTCTATCATCTGTGCTGTTCAGTACAATCTGTTGTTTATGAACATTTCTGTTACTGATCCATCAGACAGAGGAGGTATTGGTCTTGAAGAACTTAAGAAAAGAAAAGCTGAGGAGGAACTCCACCATTATCGGCAGAAAGTTAGAGCCAAACAGCAGAACGAGGCCAAGTCTTTGGAGGATTTTAGGTGAAGTTTGCAAGAGCATTTCAGATGCCTCTGAAGAGCTGCCCCCGCACCCCCCCCCACATTACAGCTGTTTTATTGTCTGTGTTTACGATGCACTTCAGGTCAAGAGTCAGAACAGAGAGAGAAGAGCGGAAGATTGAAGGAGACCTGAGGAGGAGTCAGCGGTCTTGCGAGCAGCTTGACAATCAGAAGGTTGAAAGCAGTTCGAACATAAAGTTCCTTGCAAATAAGCCTTTTTTCATTTTGTCACCTTACAACCAATAATATGTTGATGCTTTGATCTAAATCATTCCATTACAACTCTGGTTGTATGTTTATGGTTGTTGTCGTGCAGGAAGTTTAGTCTCTACCCCTGTCTCAAGTCTTTCCCAGCCTCTAAAAGGCTTTCTTCCTAAATTTCCCTTTATTTAGCTCCAACAATCAGACAAACAATTTAGATCCATTTTGCTGTTGAAAAACAGATAATGCTTCCTCCACCATGTTCCACCATCACAATGTGTGATCACAGTTCAGTGTTAATTTTCTGTTGTATGTACCGGTATGTCAAAAGGTTGAAATTCAGTCTTATCTGACCAGAGTAAATTCATCCATGTTTCCTGCTTCCCCTACATGGCTTGTGAGAAATTAATAGGAATTCTTACAGCTTCCTTTTAACACATGTTTTTCATCTTGCCACAAGTCCTTTAAAGCCAGATTTTCAGATGGTACTTTTGATAGCTGCGTCCACCTGAGCTGTGGATCTCTGCAGCTCCTCTTGGTTGCTTCTCTGATTAATGCCTCCTGACTCAGCCTGTCAGTTTAGGTGGTGTGTCTTGGTAGGTTTACAGCTTTGCCATACTCTTTTCATTTTCACATGATTGATTGAACAGCGGGGTGGATTTTATTTCATTTTTTTACAGATTGTGAAAACAAAGAATAATGTATCTTCCAAATCCTAGTAATGTGTAGTTTGTGTTGGTCAGTCACATAAAATCCCAACATCAAAACCATGACATTTGTGGCTGTAGTGTGAGAAAATGTAAACAAAAAAGATCAGGGGGAATAAATACTTTTTGAAGAAAAATCTCATCAACATTTTGACCGACTCATCGGCATTGCTTCTTACACCTGAGGTATGTTTTTGTCTCAGGGCATAACTGTTCCCAGAGAACCCTGGTATTGGTCCAAAGTTGATGCTGACGACGAGGAAGATCCTACTGAAGAGGAGGATGAAGAGGAAGAAATTACAGAGCTAAATGTTAGTATTTAGTTTAGGAGATGCACTTCAAACAACAGTATGAAATCCCAGTGCTACTGTAAAAAGATATTAATATTACTGAACAATATATCAATTTCTAAAGATATCAAATATATGCCCCATCCCAATGCCATTATTGTGTTTGTCGTTAAATTTGCTATTAAACTACATTTAATGTGTTTCTCTCTTTCTTACAGTCCTCTGATAAATTGCAAATCATTACATCCTACTTACGAGGTGTCCATTTTTACTGCTTATGGTGTGGAACCACATATAATGGTAAGGGTGATAACATCATACATGTGGATTTATATCTGTATTATGCTTTGCTGATGCATTTATTCACTTTCTGCAGATGAAGAGGACCTGAGCGCTAATTGTCCGGGAGATACGGCAGCAGACCATGAATGATCCTGATTAAGAAAGACATTCAATAGCTTCCTTCTTGAAAAAGCACCATGATATATTTGTTCCTTAAAATACGTTTGCCATAAGAAAGATAATGTTACAGTGCAAATCAGAATCAGCAGAGTTTAGTAGGGCAACCGTATTAGACAATATTAATGAGAATTTCAGTAAGGTCATTCAAATCTGCTGTCAGTTTTTGTCTGGTTTAAAGTTTTAGTTGTTTTTCAATGTGGTTGAAAGTTATGTTCTACTAATTATTTTTAAAAAGATGGAAGAAAGTCTTTCATGTGTTGCAAAAGCAGCTATAATAAAAGTATTTTTTAAAAATCTTGCGTTATTGAAATTCAGTTTTTGTTATTTTGAAAAATTGTTGCTTAATTTGAGTCACTTGAAAAAAGGTTGTAATATTTATTTTTGACATTTTCTACAATAAAAAAATTATCTCTGCTTTTAATGATTCTTTGCCCTAAATATTGTTATACAAAGCGTGTCAATTATATATTACTATTATTACCTTTATTGATTTTGTATTTTATTTAATTTTTTTCCTGCCTCGCATCTTTATTACGTTAATTTATTGCGTTGGCGTTTTCAACTACATGTCCCATCAGCCTTTTCAGCTGGAGCTGTAAGGAAACCCGAGTGGATTTATATCTTTCTTTTTTTTGAGCTGTGTGGCTTTAGCAATCATAATTTATGAAAACTAAAAACATATTTCACTTTTAAAAATGTTGACATAAAGAAGTCAATATCTTCCGCTTGCCCGAAAAATACTTTTAATCCATTCAGCATTTTTTTTTTTTTTTTAATTTTTCTAAACTCTTCAGTCTGCTATCAAATATTTCAGTTATTTGAAATATAAAACTGTCTTTAAAAGTTAGAAGATTATTATTTAAAATAATGAATGTATTAAACTCCACCGTAGATTATATTTCAGACTGTACTTGAAGGCGCCACGGTGACGTTTCTGAAGAAATCGAAACTTAGGCCTCTGAGGTGGAAGCAGCGCTGACATGAAACCAGGAGAGCGTTACCGGGCTAGGACTGTGTTTTCTCATATTTTATTGCAGTTCAGAAGCTTATCTAATTCAAGATGGATTCTGTAAACTACGTAGCAAGGCTGAACGAATATGCGCAAAAAGAGCGGCTGGAGCTGAAGTATGAGGAAGTTGGATCTGTTGGACCTGACCACATCAAAACGTGAGTTGGTGGGATTTTCATTTTGCTACATTCTGAAAGTATCCTTTCGCTCCGTCTCCAGGTATATTACATCATTTCTGTTAATTACTAAACTTTATGAAAACACGTACATGTATACTGTAGAGTAACATCAGTGAACAACCAGCATCTTGAAGACCAACACAGCAGAGAGGTCAGGGAGAGAGGTGTGGAGAAGTTTAAGGCGGGGATAAGTTCTAATGCAATATTCCCAAGTTTTGAATATCTCACAGAGCTCTGTCCAGTCGATCATCTGAGAATAGAAAGAGCTGGGCATAGCTGCAACCCTACCATGACGTGATCTTGGTAGGGTTGCAGCTAGTAGCGCCAAAGAGATCCCATGGTGGCTCCGGAGGAGCTGCAGAGATCCACAGCTCAAGTGGGAGTATCTGTCAGCAGGACAGCTGTTAGTACTCATGAAAGATTGTGCAAGAAAAAAGAGATTGTTGAACAGAAATTAACATTTGCAATTCATCCATCCATCCAATTTATATACCCATCTATCCTTGCAAGTTCATGGGGGGTGGATGCCTATCTCCAGCGGTCACACCCTGAACAGGTCGCCAGTCCATCACAGGGTAACACAGAGACACACAGGTCAGACAACCATGCACACACTCAATTGGGAACAAAAAGCTCTGGTTAGATTATACCAACAGTGAACGTTTTGGCCAAAATTCTCTGTTTGGCAGAAGATGTACTCTCCTGAATGCCCCGCTCCAGCGGTGAACCATGGTGGTGGCAGTAGCATGTTGTGGAGATGTTTTTCTTTAGCAGGGATAAGAAAGCTGGATGGAGCTAAATACTGGCCAATCCTGGTAGGAAACCTGTTGGTTGAGCTTAAGGTGGAAGTTCACATTCCAGCAGGAGAACAACACTAAACTTAAAACCAGAGCTACGATGGAAGGATTTATGTCGGGTTAGGATAAGATAACTTTATTGTTCATCACTTTTGAGATGGAGATAGGTTTTTAACATCTGGAAGAAATCATCCATACAACATACACAGATTAAAAACAACACAGTTAACCAATACAAGTAAAGCAACAACTTCATAAACTTGAACTAAAAGCATTTAAACCATCATTAAGATTATTAAAAGAAAAAAAAAAAAAATATCTTGTCAATATGTGTTGATTTAAGGTGTCCTCTGTTCAGAATCGACACAGCTGACGGGATAATTTTTTTTTCTAGCATTTTGTTTTTGTTAGTGGAACCATCAGTCTTCTGCAAGATGGCAGGAGCTTGAAGGAGAAATACAGAGAACGTATTGGGTCATTGTAAATGTGAATTGCTTTTTCTTTAAAGCACATATATGTAAATCGGGAGGATACAGCTGTTGGTGATCAGTTATCTTACCAGTCTCTTTGACTACCTGGTTGAGATTCTTTTTCTAAAGGCCCAGTCAAAGTCCAGAGCTGAAACTGAATTACAAATCTGTGGGAAGACTTGATAATCGATGGTCACAGACCCTCTCCATCCAGTCTGTCTGAGCTTGAGATATTTTGAAGGAAAATGCTGCAAAAAACAGACTTTTTAGATGTGCAAAGCTGGTAGAGATGTACCCCAAAGAAAAGGTATTGAATTCAAACTCAACCTACACTTCTCCTTCCATTTCACAACTTTGTGTTGCTCTATGACATTAAATTGCCCCAAATCCCCAAAAAGTGAAAAATGTAGCTTCAGTTTTTCATGTCAAACTGTTATTCAGTCGCATTTTAAATGCAATTAATGCAGGGTTTTTTTTTTGTTTTGTTTTTTTGTTTTTTTTTATTCCTTTGCAGGTTTACTTTAAAAGCTGTTGTGAATGGAAAGGCCTACCCTGAAGGTGTGGGGAAAAACAAGAAAGAAGCCAAACAGAGTGCTGCTAAAAATGCCCTGAAATTCTTGCTGAATGAACCTTCAGTTTCTGTAAGAATCATTGAATTAATCCACAGTTCCTTTTTTGCATTGATGTGAATTACTAATATGGACTTTTTTTTTTAACCTGACAGACAGAAAGTGTTGCAGAAGCTTCTTCTTCTCAAATTCTGATAAAAACTAATTACATGTGTTGGCTGAATGAATATGGACAAAGTAATAGGCTCATCATAAGAGCTGTGGAGAAAGTCACACATGGACCCAATAATTTAACTCAGTAGGTCTCCTTACATCACTCAGTTGCATTTACAGGTGTGAACTCAGCAGTACAGGTTTTATAAATCTGGTTTTCTACTGATATCTTTAGATGTTGTAGGTTTATGGTGGGAGATAAAGAGTTTCCCGCTGCTTTTGGGAAAACCAAGAAGGAAGCCAGGGAGGAAGCCGCCAGGCTGGTGCATCACACGATATTCGGCAGTAAAACCTTAGATGTAAGTAGTGATATACATCAGTTTATTTTCAATTTAACCTAAGATATCTGATTCATGGATTCAATTTAAATGTTTTTCTGATTGCATGTTCTCTGTTTGTTCTGAAGACTGGAGAAGATCGAGACAGCGGCACATCGAGTCTGCATAATGAGGAAGTTGCCTCGGATATCAGGTGAGCCTGATGCGTTATTCTAACTCTTCATCAGTGGAGGGGAAAATCCCTGTGTTTGATTCAAAAATGTTTTATTAGTTCAAATATTTTATCTTTCAGTAGTCAAGCAAAACAGTTAAGCCTACAGTCTCAAGACAGCAGCCCTGCAGATACAAACTACATAGGACTGGTAAACTATTACTGTCAGAAAACAAGGCGCTCCTGTATGTTTCAGGAAGCGAAAAGATGTGGCCCCCCTCATAACCCAGTGTGAGTTGAAGTGAACTTCTTTAAGATGATTACATAGCAATGAACTAAAAGACTATTTGCATATTAATGTCTTCCTTCTGGAAATGACAGATTTTTCTACAAGTTATTGATTAACAATGTGGAGTACCCCGTCGGTGAGGGCAGGACCGTCAGAGAGGCCAAACAGAATTCAGCTCGACTGGCCTGGTCTGCACTGAAGGAGCAGTCAGACTGGGACAGCAAGGTACTTCAACTTTTTTCATGTGAGATCTAGTTCAAGTGCATCTTAATAAATTAAAATATCACTAAGAAGTTGATTTATCTATTACATAGGTTTATTATATACAGAGTGATAAAGTATATTGAAAGTATTTATTTCTGTTAATTTTGTTGACTATAGCTTGAAAAAGGTCATTGCTAAAGAAGCTGACAGTTCACAGAATGCTGTATGCAAGGATATTCACAGAAAGGTTTGTGGAAGGAAAACATTTTGTAGACAAATGTGCACAATAGGGATAACCACAGCTTTGAGAGGACTGTGAAGCAATGCCCATTTAAGAGATTAGGGGCAGGTGTGGACTGTCCAGGATTTGGGCTACAACTGTCGAATCCCTCGTGTTTGGTCGCTCCTGAACCAGAGACGATGACAAAAGCAAAATTTAGCATTTCTTTTAGAAATCAACGTCGAAATCAAAGTGGTATTTCAAAAGTACCAATAGTTAATTTAATTCCATGTAAGGGTGGGCGATATGGACAAAAAAAAAAAATCTTGAAATTTAAAAAAAAAAAAAAAAAAAAATCAATAACAATAATCTGACAATATCCTTTTGCTTTCTTTTTTTTTAAGCACAAACGCTGTCAGTTCATACTTACTTACCAGGACCTTCATGGTTAGACGCAGAGTCTCTGAACAATACCTCTTTTTATTTTGAATGTACTTCATACATCTTCTGCAAAACATGCAAACATATATTATGACCTTCAGCAAAAAAACTGCCCAACAATATTCTATGGCCATATTTGACAATGACCAACTTCAGTTTATGTCCAGGTTGTACATAAATCACAGGGAAATTTACCAGATAAGGTTTACTCAAAAGTATCTTAAGCTTTTGTGGAAAAACAGTTTTAAAATGTAAACAATTGTTCTATTACGATGACATAAAAATTAGTGGTGTCACTCGATTAAAGAATGTAATCAGATTAAGTCACACTGTAGCACTGATTTATCACAATTAATCAACTTTTGTCGTCACTGCTGTCGCTACCGCTTCCCGTTTGTTGGGTTTGCCCCAAGTGACTGAAAGCTTTACTATTATAATAATATCAACGGCTTAAACTTTTCAGATTAATCGCAAGCATTAATGCATTGACAGCCCTAATAAAAATGTAAACCAAATTGAATATTTTAAATCAAATGGACAATTTTGTTTCAATAAAAGCATCTGCTGAGACAGAATATTGCTGCGTATTTCCTCCATGTGAGAAGATTGTTGTTCTGGTTGCTGTGAGTCAGGAGAATGAATCCTTGCTGAGACTGAATCCTGTCTGCAGATTGGCTTCTGAGGGGCACGCGTCTCGAATGACGACTTTAATGCTTCCTTACCGTATATGCACCGTTCATTTGTTTTCTTTTAGAGACAGTATGAATACTCGATAATGTAAAATTGCACATCTTCAAAGCAACATTTACGATACTATCGTCGGCGATACATATCACCTGCGAGCCAAAATTGGCAAAGTTAGCAGAATATAAATGCTTGAAATAAAGTACTTTGGTGTAATCTATGAGTTTCACTTTTTGAATTGATTTACTGAAATAAATTAACATTTCAATGGGTTTTTTAATGTTATAGTTACTAATGTTGCACCACAGTGTGTGTGTTGGTAACTGCTGTTCTGTGTGTTTTCAGGTATCTGGGTCCGATGACTGTGCACAAGCCCAGCAATCCCCTCCAACAAGCACACTGTAAGGCAGCTACCATCTTTTTTTTTTTGTCAAAGATGCTGGTAAAAAATACTCTATACTTAGTTGAATTCAATCCTGGCTGAACTTACAGTGTAAAAGGAGTGTTAGTATGGGTTTAAAACTCACCACTGGATCGAAACTGCATTGTTAAGGGTTTTTATTAGGGGTGTAACGATACAAGATGAGACATGATACTGAGTTCACGAGAACCAGATAGGGTAAGATTTTAATATTGCTTTCAAGAAAACATTAAAGATCAAATTTATGTTTCAAAAAGACCTTTATTCTGCATATTTACTGATTTTTTTTTTTTTTTTTTTTTTTTTTTTGCCACAAACTCAACAAACTGCTGTTTTTCTTTTTCTGATTTCTTTTTATCTCTTCAGATCTTAGAACAATGCTTCAGCTATGTTTTGATATCGTGCACAATGATTGTGATGTAGCCCAGTATACCTCAAGAAGTCCCGACATCAGTTGTTATAGCGATGCTTTCTGCCTCCTTCAGTGCCTGAACAATTTGCAGTGGTGAAGAGCCCATGTACTTAGTTATTTCCAATGGCAATGGATAACATTACAAACGTAGGTGTAACAATGGATCCCATGTTAAAACTTGAGAGTTCATTTAACGCAGCAGGACTTTTCTGTGTTAAGGTTTAACATTTATTTTGAAGTCCTTTTATGTGTTTCTAAGTCACTCAATGGTTGAGCCCCATTTTACCTGTCATAACGTCTGCATATGCAGCTCACATCTCCATTTACTTAAAGGATCAGACGCTCTTAAAAATTTAAAAAACACGAGTCAAGTTGAAAGGTGGCAGAGCTTTTGCACTTGCAGGTCCAACACATCGCAGCACTTTGCCACTCCAGACCAGACAGGCTCCTTCAGTGGCTGTTCTTAAACCTGTTTGTTTTAGTTGAACACACCACTAACCATATGTCTCTTCCAATCCTTAGGGACTCTGGTCATAGAAAATCAGACCTTGGGACATCAGCCACAAGCGAATCAGTTGTTTTCATGAATCTATCAAACCCTCCGAAAGATCAGGTCTGTTATTTATTTTCCATGTCCCCGTCTTTCCTTTGCCAAACATATCGCAGTGGTTAAAATGAGCTTTCCTCAGCAGGTTTACTCTTCTTTCTATAGCTACAACACAGACAAAAGCCTTTAGATCTGATACCTTTTCGGATGTCAGATCTCAGGGCCTTGTCGTGGCGTTGTGAGTCTAATGACCAGGTCCCGAACGCTGTTGTCTCTAATATACTTGTGTTTTAGGCGTACTGTTAGATATTAACATAACTTCTGCTTTACCACAACTAATAGTTGACCACAGCTTCTGTTTTAAGGAAAGTTATTACATTTTTTTTTTACTTCCATTATATTATTACTTCCATTGCAGCTTGTTTTGTTTTGGCTCTAAACATTAAACTGTTTCAGCCACCGTATAAAACAAAAATGTAATTGAAATGGATTTTGAAAAGGTTGCAGATTTAGTAAAATGATTGTTTCTCTCCTTTTTCCAAAGGTGAAAAGTCCAACTGTGAAACCTAAGATAAAGTAAGCTGTTATCTCTACTGTACAGCTGTTTTCTTTCACCAAATGTCACTGGTTCATTTATTTTTTTTCTTGCCAGAATTGCAGCAATTTTTCCAAATGTAAAAGAGAGCAGTAAAGAGGTAAAGAGAGAAGCTCGTAATCATGACAGTCTATTTCTGTGGTTCTTTTTCAAAATCCTCACATCTTCATTGTGACTTTTATTAAGGATATGGTAAACTTCCAAACCAAGGAGAGAAGAAATCCTCAGACTGTAAAAACACCAAACCAGACAGTTTCAAGGTATAGAAATGTAACTGGCACAAGATGCAAAGCGGGAGATTGCCTTGCCTTGAGCACATTAGATTAAATAAGTCATGCTCTCATACAGCTCAACAATACTAATAACTTTTAATGCTTTTAGTTTCAGCAGGTTTACAACAGACTATGAATCCATAGAACAACTCGATAAAGGAGCCTTTGGTCGTGTTTTTAAGGCGAGACATAAACTGGAGGAAAAACTTTACGCTGTAAAGATTGTGCGCTACAAAGAGTGAGTCAAGGATTGTCATTTTTCTTAATAGTGATTATTATTATTATTATTTTTTTTTTTTTTTTTTTTTTGGAGAGGGTGGGGGACATATGCTTTAAAAAACACAAAGCAAGGTGTAATGTTTTCTGAACGTTGCCAATTTGCTGTGCTGTTTTGGATTAGAAAAACTCTGGATGAGGTGAAGGTGTTGTCGGACCTGAACCACTGTAACATTGTTCGGTACTACTCCTGCTGGCTGGAGGACACAGCCTACCAGTGGGACGCTTCCACTGACAGCAGCAGTGCTTCACAGTGAGTCCTCTGCTCTCTGGGGTTCGCTCCCTTCTCAAACACTGTGTTTATTTCGCCTCTTTGTTGTTTACTCTGCAGGTCTTCCACTGACCTGTCTGTGAAGTTTCTCTACATTCAGATGGAGTTATGTGAGATTAAAACACTGAGGGTTTGGATAGATGAGAAAAACATCCAGAACCCCAAAAAATCCCTCAAAGACTTCAGGAGAAAAGAAGAGAGTCTGAACATTACAGTGCAAATGGTCAGCGGAGTCGAGCACATTCACTCCAGGAAGCTCATCCACAGAGACCTGAAGGTGAGGCCGCTGCTTGGTTTCACCTGAACCTAAAACTTTAACTGGGATTAGTTGAAGATACACAGTGATACAGAGCCTTGCAACATACCAAAAACTTTAGTAGATTTTATGAGCTTGACCATGGGTTTGTCTTTATTGTCAAGTGCAGCACTTGGACCGAATTTACATGGCCCGTCGGGCCAACGAAAACATTTAACCAACAAATCCTTTTTGCAATAGAAATTTTTAGGGACATCACAATGTATTTGTATTTTGATAATCATACTTTTTGCATTGTTTTTATATTTATAATAAAATACCCAGTGAGTTACTCAAAAGCAGACTCTTGTGCACCCAAATCTGCTTTTAAACAATTTATTCTTCTAGGCTAAATACAGGCAGCATTTACGGAAAAAGTGACCCAAATCCTGTTCTAATTGGTAAGAATCGACTAAATTTGCTTCCTTCCCCCCCTATTTTTTAAAAATAGAAAATCAAGAAATCACATTTCCATAAGTATTCACAGCCTCTCCTTAATACTTTGTTGATCCACATTTGGCAGCAATTATAGCCTCAAGTCTTTCTGAATATGATCCCACCAGCTTAGGCAGTTTCATCCATTCTTCTTTTCAGTTCTTCTTCAGCTCCATCAGGTTGGATGGGAGACCTCTGTGCAGCCATTTTCAGATCTTTTCAGAGATGTTCAATCAGACTCAAGTCTGGACTCTGGGTTGGCCACTCCAGGACCTTCACTGAGCGGTTCTGAAGCCACTCCTTTGAGATCTTGGTCATGTGCTTTGGGTGAAAAATGAACCATCACCCCAGTCTGAGGTCAAATGCGCTCTGGAGCAGGTTTTCATCCAGGATGTCTTTGTACATTGCTGCATTCATCTTCCCCTCTATCCTGACCAGTCTGCCAGTTCCTCCTGCTGCAAAACATCCCCAAAGCATGACGCTGCCACTATCATGCTTTACTGTAGGGATGATATTGCCCTGGTGATGAGCATGGTCTCCTCCAAACATGACGCCTGGCATTCACACCATAGAGTTCAATCTTTGTCTCATCACACCTGGTCTGAGAGTCCTTCAGGTGCTTTTTGGCAAACTCCAGACGGGCTGTCATGTGCCTTTTATTAAGGAGTGGCTTTCGTCTGGTCACTCTACCATACAGGCCTGATTGGTGGATTGCTGCAGAGATGGTTTTCCTTCTGGAAGGTTCTAATCTCTTCACAGAGCAACACTGGAGCTCTGACAGAGTGACCATCAGATTCTTGGTCACCTCCCTAAAATCCTTCTCCCCCGATTCTTCAGCTTAGATGACTGGCCAGCTGTAGAAAAAGTCCTTGTGGTTCCAAACATCTTACATTTGCAGATAGTGGAGGCCACTGAACCCATTAGGATATCGAAAGCAACAGAATTTTTTTTATTTTTTTTATTTTGTACCCATCCCCAGATTATGCCTTTAGATAATTCTGCCTTCGAGGTCTGCAGACATTTCCTTTGACTTGATGCCTGGTGTTTCCACTCTGACCTGCACTGTCAACTGTAAGAACCTTATATAGACAGGTGCGTGCCTTTCCAAATCAAGTCCAATCAATTGAATTTACCACTGGTGGACTCCATTTAAGCTGAAGAAACATTTCAAGGAGGATCAGTGGAAACAGATCAGTTTTGAGCTTCGTGGCAAAAGCTGTGAATACTTGCTTAAATGTGACTTCTCGGTTTTCCATTTTTAATCATTTTGCAAAAATCTCAAACTTTTTTCCACATTGTCATAATGGGGTATTTCTGTGTATTTGAGGACAAATATTAAATTAATAGAATTTGGAATAATGCTGCAACATAATATGGAAAAAGTGAAGCGCTGTGAATACTTTCTAGATGCACTGCATAGCGTTTATTTCCACACCTCGTTACTCTCCCAGTGAAAGCAATGTGTCTGCTGTATGTTTGGTGCATTTGTGCAAATTCTGAACTATGTCTTTACGCGTCTCATGAAACTGCCTGTTAGCCCGCTAACATCATGTTCAGCCGGAACGGCACAGTGAAGATCGGAGACTTTGGTCTTGTCACATCTGAGATTGAAGATGATGCAGAGAACCAGAAAGAGAGAAGAGGATACAAAGGAACTCCATCTTACATGGCTCCTGAGCAGGTGGGAGGAACTGCAGGAATTTAACTGAACTGTTTCATGAACGCTCAGTTGGCGATGTACCTTTTGTTAATGCTCATTTGATTTTAAAACAGAGAGGCAGGAGGCTTTATGACCGAAAGGTGGACATATTTGCTTTGGGGCTGATATTTTTTGAACTCCTTTGGAACATACCTACTGTCCATGAGAAGGAGGAGGTAAGGATGTTTTTGTGTCTAGTAAGCCATTTCTTTGTTGGGTTGGACGATGATGACCCTTTTTCAGTTTTCTGGTAGAGGCCATCAGCTTTTCATTACAATGTTCTGGCATTTCAAAGATTTCAATGTGCCATGCAGACGAGCAAGGTTCCCAGGGTCTTTGGAGGAGATAAGGGCCCACAGCATCATAGAGAAATAGACCTCGGTGTCACATTATATTTAAACCTCAGGAAAACAGAAAACCTTGAATTAGTAATTATAGTTCTCAGACACTCTTATCAACATAAGAAATAAAGTTTAAATTATTTCCTTTTCATTTATTTTGCAAGACTCTATATTAGAAGTGTCAATGACCTGACACAGCAAATGTTGCTATACCTGTAAAAAAAAAAAAAACAACATTTTTAACATTGTTTTTATCTTTAAATTAATGATGGGCTTGTTTTTTTTTTTTGTTTTGTTTTTTGTTTTTTTTTACTGTAAAACATTAAAACATTATAGCATTATTAAACAATTGGTCAAGCCAGTCCACAACAGTGCGAACTTTTAGAATCCCATTTTAGAAAAACTCTTACACCAGAATCTACGGTGTCTTCACTACAAACTTTACAGGGAACATATTTGAAGTTTCCACCTCCAAGAAGGCTGTAATTGCTGTTTTTATGGAGGCAGTTGAAGCATCATTTCATGGAGGGTTTTTCTGTTTAGAAAGTGTTTTGGAAAGCCTGCATTTTTATTTCCACCCAACGAAGTAATTTTCCTGTCTTTTGTTACTGCTTGATTTCCAGATGTGGGGCGATGTGAGAAACCAGAAGCTTCCTTCACAATTTTTTTATCATTTTTCTCAAGAGGTACCCAACCGTTCTCTCAATCTACTGCCTTAATTTTCACTTTGACATTTGGGAGATTACAAATGAAATATAGATAAATGCTACTGATACATAGAAATAACACAAATGATCTCCAATATTAAGTGGTCAACATCAAAAACACTCCCAAATAGTGATATTTCTTTGAGATCTTGTGGTATTAGTGAGCTCTATTCATCAGTAGCCTGACAGGAAAAAAAGGCAGGGAGTGGGAAGATGTTCAGCAAGGAGCTGGTGATCAGGATTTGAAAGCTTCTTTATGAATGTTTAAGATAAACCAGGGCAATAAAAGTTTTACCAGCTTCGTTCATGGTCTGGAAAATATGGAAGAGTATGGATTTGAATTAGGGATTTTCCAGGTCTGGATAAATAATAAGAATAATAGAGTGTTGGGAAAAAAAAATGTGCTTCCAGACTTTATTTCCTGTTTTCTTTTAAATGTTTTCTTCCTTCCTTCCCTCTGTGCTTCCTTTCTTATGTCCTTCCCCATCCTCTTCCCTTTATGAAAATTATTTTTCTTTCTTTGTGTTTTTCTTTCTTTCTTCTTTCTTTTCATCCACCTTTCTTTCTCTATCTATTCTCCTCTCTCTCTCTCTCTCTCTATATATATATATATATATATATATTATATATATATATATATAGTATAGAGAGAGAGAGAGAGAGGAGACGAGAGAGAGAGAGAGAGAGAGAGTAGAGAAGTAAGAAAACTGGACATGAAAAATATGTAGGAACCATGTTTAGCAAAAGGCCACTACCGGCTTTAAAGAAGTTATATTTGTAGAAATAAATTCTGATACCTCCATGTTGTTGATTTTGTTTGTCTTCCAGAGCCAAATGATAAAGTCAATGTTGTGTGGTGAACCAGAAGAACGACCGGAAGCAAGTAAAATAAAAAAAGATTTAGAGGTGTACAGCCACTTGCTTGCAGAGCTTAAAACCAAGCAGCGTGACAGTAGGACAGTAATCTGATTACTTCACAGCGTTGTTTGGAGCCCTCCCTGGGATCAGTTATTAATTTAGTGACCAGTTATGTTGGACTCAGAAGTTTTTAACTAATGCAGTGAAACTTCTTCAAAGATAACATATATTTCTAAATGCTTGAGCTTATTGATTAGATTTAAGCACATTTGAAATGCAAGAACCGGGAAAAGTATTTGGTTTTATGACAAAATCACATTCATGGAAAATACATTTTAAGTGATAAAAAGACAAAATGTGAGAGAAACTGGAGGAAAATTTTGCACAGTATGTAAAATTTCAACTTGGAACACTTATAGAAAGATTTTCTGATTGTAAAATACAAACAACCACATTTGTACCTTAGATGTCTATACAGCGCAAGTCAGACGTGTACATACACTTTGGATCCGCATGAATGTCTTTCACTCTGACATTTATGATTTATTTGAACCATGTTTTTTTTTTGTGGTGGACTTGATGTTACAAGCACAGCTTCAGTGGGTTATTTTTGTTTGTTTGTTTTGTTTTATTTTTTTCTTTTAGAAGTTCTAATCTAATTTATTGTTACATCCTCTTTAATCCAAACATCTTAAAACATATTACAGAGTCAGAATCACAGAGACTCAAACATATACATCCACCCCTTCTAGTATTTGGTTAAATGTCTCTCAGAACGTCATCCGTCAACCACTGAGTTTTTGTAAACATCAACAAACTTTTGGCAAAACTATCTGGATATTTGAATACTCGTCTTTGCAGAAATAGTAGAGTTGTAATTGAATTGGTTGGTTTCCTGGGACAGACCTGGTTAAGTCCATAAATCTCTAATATGTTTGAGGTCATTCCAGAAGCTTATTTGTTGCTTTATCCACTCCAAAACACGTTTTCATGTAATGTTTGTCGAGTCGGCTCCAAATTCAACTCTCTAACTCAAACTGTCATCCTAGATTAAAGAAAATTGGTCAGAATGTACAGAAACAGGCTAGAGACTGCTGGAACACCAGCGTCGGTGTTTATAGTGAAGCAAGATGAGCATCAACATGATGAGCTTGGCTGAAATACACAGCAAAGTAGAGAAGCAGCAGCTTCTCCACATGGAATAGTGAGTTGAGTTTATTCGAGCATCTGATCAGGATGCCTCCCTGGGTGCCTCCCTGCTGAGGTTTTCCAGGCCCGCCCCATTGGGAGGAGACTCCGGGGAAGACTTAGAACTCGCTCCAGGGACTATATATCCTGCCTACCCTGAGAACACCTTTGGATCTCCCAGAATGAGCTGGAGGATGTCACTGGGGAGAGGGATGCCTGGGGTTTCCATTTGGACCTGCTGCCCCTTGAGCCGATCTCAGATAAGCAGAAGACGATGGACTAATGGATGAAATATGAGCTGTCCTCATAGATGAACCAAACCTCTTCTTAAGAAACCATTTCTGGTCATATGGAACAAAGATTTAGAGATTTGGCCACAATGGCAAGAAGTATCTTTGGAAGATACAAGGTGGGGCTTTCAAGCTAAAAAACATTGCACCAGTTATCAAGCTTGGAGGTGGCAGCATGATGCTGAGAGTCAGTTTTGCTGCCAGTGCTGCTTGTGTAGTGGGTGTAATAATGAAAATGAAGGACTAACTCCATATTCTGTAACAGGGGTGCCCAAGTCCGGTCCTCAAGAGCTGCTATCCTGCAACTGTTAGATGCATTCCTTCTCCAACACGCCTGCATCAAATGGCTAAATTCTAAGGTGGCCGACACATGCAAACACACAGCAAGAGATGAAATGCGCTGCAAACGTGAATGATGGAAAGTCAGAAACAAATATGAAAAAACAAATGCAACAGAAAAAAACACTGCTAAAGAAAAATGTGGTAACCAAAGGACATAGAAGCAAAAGGGAAAAACAAACAGCAAAAACAACAGCAAGTATGAATCGCCTCAAACGCAATTAACAAAATGGAAGGGCTCCAGACCACTGGGGGGAGTCTGGAGTAGGTAATATTACCTACATAAATATGCTGCTGTTCTCTAATATTGTAAAAGACTGCGCGTTTGAAAAAGACATGAAGTATAACGCACCTTTTCTTTCTTCTGGAGATCCTGTTAAAGCTGCAGTAGGTAACTTTTATAAAAATATGTTTTTTTTTTTTTTTTTTACATATTTTTACATAACTGTCACTATGTCCTGACAGTATAATGTGAGACAGATAATCTGTGAAAAAAAAAATCTAGCTCATTTGCCTTGTCTCTGTGCTCCTCTGCCATCTGCAGAAATGTACCACTCCCGGTCACAAACAACCAATCAGAGCCAAGAGGAAGGTCTTGGCGCTGTCAGTTTTGCTCATGTACACGCTGCTCACCCTCTCCCTCTTGCGCTACAGCTCCACAGCGGAGCCTGGCGTGAATGTGCAGGCTAGTAAGCATGGCCACAGATGACGGCGGATAAATAATTTTCCTGTAACATTAGGTTGTTTCTCTGCCATTAGCACAGCTGCAGCAAACCAGCAATCTTGAGTTTTTACGTGTCTTATGCGGGAGGGTGTGAGCAGCGCGTACACGAGCGTGATTGACAGTGCTAAGACTGGTTCTAATTGATCGTTTCTGACCGGGAGCAGTGTATTTTTGCAGATGGCAGTAGGACCACAGAGAGGATGCAGAGGAGCTTGATTTTTTTTAAAAGATTATCTGTCTCATATTTAACTGTCAGGACATAGTGACAGTTTTAGCAAATGTATAAAAAACACATTTTTACAAAATTTACCTACTGCAGCTTTCAATCATGAAATCCTGTCTTTTCTCAGCGTCTGGTCCCATACATTTGGTGGTCAACTCCCCCTAGTGGTCTGTTTCACTTCTTTTTTTTTTGTTTGTTTGGAGCGAGTTTGCAGCGTTTCATACTTGTTTTTGCTATTTGGGATATTTTCCCTTTTGCTTCTATTTCCTGTGGTTGCAGAATTTTTCTTTTGCATCATTTTTTTCTGTTGCTTTTTTTTTTTTTTGTATGTTTGTGTGTTTTGGAGTTTGGACTTTTCATGTGTTTGCAGCGTATTTCACCATTTGCAGCGTGCTTGCACCTGTCAGCCACCGTAAAATTCCCTTATCAGCAATCATTCAGCTCTGCAGAAGTCTGGTAACAAGTCATTCATTTGATTCAGGTGTCTTGGAAAAGGGAAATCAAGAACTAGTCAGTACTGGATGTTCCAGAAAAGACCAAAGACCCCAAATATAAGTGAAAACTGGTTTGGGAAAAGATGAAGAAGATCTAACACTTTTGGAATAGCCTGGTCTTCAACCCTATTGAAAATTATTGAATTACACTTACAAGCCAGGTCTGTGCCAGAAAACCAACCAATTTAAATTAACTCTACCATTTCTGATAGGAAAAGAGGTCAAATATCCAGAGAGTTATACCAGAAGCTTGTCGATGACTACAAAAACCATGTGGTTGAGGTGCAACTGTCTTAGGAATGTTTAACCAAGTATTTGTGAGGATGTACATATATATTTGAGCCTGTATGTATAATTCTGACCTTGTGTGTATAGGAGGGAATATTCCGTTATAAATTCAAACTTGTGCAGCCAGTTCTTCTTCTTAAAAATGCATCAAAATTGGTGGTTGCATCATCAGTCCACTTTAAGAAAAATAGTACAAATAAATCAAAGTCCAAAATTAGTGATTTTTATGTTGCTGTTGGGTGCATATAAATTCCTGCTGGCACTTTATCTGAGTAGGTAGGATTAAATGTTATTACTTCCTTTTAATTTCAGTCTATTTTGTTTTTTCAAATGTTATGTTTTAATTTTCATTGTGGTTTCAGTTTGTTTTTGGGTCTGTCAACATACCACACAAAAAGATTAATCAGATTAAACAGTTGGTTATCGCCCATGTCTTTAATATATGGAGGTTTTTAACGTGTATACTTTAAAGCGCTGGCTGTCACAGTAGGTATGTAGTAAGTTTTCATTGAATTCTGGATGCAAAGAGACCAAATGCCGCAAAGGAGCAACATAACCTGCATCCATGTCAATACAGACTTTTGAAACCCTTCTTGCAATAAATGTGAGAGAAGCTCTCCTGTATCTGAAGGGGTTTGAGCAGAGCAGAGTGTGGGGATGCAGGGAGAGACACATGGGGTAAAATACCACTCAGCCATTTATTTTTTTGTTTTCATTGGTGCTCTGGTGTGTAATTGCCCCAAAACAAAATAAGAGTTTTGTTGTCTTTACTGCTCCTGCCTGCATGTGCTGTGTCCTAAACTAATTGAAGCTGCATAAATTACTAATTGTACATATGCTTTTCAAACAATAGTAATTATTTGTGCAGTAAAACTTCACTTTTGAGCTGTAGTGGCAAATAAATGTGGAATGAAGGACTCTCCAAGGCAGACATGAACAAGTCTCTGATTGGCTGGCTGATAGATGACTCCCACTGCCCGCTCCCCATCTCCCTCCGCTCTGCTCAGACCTCTCCAGATATAATTTAGTTTTTAACACTCTTTTTGCAGGTAGTGTTTCAGGTATTGTTACCTCTGTACACAGTAGCAGGATTTAGTGATGGGCAATTTTATCTGTTTTCCATAGCATCACCAACAGAGTTGAGAAAATGTAAACACCAAGCTCTAGATACTGTCCCAAGTCTTAAATTATATCCATATAAATAACAGATAATGTTTTAAACTAGCTTACTGTTATGTAAATGTAATTATACCTATCCAAGCATATTGCATGACCTCACATTCAAGAAATTTTTATAGGAATTTTCTGTAGGTGAAATTTTACCTTTCAACATTTTTCTCTAGCTTCGAACACATTTTGTCATTTTCTGTGACCTAGTTCATTTTCCATGCTTGTGATTTTGTAATACAGATAAACATTCAAATTTAGATTTTCTCCATTGAATTTCCTGCTTTATAGTTCACGTGTTCTCACATCAAATTGACAAGCTGTTGCATTTTGAGGAATATTTACCCTGATAACTATTAATCATGAACTAATGAGAATGAAATATATAATTTATGTATGGAACTTTACTTGATGGAGGAAAGTAATGGATTCAGTTTTATCAGAAGAGCTTTTTAACATAACATTGTGAACAAATAATCATGTTTTGGGTTTTAAATGTCAGTTTGTTTAAGATCATTTTTACTAAAATTTCTGAAAGTTTTTACTAAGTTTCATCAACATTTCTTACTGAAATGAAAGACCAAACTGAAAAATAAAACCATGGACCATTTATGAGTCAGTCCATATTTTTCTGCTTCTGTGTGCTTAATTTATTCTCACAAAATCTGAAGTTAATATGATAAAATGTCATAAATTTGATAAAGGATGTATTTAACTGTTGATAAAACTTGAATTTGTTTTTGCCAGTTTGTAGTAAGTATGGAAAAATAAAATTGAGTGTTGAAATATATTTCCTGACTTACTTTTGCTTCAGTTACAGACATGGGAGTTTATCTTTAGGTGCCCCCCCCCTGCCTCCCACAAAAAAGAAAAAAAAAAATTCTGCTCTGGGGCCCATAAAACAACAGGCCACCTCTGGCTGAAATGCACTCACACAAGCTATGTAAATTATTTTTATTAGCCTAATAGTACTGAGAATAAGGCATTCATTGTAGACAATGTGTTTAAAATGGAAAAAAAAAAAATCTTGAGAGAGAAAGAAAAAGCACATTTATTTCAAGGCAAAGAGTTGTGTCCTGATATTCAAGGTCTCTGCAGTCTAGAAAAGTTTGGGATTTTATTGGAGCATTTTCCAGGTCTAGGTAAGTATGGAAAAATATTTTCCCAGACTTTCTTCTTTTTGTAAGATCAATATTTTGGTTTTTGACTTACTGACTCGTTGCACGTACATTTAAAATAAAGGCAATTTTAGAAATTTTTGCCTTAAATTCAGGTTGAACTGGGTCTGTGGTTATTAACCCTCAGAATTACATAAAGATCGGCAAGATTTATTTTAATTTAGGCCTGCAGAATTGTTAAGAAAAACATGGAATAGGTGCTTCTGCTCCTTTTCTCAAGGCATCTTCAACTTTCAATTCCTGGCAGCTACTTAGTATTATTGTGTGTTTTTGACTAACAATTTAAAGGACAAACAAAACAATGCAGGCCAAATCTCGTCTGCATGGATCTGGATAAATACCAAACAAGATGCTTCAAGTACTTTTTTTTACAAAGGAAATAATAAAGGTATAAAGTTCACAAAATTTCATTTAACGAATTAGCATTTATTGTAATATACTCCAATTGTTATTTGGCAAATAGGTACAAGAGTCACGGATTTTGAAATAGAGCTGATCTAAGTTGGGAGAAGAGCAGTGAAATGCCCAGTTTTGATGGTGTGCGACTGTTTTTTGAAGCCCACAGGCAAGACCGCTACTTGAGTAACTTTTTGGAAAAAAAAATACTTTCATGAGTATTTTTTACCACACTGTTCTTTTCTGTTTTGAGTTTTATTATTATTATTATTATTATTATTATTATTATTATTATTATTACTTGAGTAATATTATTAAGTGTGATTAGATATTTATTTGTATACATTTTTGCGTTTTTGTCTTTAAATGATCAGAATTTTCAAATAGATTTTGGTTTGTGATGACATCATTGTACAATGTTAAATCGGATGTTATGATCAGTTACTCAGTAGCCTTTTTACAAAATACTTTTTGCTCTTGAATAATGTCAGCTAGTTGACAGCTAGTTTTTACTTTCATTTGAGTAAAAATATATCGAAGTGGTGCTACTCTCAAAACCCACCTCAAAGCTAAAAAAAAAAAAAAACAAAACAAAAAAAAAACAGCACAAAAGAAAATCTAGGAATTTGAGTCTGGAATAGCACGGAATTTAAAAATGTGTAGGAGCCCTGAATATAGACAGAATTCACAACAGAGACATTAAAAACAAATTATTTTAATATTTCTTCTTATTCTTAGATGTATTGCAAGTTGCAACCATCGGTATATTTCCACATGAACTCGAAGAAGTTCCGTTTCCTTATGACCTTTTTCCGGAAGCTGTAATGCTCAGTTTCAATTCGTCCAGCTGGATGACAGAATCGAAATTTATCAAAGAATAATCAGCTAAGTCGAAACTGATCTTGAATTCAGGCGAGCTCGGGAGCAGAAGTAAGACAGACAGAGCCAGGACACGGTTTACTCGCTATGATGAACCTCTTGGATACTGGGAACCCAATTTCTTTTCTGAACACCTATGCACAGAAAAATGGTCTGTCGCTGTTTTATGAGGACCTTGGCTGTCAGGGCCCCGATCATAATAAAGAGTGAGTGTTAATATTTGTTTTGGTGGGAAGGGGGGCATTTTTGGGTGTGACAGAGAGGCTTTAAAGCAGGTAATCAGTGTAGTTTAGTGGGGTGGGTAATAAGAACTGCTGGGATCAGTCATTATTATATGATAATTACCATTACTTATCGTAACTCATTGTAACGTAATTAATAATCATACAAAAATGAAAGTTGCTTTTGTCAGTGTATTATGTGAATTTTAACTTGTCGCGTCGTTTTACAGAAAATACTCGAGAAAGTAAACTCTTATCGTCCAAGCAGACCTTTATAGCGATGTTATATAATGTCCAGTTGTTTTAAATGACATCTGCCACCCACTGCTGAAAAGTGGAAAACAAGCAATTGTTTGTTTTTAAATTATAATATATTGAACAAAAAGAGTTAATTCATGCACCTTCTACATATTTAAGTCCCTGCTGCAACGCTTGCTTCCAGGCATGTGGCGCAGTTACATTAGGAAGCCTGGTGTAATAAGCTCATAATACAGACGAAGACCAAAACACAAAGTCAGAGCATTCAATAGAGGCCAGACAGTGGAGGTTTTGAGTATACTGTGCCCTGGAAAAGGTATGAATGTACAACCATAAATGTCTGTATTGTATTTGGATCTTGATGGACCTAGACGAAGTATAAGTGTGAAGTGGAAGGAAAATGTCACATGGTTTTCAAATGTTTTAAATCTGAGAAGTCTGGTATCCACATGTATTTAAGCCCCTTTAATCTACTCCTACATAAAATCTTGGACAAGTGCCTTCAGAATAAACTTAGTTAAAAGCATGTATTTATTTCTAAACAAATCTTGGTCCAGCCGTTCTTTGAAGACCTCAGAGGTTTGTTCGAGAGACATTAGTGAACGAACATCATCATGAAGACCAATGAACTCAGCAGACAGGTCAGTGAGAAAGCTGTGGAGAAGTTTAAAGCAAGGTTAGCTGATAACCTACCAAAATATGGTTGTCCACATCAACCAACATTCCTAATAAAGAGAACATTAATAAGAGAAGCACCCAGGAGGCCCATTGTAACTCTGCAGAGATCCACATCTCAAGGGATAGAATCTGTCAACAGGACAAGCATTGGCTTTAAAGTTTGCCACAAGCCATGTAAAAAAAAAAAGGAAATAAGGTGAAGAGGGTGCTCTGGTCAAACCCAAGACTTGCAACAGGAAGAACAGCAAAGCGTATGTATATTTGTAAAAAAAAAAAAAAAGAAAGAAAAAAAGTCAGAATCTATCCTGTATCATGTATCCTTTTTCTTTCACCTCACAAATCATGCATGACTTTGGCTGTTATATAAAATACCAATAAGATCCTCTAAAGTTTGTGATTGTAACATAAAAAATATGGGAAGGTCAAGAGGTATCAGAGATTTTGCAGGGCACTGTGTGTTCTCCCACAGTTTGAGCATATAAAGTCTGTGTTATGAATGTTGCACCAGTAAAGAATCTTTTGAATGATATTGCCATCTAATGGCTAAAAATGATAGTGTAGAAATAAATAGCACAGTGAAAGATTTTCACTAAACTTTGGCAATCGTTTTTAAAGATTCACTCGGAGAGTTGTCCTGGATGGCAAACCCTACCCTAATGGTGTGGGAAAGAGCAAGCAGGATGCCAAGTTGATTGCTGCCCAAAACGCTCTGAAATACCTGTTTGAGAACCAATATCAGGATACAGTAAGATTCCTCTTTTCTGTTTTACAAAACTGTGTGAGAGAATTCAAAACAATCATTTAGGTCCCTAAATTGCGATTAATTGTTGTCTTGACAGGCAGAATGCTCAGCAGAAGCTTCTTCACCCGCAAGGCAAAATGATATGAACTACATATGTTGGCTTAATCAGTACGGTCAAACACACAGGCTGACTATAAAACCGGTGGAGACAACACGGCTTGGACCCCATAATGCAACGCAGTAAGTCTACCACATTGTTGCACCTTGTATCTGTGCTATGAATTAAGCACTTGAAATTCATAAACATGCATTTGTTAAATAAGATGGTGTAAGTTTAGGGTTGGTGACAAGGAATACCCTGAAGTCTCTGGAAAAACTAAGAGAGAAGCAAAAGAGGAAGCTGCCAAGTTGGTGTATGACATAATAAACAATGGTCAATCTGCAGAGGTAAGTAGTAATACAGGATCTATTATAAAATTACATGCAGCCATCATGGCATTCATTTCATTTTTGTGTGTGTATCTTGCTTTGGAGCTGTTGTTTTTCCAGGGTGAAACGGTAAAACAGCATACATCGTAAAAGATTTATAAAAACAAGAAATGGGTTCACTAAAGTCTCAATTTACAGTAAATTTTCTCATATCCACTCAAGGTCCAAATCATACTTATAGGCTCAAATATATGCATACGCCTCTCTAATATTTGTTGAAAAGTTCCTTTCTCCACACGGTGTTTTTGTAGTCATCAAGTTTCTCTTGAAATCTTAACTTCATATTTCACCACCTTTCTTTTCATAATTTTTGGGATCATTAAAATAGGTTTTTCTTGCACAGACTTGGCTCTTAGCCATACTCCATACCTTTTAGCATAATGAAGCTTGAAGAGGATAAAGCAATTCTAAAAACTTTATGTCAGTCTGCTTTATCCATTCACAAGGCAGTTTTGATATGTGTTTGAGATCACTGGCTTACATCAGTTCATCCTGAGCTTTCAGACCAGTATGATGGTCTGAAAGCTCAGGATGATGCGCTCAGGCGCATCATACCAGCTGTCAAGCATGGTGGTGGCAGCATTCTTCTGTGGGGTTGTTAAGCTCCATAGGTGTGCTGATGCATTTTACAAAGTGGATCTGTATATGCAAATATTTCCAAAAAGTCAGATGTCTGAGCATCTATAATACTACAGACACTTCACACCCATGCACTAGTTTGTATTGACTGCTCAATATTCAGGCATAACATTATGACCAGCATTATGACCCTGACTGTAAGCGACTACGCTGCCCCATATTCAACAACCGGATGTATTCTGTAATATGACACCTATCTGTCTAAGCCAGTTTTAACTTCTTCAGCAATTTTAGCTAGAGTAGCCTGTCTGTTGGACCACACAGACATCTATTGTCCTTTCTTTGGTTCATGGCTGTTTATTCCTTGAACTACTTTGGCTAGAAACTGACCAGTCCAGACCAGCAGCATCAGCTCTGGGGATGCTCAGACCCTGACATCAACCGATTATATCTTGGCCCTTGTCAGACTCTCTCAAATCCTTCCTCTTGCCCATTTTTCCTACTTCTAACCCATCAGGTTTCTAAGACTAAATGTTCACCTGCCACTCACCTATTTTTCACCCACTAATAGGTGTCATGACGAAGTTACAATCATCAGTTTTCACTTCTCAGTCAGTAGTCATAATGTTATGCCTGATCATGTATAAATATTGGTGAGAAATTTGTGGAGAACTGGAGAACACTGGTAGACTTAATTCAACATCAGAGAGTTCAGTAATATTGTGTTGTTGCGCATCTCTGATTTATTTATTTTTTGTTACAATTTCATATTATTATAGCAGTTTAAGTGAATACTGTTTGATTTTTACATGGTCTTTCTCTTCCTTCAGATATTTACTCTGATCACATACACCTAATAGACTCTGTTTTTCAACACATTGCTTTAAACCGCAGACCACCTTAGTCTTCTGTTAAAATAACCCCAGACTTCTATGTACATAGCTTTCTAATCCTTAAAAGAGTGTATTCCTCTGTTAACAATCTTATTTTTGTTTCAAGGTTGGATACTCCCCAGTTCAGCAAAATCAGATGTTGAATAAAAACTTAAATGGTCTCAGGTAAGTAAATCACAGTGGATTGTTAATTAGTGGTGGGGATTTTTAGGCATGTAGGTTCAAAAGAGTCTGATTCAATTATAAATCGATTATTGACACAACATTATGAAACTCCTCCAAACCCCCGTACATAAATAATATAAAGCCCACAAACTAAGTTTAAAGAAAAACAGAAAATAAATTCCTCAGATAAAATGAATTAAAAGAAAACAATACATAAAAAAATCTGCACCACCAGTTTTTTTTGTTTTTTTTTTTAAAAAAGCTTTTAGATCTCTTCAGATCCTGATCTGACAGAGCTGAACTTTTTCCTCAAGTAAATAATGAGTCTCAGATCTCTCACTTCAGCAGTAACTAAAACTAAATCCTTCTTAGCAATCTGTTCTACTTTATTTGAAAGTTCATTCATGTTTGTGCAACATAGTAACCAAAATAAGAATCTGTGGCAATGAATGTACATGCATCACATGTTAGCGCTATCCTACCTGCTTCTAGTGATCATATAACTTTGTTTTAGTCTCGTAGAGTTTGGAGTTCACTTTGTCTGTAAAATGTCTTTGATATCTCAACAACTCCATACGGTTGCTAATCCCTCGCCTTAAAAGTTGCAATGAACTTTGAAATTAGCACCACCTTTTCTAAGTTCAGAGTGAGGTTTTGATATTTACTTGCTCAATGGTACTTTGGCTGACAGTGATAGGGTACCATCAGCTGTTTTTCTTCCTCTTTGGGATGGAAATGTGTAATATGGTGGTGCAGTTGGTAGCACTGGTGCCTTGTAGTGAGAAGGTCCTGGGTTTAAATCCTGGCCTGTGATCTTTCTGCACGGAGTTTGTTCTCCCTGTGCGTGCATGAGTCCTCTTTGGGTACTCCAGCTTCCTCCCACAGTCCAGAAACATGACTCTTACATGAACTGATTTCTCTAAATGGTTTTAGTTTTAGTTGTGCATGCATGGTTGTCTCTATGTTGCCCTGTGATGAACTGGCAACCTGTCCAGGGTGTACCCTGCCTTTCGTCCAGTGACCACCCAGTGCACCCAGTGACCCCGCCTGCGTACCGGGGTATAGAAAATGAATGAATGGATGTTTGTCATGTTTAATTATATTTCAGCTTAGCTCTGTACAGCCTGCATATGATGTGGCCCTGTTTCCTCTGTCGTGCAGAAGGTTCTAGTTCTTTCTCAGCCATCTCCTTGAGACTCTGTTATGTGTTCACTGTAAACTGTATGGGTGGCACACTTAATCACTTCCACGTTCCTCTCTTTGTGTTCCTCAAATTAGGCTATCAGTTGCCGTTCAGATAATGAAGTTTTAATGTTTGTTTATCCACTCTCAGTTGTCCTTGTCAGCATCTTGATGCTTTGAAAATAAGTTTTTATCCCTCACCCGTTGTTTGTTAAGCTGTCTTGGCCAATGTGAAATGTTGTCTTTCTGTCACAGTGCAAAGACAAAAAGCCTGAGTATAAACTCAGAGGACAACAGCTGTTTGGAGACAAAGTTTGGTGAAATGTTCAACAACTACTGTCAGAAGAAAAAACTTAGTGTTAAATATATAAAAGAAGGAACAAGTGGACCTCCTCACAACCCTCAGTAAGAATCTTCTCTGCTGGAACAGTTTTGACTATACTCCTGAAATATTGACTGGTACCAAAGTGAACATGTTCAAAAACCAAGATCCTTTTTCTTTAATGCAGATTTTTCTACAAAGTAAAAATTGGCACGAAGGAATACCCTGTTGCTAAGGGTAAGAGTGTCAAAGACGCAAAACACAATGCGGCAAAGCTGGCGTGGTCCGCACTTCAGGAACAGTCAGACTACGACAGCAAGGTAGACAATGTTCTGGTTTCTCTTGTATTAAGTTAAGGCTGATGGCAATTAGAACATTTTTTACTCTTTCTTTACATTTCAGGTGTCTGTTGGATCAGCAGAAACTGATGACGGAGAAGCATCATCATCTTTACAATCAGATGCACAGTAAGATCCTCCCTGACAGAAACAGGGTAACAGATTGTAGAGTTGAACACTATGACTGTACTCATGTGGACGTTCTTGTTTGTCTTCTTTATAGGGACTCAACTGAGTCATCATCGCAGAACATGGAAACGAGTTCAAGTGACTCAATAATATTTGCTGATTCCAGAAACACCCCCAATGCCCAGGTTTGTTCATCATAGTTAAAAAGTGTGATAGCTAAAGCAGTGGTATGATAATTTAAGACTGTATTAATTTACATAGTAAAGCCGTGCCAGGCCATGTTTTTGAGTCTGAATTACAAAATGCGTCCTTATTTGTAGGTATACATGTCCGAAGAATGGTCACAGAGTAAAAATCTTGAATTTTAAAAAGTAATTCCTTATTTGTAGATTGAAGGAATAAAAATTGACATGACAACAAGTTGCCAACCGGAGCTGTGGATCATAACTATGCACTACTTTGAGTTGGTCTATGACATAAAAGGCCAGAGAAAATATTGAAGTTTGTGACTGAAATGTGATTAAATTTAGAAATGATTAAGTGGTCTGAAAGCTGCAAGGTTCTGCAGCTACTGGGAAAAATACATTTCTAACAAGAAAAAACTAAATAGTGAAGTTTAAGGTAACAATTAAAAAATATCTGTACTCTATTGTGGATTTTAGATGTCCAGAGCAACTGGATCTGGAGAAAATGCAGCATCACCCATGTCACAGTAAGTCCTCTTAAAAAGATAGAGTATTTTGTTTTGTGTTACTTTGTTTTTGTGGGTATGTGTGGAGTACTAATGAACAATCATTACCTTACTTAAATAGCTAGTGGTCCATATTAGGACCGCTGTCTGGACCATTGGGGAGCACAGGCGCCCCATGTAGAGAGGGACACATCGACTGAAGGTGTGATTCTCAGCCTGGGCCTTTCAGGGCCAGTCTTCTCCCTCTGCTTCCTTTCCTGTCCTCTAAAACTGTGAAGTAAAGACCACTAGTGCCACACATGAAAAAAAAATTAGTAGTCACTCAGAGCATTGCTGATTCAAGAGCAAATATTTGCATCATGTAAAACAACCTGAATGCAATGCTTTATCAGCAGGTAAACACCTACATTAGGTATGGTTACACCCTGTCACGTCTCTAAGGCAGGCGGTTGTTTAGATTTTACTGTGTACTAAACTGAACAGCATTGTAGCATCTCAGAAGTGAAGGGGACAAACTCTTCAGAGGTCTATTAAGTGATTTATCATCCCATCACATTGAATCGCACTTTTCCTCAGTGACTAAAAATACACATGATCACTAACAGCCACAGTACAGCACCAGGAGCCTGAGTTTAGTTCTTTAAGCTATATACTAACAAAATCTAAGGTTTTAGCTGCCAAATTCTGGTTGAGTTGACACAATTACCCTCGAACATCTACAGGGTCAGTAGCCAGATCATGAAGTGCCAAATGGCAAGACTGAACATGAAATGTTCAGTAAAACACCATTCCTGAAAGCAAATTATTGCTCAGCACAATAAATGGAATGGAAGTGACAAGGTAACAATAAGCTACATTATTTCATTTAATGCCATGAACTTAGAAAGTGGAATAAATAAACAAATAAACAAAAATGTCTAAGTATAAGCTACACATAGCCTGCTCCCTGTGCTACCTATAATACAGACAAAAGTGTGAATGAGTGTAATACTGTAATAGCTGTGAAAACCCTATCCTGATACCTGCCTGGTTTCTCCCTGCAATATATATCTTTTTCTCAGCAAGTTATAATTTCTCCTGTCCTGAGAAGACACCTCCCTGACTTTAATCTTTCTATTGTGGCAATACAGATTTCTTTTAAATCTGTGGAAAGCAACAGTGAGCACAACTTCTGCATAGAAATGAAAGAGGTTTGGGTTTATTCATAGCATTGGCTAACTAGCAAGTGATATAATATAGATAATAACAGTAGTATTCTGTTAACTATCTTAATATGATATGTTGGCATAGATTAACTAGTAGTAATATTTTCTACATGTAAAAGCATTACTCAACTTACGTTGTTTGGAAAAAAAACTGTGGAAAGTTTTTTGCCTTTTGCTGGCTCTGGCTGGTTTGCTGAACATGATTCTGACACATACCGTGCAGCATTGCTCAGCAGCACATCTGCCATTGGTGATCCACAGGTGTAATACTGGCATTAGCATGTGTACGCTTACAATGTGTTTAAAGATGGCTTTAAAATACACGTTACCACATGTTAACAATGGATTAAACAGTTGTAACAGCTGAAATAAGTGCGGGGGACAGAGGGCACAGATTCAGGAAGTGCAGCGGACATGTTCTATGTATCCTCTGTCCCGTTACGCCTATGCAGCAATGGTATACTAACTGCATCCACTGTTACTTCAAAAATATCCAAGTGCTCGAGACTTAATAATATCTGTGGTTGTTGTTCTTGGATGACCTCAAGAAATTTGAGCCATGACAGGATAAAACTGGCAGCTTCTGTGTAACCCTATATGTGCTTCAACACAAAAAGGCTTTAGTTTAGAAATTAGTAATAACATAGACAAAGCTTTGTATTTCAGTTTCTTTACATAGCTGAAATGTGCTCTTTAGCAGCAGCTGCTGTTTTAGCCTGAATTGCCTTCAAGAACTTCTCTGTAATTAAAACTGAGATTATCACATCTGTCTGCTGCAGGTTAGTGATTGATCAGTACTCTGCACTATCCCACTTCTTATCTACTTGTATTAAACCCTCCTGTAGAATATAGAATATTAATAGGAACGCTGTATAACAACAATTTCTATCACTGTTTTGTTTAAGAGATTCTTCTGAGCCACCACAGCGCGAGGCGACGGGTTCATCTAATCCTACGGCTTCTTCACAAACTTCTACAGACCAGGTTTTGCTTTTGTGTTAAACCAGGAATGCACAGTTTTTTTGCTTAGGTAGTTATCAATATGTTATCTGGAAGAGTAGGGGTTACAAATATAGCGGGCTTTTAAAGCATTTTACAGAAATAGTGTAAAGTTTTCATGACTGAAACAGTTTTAGGATGGTAGAAATCCTGGTTCTGATCATCCTAAGACTTCTGCAAAAATAAATCAGTATTTACACAATATGAACACACTACAAGAGGTAAATACTGCAGGTGACATACTGCTCCTAAACTCCTAACATAGCCCAAATCTGAACTGTCCCATTAAAATCTGCCTTGAGGCTTTTATGTACTGTTGTAGATCAGCCAAGGTCTGGAGAGCCATGTATGAATCTACAACAGTGTCAAGAGTGTTCTTTATTTTCTTACGCTATTAGGGCATTAGCCATTGTGGTACAGTTTTTATTTAGCTTAAGGAATAAACCTGTGTTTTTAAATCCCACTTGTAAAGCAAGCTTGTTGCTTTACAAGTGTTGTTGCTTTACTGATTTGAAACTGCAAGCTGGTTGCAGTTTCAAATCAGTGAGGAGACGTTGCAGCAAAAGGCTGAATGTGTAGTATTTACACTATTTCTATTCTATTGTTCTCAATTAATGCTTTTCTATATTTAAAATACACACATTATTACATTTTCAGAATACAAGTACCCCACCAGTCCAGTCAAGGTATTGAAAAAACATTTTATTGCACTAAAAGCATAAACTTTAATAAGTATTCAAGCCCAACACATTTCTTCATGTCTAAGCAATTTGTTTAATGTCTCCAGATTCACATCAGAGTATGAAATTCTTAAACATCTTGGTGGAGGAGGTTTCGGTTGCGTTTTCATGGCAAAGAAAAAACTGATCGACAAGGATTATGCCATAAAGATCGTTTTAGGAACACAGTAAGTATGTGGTGCTACTCTGGGCACAAGAACAGAAATATTGGTAATATTTTAGGGCAAATGATTAAACTGTTACACTGACTGGGATTGTATTTGTATCATTATTATTATTTAGAAAAGCTTTGGAAGAGGCAAAGGTGTTATCTGACCTCCAACACGAAAACATTGTCAGATATTACAGCTGTTGGACTGAGGATTCAAAAGTACAACAAGAGAAAGTCCAAAAGAAACTGAAAGAGTAAGTGTTTTCTCCCCTGGTTTCAAATAACTGAATTCCTCATACAGACTTACAAAAGAATCCCATTTTTCTCTATTTTCTAAATATGAAAGTATGACATGTGGAGAGTACCTGTTCATTGAGATGGAATTATGTAACTTTGGAACCCTTCGACAATGGATTAATGAGAAGAACGGGAAGGAACTACAACATTCCCAGAGAGGAGCAGAAAGTCTTCCTGTTGCACAGCAGATAGTCAGAGGAGTCGAATATATTCACTCCAACAATCTCATTCACAGAGACCTTAAGGTGAGGCTTGGTTCCTTCCTTCCTTTATCATTCCTTCCTTCCTCCCATGCTTGTGTTTTACCTTCCTTCGTTCCTTCCTTCATTCCTTCCTTCCTTTTTACTTCCTTCCTTTGCATGGGTAATTTCAGCAACAAGTCAGTTCAAAGTGCTTTACATGTTTAAAACATAAAACAATTAACCAGTCAAACAAAAGTAGAAAAAAATAACAATGAACAAAGAAACATTACATTGCAGTGGGAGAATAAAGAGAAGTAATGAAAAGTTGTAATCCAGAACAGAATGAGTCTATTTTCCAGTTATTATTAATCAAGGGCAGCTCAAAGCCTTGATTTAAAAGAACTCTGAGAGTTTGTTCCAGGTTAGTTGAGCATAAAAACTGAATGCTGCTTTTCCATGTTTGGTTTTGGTTCTGGGGATGCAGATTCGGCTTGAACCTGAAGACCTGAGTGGTCTGGCAGGTTGATACAATGACAACATGTCTTTAATGTATTGTGGTGCTAAGCCATTCAGTGATTTATAAACTAACAGAAATATTTTAATGTCTATTCTCTGAGCTTCAGAGAGCCAGTGTAAGGACTTTAGAACTGGGGCGATGTGCTCAATCTTCCTGGTTTTAGTGAGAATGCCAGCAGCAGCGTTCTGGATCAGCTGCAGCTGTCTGATTGACTTTTTTAGGCAGACCTGTTAAGACATTGTTGCAGCAATCAATGTGACTAAAGATAAACGCATGAATGAGTTTCTTTAGATCTTGTTGAGACATTAGTCCTTTGATCCTGGAAATGTTAATCAGGTGATAGAAGGCCGACTTTGTAATTGTCTTTATATGTCTTTGAAGGTTCAGGTCTGAGTCCATCACTACACCCAGATTTTGGGCCTGATCACTAGTTTCAAGCTGTAATAACTGAAGCTGACTCAAGATCATTCCTCTTTAGGTCCAAAGATGATAACTTCAGTTTTGTTTCAGTTCAGCTGAAAATAGTTATGGCACATCTACACATTGATTTATTGTTTTATTCTTCCTATCCTGTTTTTTCTTCCTTTCGTGTGTTTCCTCTTCTTTGGGTCCTCCCTTGCTTGTGGTCTCCCTTCCTTTTTCTCTCTTGAAAGCGGAGTTTGAAAAAATCTTGAATTTTTCCATGAAAATGTGCACATGGCTTGAAGCAAGCTGCATATAGTCCACTGCTGGGCAATTCAACATCTTTTAATATTATACACAAATGTTTTAAGATTACTAACCTCACTGTCAGGAGGTCAGTTGAGTCTTTTTAGTATGTTGGTGGTTTAGTTATTTTAGTTTTCATGAAGGATTACTTGTTTGTTCCAGGAAGTTTGATAATCAATTAAATAACTTTATTTGTTTTTAATTGTTCAGCCAGCAAACATAATGTTTGGGAAAGATGGGAAGGTGAAGATTGGGGACTTTGGTCTCGTCACTACTGACAGAAGTGAAATCTTGATTGACAGAACAGAAGGACCAGGAACCAAAACCTACATGGCTCCTGAACAAGTAAGTAAAATGATAAATAAGTGAAAACAAAGAAATAACAGACAAGCAAAACTTCTAATATACAAGCTACTTATCAAAGCTGCAGTATATAAGTTTTCTAAAAAAAAAAAATAAAACAAAAATGTCGTGACAGTATGGTGTGAGACAGATAATCTGTGAAAAGACTGACTCCACCTCCTCCCTGAGCTATTATTGCTGTCTGAAGAAATGCACCAATCAGAGCAAGGAGGAATATGTTAGCGCTGTCAATCTCCCTCAAATACAGGCTGCTAAAAGGGCTAATGGTGAAGAAACAACTTAACGTTCCAGGAAAACTATTTATCTCCCATAATCAGTGGCCATGCTAACTAGCCTTAGCATTTGTGGCAGGCTATGCTGTGGTGAACTAGCTGTGATGTAGCAGAGAGCAAGGGTGTGTGTGTGAGCGTCATGTACATGAGGGTGGTTGACAACGCTAAGACCCTTCTCTTGGCTCTGATTGGTTGTTTCTGACTGAGTGGTGTATTTCTGCAGTTAGTACTGGGAGCACTGGGAGAAGGCAGAGGAGCTTGATTTTTTCCACAGATTATCTGTCTTATACTGTCACGACATGATAATTTTAACAAATATGTAAAAAACACATTTTTCATAGGAGTTACATACTGCAGATTTAAGGAAATAAATAATGGTTGTAAATTTAACGTTTTTGTTGTTCTAACAGAAAGGTAACAGATATGATTGTAAAGTGGACATGTTTCCTTTGGGGCTGATCTTCTTTGAGCTTCTTTGGAAAATCTCAACTGGCCACGAAAGAGGAATGGTAAGTCTTTCATGAAGAGATTATTTTTAAGTTAAATAAAACAAAGTGAATCACTTACTCGCAATGTGCTTTAACCCTTTTTAACAGTTTTTCTTTAAAATGTGATGTAGAATCATCATAAACCAGATCGTTGTATTGACAAACTAATTCACTCCTATTATTTCCTGACTACTTTGTGATTGTTAGATTTGGGATGATGTAAGAAGCAAGAAGTTTCCTGAAAACTTTCAACAGGCTTTTCCCTTTGAGGTACATTATTATATTTTTAAATCTCTGATGATTTATGCACAAGATGCAGTTTTTTAAAAACAGTTTTGTGGAGCCTCATTCCTAAATAAATTTCATTATCCTTATTTTTTATTTCAGTACCGAATAATCAAGTCTTTGCTGTCTAAGAACCCAGAAAAACGACCTGAAGCAAGCCAACTGAAGGCAGAGCTGGAAAAAATAAACCAACACCTGGAACAACACAGTGTCTGACCATCAAAAGAGTGAAAGTTTTGTTGAGCAAAAGGACGAGATGTTGTATTTTCACTTGATCTGTGGGGAAAGTTGTCAACATGCTGCACTTTGGAGGAGTTTTTATTTTAAGCAAAAGCAAATCAGATGAGATAATGGAGCAAAAAACCCAACAATATATTGTGATTTTAAAATATGTGATATAATAATGTCAACTTAAATAATCATGCTTGTTCTAAATAACCATGATTTGGGTGATTTTAGCAGCTGGTCTTCTTATTCTTCTCTGGAAATGGTTCTTCTTTATAAAACCAATTAACTTTTTAATTGGACCTTGGTCATAGAGGAGGAAAAATCTGAAGACAGGCTTGTTGGGTTGGATGCCAGAAAGCAAGCTGCGTTTTTTTATTATTAAACTGTTACCCCTCTAAAGCTTACAATATGCCTTAATTAAGTTCAGCAACATAATGCACCTTGATGTATATAAAGTGAAACGACCATTCATGATGATGCTCTTGTTTTTAAACAATGTATAAAAATGCATTCATTCGTGTAATGCTTTTATATTTTAGATTTTGTTAAGATTTAGATGTTAAGATTTCTTGGCCTTCCATTTGTAATCCATTTTCTTCTGTTTTAGCAACAATATTGACTTCAGTCAGAGACTGATGCTGCCATTTTGTACTTTTGCTGTTTTGGGTGAAATTGAAGCATCTGGCAGAGGCTTCATACCTGCTTAGTACAAAAGTCTACAAACTCAAGCAGGGATTTAGAACCACAATCAATTCAAACAAGGTACAGTATTAAATCTTCAGAAAAGACTGACAGTTAAGTGTGATATTTGGACATTTTATAATTATTTATTTTTATGATACATTAAAATGCCCAACTATTAGAAAAAAAATATCGTGATAGGTGATATGTGTGTAATACACTGGTAATACACACATGATCATGATACATGATCGTAGAGGACACGGGTACGAAATGCTTTGTTTACAGCGACAAATTGGCAACGTGACACCTTTAACAAATGTACCATAAATAATAATCCCACATCAAAATAAAGAATCTCAAAAAAGTTCATATAAATGTTTACTGCCATAAAACCATCCCCTACATGCCTTAACGTGAAGAGCGAGGTTGTTGTAATTTGTTAGGCCGATGAATGTACTGTGAATGGCAACGTTACAGGAGTGAGAAGCCATCATTCTGATTACTGTTTCAATCTGAAGCATCATCACATGTAACCATGAAATTAGGACCAAATATACTGTTCTCTATTCATGCTGCTGGTATTTGTATTATATGTTATACAAATGGTAAACATCTGTTTCTGTTTTATGTTTTTGACATAAGATGTAATAAAAAGTTTATAAAAAAAACATGCAACCTTGCTGTTGATGCTCAGAGATCGCACTCTTTACGGTGATTTCTGGTCACCCAAAACCTTCATGGATTCTTTAGGTCTTGAATAAAATGGAAGTTTGAATTTATGAATACCAATTTATCTTATATGGTTTTACTGGAGGTACGCAGAGGCATAATTGTGAAATAGAGGGAAAGGGATACATGTTTTTCAAATTAAAAGTTTGCCAAACATTTGTAATCAGTCCACTGTGATACCCCCAAAATAAAACCTTGTGAAACTAAATCCCTTAAAAAGATACATAGCCTGTACATAAACACTTGTGTGCAATTTAAGGCCTCAGAGGATTGCTAGAGAACATCAGTGAACAAGCAGCAGCATCGAGACCAAGAAGCACAACAGACAGGGAAGGAATAAAGATGTGGAGAAGTTTAAAGATCTTTAAAACTCGGTGAGGTGATAAAATAATATTCCAACCTTTAGATATCTCACAGGACACTGCAGAATCCTGTGGTATGGAAAGTGTACGGGTCAACTTCTGACCAACCAGGACATGTTTGTCCTACAAAACTGACTGACAAGGCAAGGAGAAACTTAATCAGAGAAGCAGCCAAGAGGTACAAGGTAACTCTGGAGGAGTTGCAGAGAGAAATATTCTAAAGTATATATATCTAAAGTAAACCAGTCCTTTATGGAAGAGGAGCAAGAAGAAAGCCAAAATTAAACTTTTCTGCCTATCTCACCTTGAAGTTACCATCCCCACAGAAACATAACAATGGCAGCTAAATGCTGTGGGGTGCTTTTCTTTCATAAGGACAGAGAAGCTGGAGAGATAGAGCTTAGTGTTGTTAACTTTAAAAGAAAACCCATTCGAGCCTGCAAAAGAATTGAGTGGGCTGGAGGTTCATCTTCCAGGAGGACCCTAAACATTCAACACCAGCTACAATGGGTTAAGATCAAAGTATATTCATATGTTAAAATATCCCAGTCAACGTCCAGATCTGAATGCGTTCAAGAATCTTTGGTAATACCTGAAAGATGATGTTCACAGATTCTCACCATCCAATCTAACTGATCTTGATATAGCTTGCAAAGAAGAATTTGCAAAAATGTTGACCTCTAGATGGACGAAGCTGTTTGAGACACGCAGCCCCCAAAAGACTTGCAGCTACAAATGGTCAAAGATTCTCCTTATGTTCTTTACTCTTCAAAATGCTGCGTTACTTTGTGTTGGTATTTCACATAAGAATCCTAATAAAATGCGCCGGAATAGTTGTTATATTGTGACAAAATGTGAATGTGAATACTTTTTCTAGGGACTTCTGATATAATTATGAGCAACCTCCACAGTTGGCAAAGAAGCAATTTTTTTCATATGTTCTCCAGAGTTTCCACTATATATAAAAGATTAAACAGAGATGATGAGCGGGAGGCATAAACCTGTCTCTCATTGGCTGACTGAAAGGTCCCCTACTTCCCTCTGCTCTGCTCAGACCTCTCCAGATATGATTCAGTTTTTAACACTTTGGAAGTAGTTTTTCAGGTACTCTATATGCAGTAGCAGGGATTAGTGATGGGAATTTTAACTGTTTTCCAAAGCATCATCAACAGAATTGAGAAAATGTAAACTGTAACCTCTGCCTACTGGTCCAAATCTTCAATTATATCCATATAAATAACAATTTGTTTTTTTAGCATCATTTATCATTTAAACATTAAAGTTCAGATTTTCTCCATTGACTTCCTCTACATTTCACGTGTTCTCACATCAAATAGACAAGGTCTTGCATTTTGAGGAATATTTTCTCTGATAACCGTTAATCATGAACTAATGAGAAGGAAATATGTATTTTGAGATGATGTTTTGTGTCTGGCACTTTACTTGATGGAAGAAATAATGGATTCAGTTTCATCAGAACTTTTAACATGAATAACATCAGAAACAAATAATCAAATTTTGGGTTTTAAATGTCAGCTTATTTAAGATAATTTTTGCTAAAATTTCTGATTGCTTTAAATGTGTTGCATCACAACATTTCTTACTGAAATTAAAAATCAACCTGGAGAATAAAACCATGGGTAATTTATGAGTAGAGCTTTAATTTTCTGTTTCTGTGTGTTTATTTTATTTGTTTAAAACTTTGCTTGACTGTTAATTCAGTTCTCCAATAAGCTTTAAAGGGCTATGAAGTAGGGGGACCTTTATCGGCTCTAAAAAATGGATCAGAATTCCTTCACAGTCAGAAAAGGTTGATTTAAGGATCTTTCCAGGTCTTGAGAAAGTTCAATGCCAATAAAAAGTATTCTTCCTCTTACAAATTTTGTCAATTTTTGCTCTTTGTCAGACTCAATTTGCCCCTAATTCTAATACTTGGTTGAGCCACCATTGGTAGCAACAACTGCCAATAATAGCAGGCAGTGAGTATTTTCCATCACTGCGCATCAATGCCCACTTTCCAAAGTTAAGTCAGCCACAGTGGAGGTTTTTCAAGCTCTATGACTTTTTGTTGTTTAGTCTGTTTTCAATTCCAGATTTAAAAAAAAAAAAAAATCTTAGTCTGGCCCTAATATGTCAAGGTTTTTTTGTTTTTGTTTTTTGTTTTTTTTAATGTTTTTGAATTTCTTAACATTAGGGAACACTGTGTGGTTTGATTTTTTTAATCCGACTTCATATTGTTAGTCAGGTTGTATTTAAGTGATTTCAGCATTCTACAGGTCTGTTAGTAATTCAGTCTCTCTTCCTATTAAAGGGGGGTTTTCCTTCCCACTGTCACCACATCCATCCTCAGTATGAGCTCCACAGACAATGATATGATACAGTCCACTACATACTGATTCAGTGTGAGGAATTGCTGCAAAGTCAGTGACTTGATGCAATCTTCTGATTTTCCTTAGATTCACAACTTTTTCCCTATTTGAACTTGACTGTACTGTTTGATATCTAGGATCCATTTGGAATGTATGTGAATTACTTTGAATTTTAAATCATACTTTGTATGATTGGAATGAACTGACTTTGTTTTTATATATATGTATGAAATGGATGCATGTTTTTTGTGTCTTGAGACATTTGTTGTGAGTCACTAATAAACTGAATAGAATTGGTTTGATTTTAACTGTGATAATAGCTTAAATCAAAGCCGTTTAAGGCTCTTAAATGGCTTTGGCTTAAACAGAAGACATATGTAAGTGGAAAATATATATAATATTCTATGAGTTCTTAAAAATTCATGGAATATAATAGTTTTTAAACAAGTTGTACACCGCAAAAAGATTATGTTGAAAAGCGGTATGTTCTTGAGAATAAATATTTCACACAACCTTTCTGTGAGAAAAACATTACCAAATGTCAACATCATATAGACTATTTTGTAATTTAACAATTTTCTGGTTAAAACAGCTGAAATTGCGATTATATACATACAATAATTTCCTGAACCGCATGCCATTTCACACACACACACACACACACACACACACACACACACATATATATATATATATATATATATATATATATATATATATATATATATATATATATATATATATATATATATATATATATATATATATATTATATATATAAACAGCTGCATGTTTATATTGAATATTTATATTGAATGGACAAATTATTTAAGTGAACTCCGCCCCCACCCCACCCCAAAAAAAACCTCAACAAAAAACGTAAAAAATGTAACAGTAAACTCAGAATTGGTAAAAGAGGTTGTGAGCTCTGCACATTTCAAAAGTTTATTTACGTCTCCATTCATATAAATTAAGTTACTGACCACTTTGCTGGAAGTTGTACTGCTCAGTTTCAGTTTCGCTTTCTCCAGTTCATTCAGATCAAATATCCGAACCAAAGAATCGAAACTCAAGAGCGCAAATTAAAATCCGCTGAATCAAGGCGGAACTTGTTGGGAAAACTGTTGCAGAGATCGGACGGAGAAAGCGGCTCGCTGATCTTTAAATTGTTTATTTGGATTTTCATAACTTGGCTGCGTCATTACAATGGATACTGGAAATGCCGTTGCCCGCTTAAACACCTATGCACGACAATTAGGTTTGGTTTTAGACTTTGAGGACCTTGGCTTTGTGGGCCCTGATCATATGAGAGTGTGAGTGTTGATTTTTTTTTTTTTTTTACTCATTTAGTTTAATCGGTGTTTGTGATGGTTTCTGGGCCGGAGTGGGAAAGTGGGTAATTATAGCCTGTCAGCAATTAATGCATTTTTATATCATTTAACACATAGAAACTACATGCTGTCCAATAGCCTAAGACAGTTCATCATAATGTCTACAACAACTAGGTTATTACAACGTATCATTAGTTTAAAAATACTTGCTTTATTTAATTAGTTTTAACTTGTTCTTTTGTCTTATCGTTTCATAGAAACAGGAACTTTATCCAGGCACACCTAGGCTATGACGCAGTCATATCTAGATATTAAACTCACATATATTTCCCTATTATCAAAACCTGAGGTTTTGATTATATAATGTTTGTCTAAGAGGTAAAAAGCAACAAAAAAGACCCCATAACAACATCCAAAGAACTGCAGGTCTCACTTGCCTCAGTTAAGGTCAATGTTCATGATTTCACCATAAGAAAGAGACTGGGCAAAAATTGTTTCCTTGGCAGAGTTACAAAATGAAAACCCCTGTTAAGCAAAAATAACATAAAAGCTTGTCTCAGTCTTATCAGAAAACATCTTGATGATTCTCAAGACTTTTGGGAAAGTACTCCTTGTAAACCTTTTGAAAGGTGTGTGCAATTACATCTGGTTTAAAAGTAGCACAGCATTTCAGAAAAGGAACAACATACTAAGATTAAGTTATGGTGGTGGTAGTGGGTTGGTCTGGGACTGTTTTGCATCCTCAGAATCTAGAAACACGCTAGTAAGTCCACCTTTGAATGGCTTCAGAAAAACAAAACAAGGACACATATGACAGGATTCTAACTGAATCTTAACAACTTGGCCATGTCTGTGGTGCAGATATTCTGTTGGATTAAGAGATTTAAAAAAATGATTTTAATTTAAGATAAACACCTTTTAACAGCTGTATAAAACTACTTTTGGCTTGGAGAAAAAAAAAAAAAATATTTTCTTACAGATTCACTCAGAGAGTTGTCCTGGATGGCAAGACCTACCCCAGTGGTGAGGGTAACAGCAAGAAGAATGCCAAGCTAGCTGCAGCCCAAAAAGCTCTGGAATGTCTGCGTAAGGACCAGGATCAGAAGACAGTAAGATTCCTTCTTTTTGCCGAACAAAATTGTGTAAGAGAATTAAAAACAGCATAGAGTGCATACATTTAGATTCCTTAATGATTATCAATTGTTGTCTTGGCATTAAGGGAATTTATCAGTTTTGTTACCTGCCAATCTGGTCTCTGGAAAAAATAGCAGTGAAACTGCTGGACCGAGAAACAATGAATACCTGTTGATTCCAGTGAAAGCTTAGACCTAAATAAGGCTTTATTCCCAATTGTTGGTGATGTTATTCCAGTCTTTATTTTGTTTGAAGGTTCGAGATTCACCAGGTCAGCAACGCCAGGCGTTAAATAAAAATATAGCTGACATCAGGTGAGTAAATCATAAATGTCCTTCCCAAAATGTCAATTGTTTAGTTAAGGTGTCTTCACCAAAGTGAAATACTGTCTTTCTGTCACAGTCCAAAGACAAAACGTCTGAGTATAAACTCAGAGGACAGCAGCTGTATGGAGATAAACTTCATTGGAATTATCAACCACTACTGTCAGAAGACAAAGCGCTGTCATACATATATAGAAGAACGAAAAAGTGGACCTGCCCATATCCCTCAGTAAGAATCTTCTCAGCTGGAACAGTTTTGACTATACTCCTGAAATATTGACTGGTACCAAAGTGAACATGTTCAAAAACCAAGATCCTTTTTCTTTAATGCAGATTTTTCTACAAATTAAAAATTGACACGAAGGAATACCCTGTTGCTGAGGGTAAGAGTGCCAAGGAAGCCAAGCAGAAGGCAGCAAAGCTGGCGTGGTCCGCACTTCAGGAACAGTCAGACTACGACAGCAAGGTAGCTCGATGTTCTGGTTGCTCTTGAATCAAAAGTTCAGACCAGCAGCAAATTAGAACGTTCCTCACTCTTCCTTTGCATTTCAGGTGTCTATCAGATCAACGTCGTCTGTAGATGGAGCAGGATCATCATCACAATCAGATACAGTGTAAGACCCTCCTTGACAGAAACAGGGTAACAGATTGTAGAGCTGAACACTATGACTGTACTCATGTGGACGTTCTTGTTTGTCTTCTTTATAGGGACTCAACTGAGTCATCATCGCAGAACATGCAAGTAAGTTGAAGTGACTCAATAATATTTGCTAAATCCTCAAACACCTCCAATGCCCAGGTTTGTTCTGATCTTGTAAAACTAGAAGACAGGAAATTTGTGGAGAATTGTTGAACTCTGGTGGTCAGAGAGAGCAGTAATACTGTGGTGTTGTTGTGCAGTTTTATTTTGATTTATTTTTCTCTTGCATGTTTCTGATTTTATTGTCACAGTTTATTATACTGGTTAAAGAGCAGCAGTTTAAGTGAATACTGTTTGATTTTTACATGTTCTTATTCTTCCTTCTGGTAGTTGCTCTGACCACATACACCTTATAGGCTCTGTTTTTCAACAGATTGCTATAAACCAGAGACCATCTTAGTCTTCTGTTGAAATAACTGTCTAATAATTTACAGGATGCATTCCTCTTTATTAATGATCTTGTTTTTGTTTAAAGGTCAGAAATTCCCAAGTTCAGCAAAATCAGATGTTCAATAAAAACTTAAATGATGTCAGGTGAGTAAATTACAGTGGTTTGTTCATTACGGGTGTGGATCTTTGGGCATGTTGGTTCATAAGGCTACAATGCAATTATGAATAGATTATTGACACAACATGGTGCAACTCTCCCAAACTCCCATGCATCACTAATAATGTAAAGCCCAACAACTTTTAGTTTAAAAGACAGAGATAAGATAAAATTAACTGAAACAAAACATTACATTTAAAAACTTTACAGCTCACTCATGTTTTTGACACTTGTTAATCAACTCATGTCGGCATCTCAATGCTTTGAAAATAAGTTTTTATCCCCCACCCAAGTTGTAAAATTAAGGTGTCTTCACCAAAGTGAAATACTGTCTTTCTGTCACAGTCCAAAGACAAAACGTCTGAGTATAAACTCAGAGGACAGCAGCTGTATGGAGATAAACTTCATTGGAATTATCAACCACTACTGTCAGAAGACAAAGCGCTGTCATACATATATAGAAGAACAAAAAAGTGGACCTGCCCATATCCCTCAGTAAGAATCTTCTCAGCTGGAACAGTTTTGACTATACTCCTGAAATATTGACTGGTACCAAAGTGAACATGTTCAAAAACCAAGATCCTTTTTCTTTAATGCAGATTTTTCTACAAATTAAAAATTGACACGAAGGAATACCCTGTTGCTGAGGGTAAGAGTGCCAAGGAAGCCAAGCAGAAGGCAGCAAAGCTGGCGTGGTTCGCACTTCAGGAACAGTCAGACTACGACAGCAAGGTAGCTCGATGTTCTGGTTGCTCTTGAATCAAAAGTTCAGACCAGCAGCAAATTAGAACGTTCCTCACTCTTCCTTTGCATTTCAGGTGTCTATCAGATCAACGTCGTCTGTAGATGGAGCAGGATCATCATCACAATCAGATACAGTGTAAGACCCTCCTTGACAGAAACAGGGTAACAGATTGTAGAGCTGAACACCATGACTGTACTCATGTGGACGTTCTTGTTTGTCTTCTTTATAGGGACTCAACTGAGTCATCATCGCAGAACATGCAAGTAAGTTGAAGTGACTCAATAATATTTGCTAAATCCTCAAACACCTCCAATGCCCAGGTTTGTTCTGATCTTGTAAAACTAGAAGACAGGAAATTTGTGGAGAATTGTTGAACTCTGGTGGTCAGAGAGAGCAGTAATACTGTGGTGTTGTGCAGTTTTATTTTGATTTATTTTTCTCTTGCCTGTTTCTGATTTTATTGTCACAGTTTATTATACTGGTTAAAGAGCAGCAGTTTAAGTGAATACTGTTTGATTTTTACATGTTCTTACTCTTCCATCAGATGGTTATTCTGACCACATACACCTTATAGGTTTTGTTTTTCAACAGATTGCTATAAACCAGAGACCACCTTAGTCTTCTGTTGAAATAACCCCAGACTTCTATGTAAATAGCTTTCTAATACTTGACAGTCTGCATTACTCCTTGTTAATTGATCTTTTTTGTGTTTAAAGGTCAGATATTTCCCGGTTCAACAAAATCAAATGTTGAATAAAAACTTAAATGATGTCAGGTGAGTAAATCACAGTGTAACTTGATTGTTTATTGGGGGTGAGGATCTTTGGGCATGTTGGTTCAGAAGGCTACGATGCAATTAAAGCTCAATTATTGAAACAACGTGGTGCAACTCCCCCAAACTCCTGTGCATAGCTAATAATGTAAAGCCCAAGAACTCTTAGCTCAAAGAAAACCAGAGAATAAATACTTTAGGTTAAATTTAATCAAATAGTACATATAACAAATGATACCACCACCTTTTAAAAATAGGGCTGTTGGATCTCTTCAAATCCTGATCTGACATACAGCTGAACTTTTTCACTAGTAAATAATGAATCCCTGATATCTTACTTTATCAGGAACTAAAACTAAATCATTCTTTGCAACCAGCCATTTTTGTGCTACTTTCTGTTACAGCTCAATCATAATTGCACCTGCATGGTTCTCATTCTCTGATCTTGTTTGGGGCACTCAACAAGGTAGTTAACGTAGGAATCTGTGGCAATGGCTGTACATGCATCACATGCTGGAGTTATCCAACCTGCTTTCAGTTATCATAAGGACTTTGTTTTGGTCACACTGTAGAGTTTGGAGTTCACTTTGTGAAAAATCTTTGAGAGATGATTTTATATCCAAATGATGTTCCAAAGAGGAAAAGCCCAGGATTTCCACAACTCCATGTGGTTGCAAATCCTTTGCTTCGAACTTTGCAATTAGCTCTTTCTTTTGGGGAGGGGGTAATATGGTTGCAGCATGGCAGTTCAGTTGGTAGCAGTGTTGCCATGCAGTAAGAAAATCCTGGGTTTGAATCTTGGGCTGGGGTCTATTTGCATGTTTTTCCCATGCATGCATGAGTTCTCTCTGTGTACTCCGACTTCCTCCCACAGTCCAGAAACATGGCTTTTATGTAAATTGATTTCTTTAAATTGTTTTGGTTATGAGTATGCGTATTGCATGGTTGTTTGTTTTGTATGTCTTTGTGTTGCGCTGTGATGGACTGGAAATCTGTCCAGGGTGTACGCTTCTCACCGATTGTCTTTTGGAGATAGGCACCAGCCCCCCCTGCAACCTTGCAAGGATAAGGGGGTATTGATAATGAATATGTTTCATTATATTTCAGGTGTATTTTACACAGTCTTTATATGACATGCCCCTTTTCAAGTTATTTTCTCTGTAGTGCACAAGGTGCTGTTTTTTTCTCAGCCATCTCTTCGAGACTCGGTTATGTGTTCACCGTAAACTGTATGGGTGGAACACTTAATCGCTGCCAAGTTTCACTCTTTGTGTTCCTCAAATTAGGTTTTCAATTACCATTAAGATAAAAAAAAAATTTGATGTTTGTTATTCAACTCATGTCAGCATCTCAGTGTTTTGAAAATAAGTTTTTATCCCTCACCCCGGTTGTAAAATTAAGGTGTCTTCACCAAAGTGAAATACTGTCTTTCTGTCACAGTGCAAAGACAAAACGTCTGAGTATAAACTCAGAGGACAACAGCTGTATGGAGATAAACTTCATTGGAATTATCAACCACTACTGTCAGAAGACAAAGCGCTGTCATACATATATAGAAGAACAAAAAAGTGGACCTGCCCATATCCCTCAGTAAGAATCTTCTCAGCTGGAACAGTTTTGACTATACTCCTGAAATATTGACTGGTACCAAAGTGAACATGTTCAAAAACCAAGATCCTTTTTCTTTAATGCAGATTTTTCTACAAATTAAAAATTGACACGAAGGAATACCCTGTTGCTGAGGGTAAGAGTGCCAAGGAAGCCAAACAGAAGGCAGCAAAGCTGGCGTGGTTCGCACTTCAGGAACAGTCAGACTACGACAGCAAGGTAGACAATGTTCTGGTTTCTCTTGAATCAAAAGTTCAGACCAGCAGCAAATTAGAATGTTCCTCACTCTTCCTTTGCATTTCAGGTGTCTATCAGATCAACGTCGTCTGTAGATGGAGCAGGATCATCATCACAATCAGATACAGTGTAAGACCCTCCTTGACAGAAACAGGGTAACAGATTGTAGAGCTGAACACCATGACTGTACTCATGTGGACGTTCTTGTTTGTCTTCTTTATAGGGACTCAACTGAGTCATCATCGCAGAACATGCAAGTAAGTTGAAGTGACTCAATAATATTTGCTGATTCCCCAAACGCCTCCAATGCCCAGGTTCCTTCTATCATTTTAAAAAAATTTGATAACTAATGCAGTAGTATTATTAATGAGTATGCATTAATATAACTCTCCATTAATATTAATGGTAAAGCCAAGCCAGAACATCTGTTTGAGACTTAATTACAAAGTGTGTACTTATTGGTAGGTATGAATATCTGAAGAATGGCCACAGAGTAAAAAGCTTGAATTTTAAAAACAGGTGTGACAAAATAGTTCCTAATTTGTAGGAAAAGAAGTTTCCCCATCATCATAATTATGCACTATTTTGTGTTGGGGTCGATGAAATGAAATTACAAAAACAATATTAAAGATTTTGACTGAAATGTGATTAAATGTAGAAATGATTGTTGTGAAGGTTGCAAGTTAATGTAGTCACTGGGAAAAAATACATTTTAAGAAAAAACTAAATGGTTAAAGCTGCAGTATGTAACTTTTACTATTGTCATCTAAAGAAATGCACCACTTTCGACCAAAAAACAACCAATCAGAACCAGGAGGAAGGTCTTTGCTCTGTCAGTCACCCTTGTATACACACTATTAAATGTGCGAATGGCAGAGAAACAGCTTACCGTTCCAGGGAAACTGTTTATCTGCTGTCATCGGTGGCCATGCTAACTAGCCTTAGCATTAGTGGCAGGCTATGTTGTTATGATAAAGTTTAAGGTAACAGTAAAAAAAATATCTGTGCTCTATTGTGGATTTTAGATGTCCAGAACAACTGGATCTGGAGAAAATGCAGCATCACCCATGTCACAGTAAGTCCTCTTAAAAAGATACAGTACTTTGTTTTGTGTTACTTTGTTTTTGTGGGTATATGTGGAGTACTAATGAACAGTCATTACCTTACTTCAAAAGCAAGTGGTCCATGCTGATGGCTACTTGGGTGCTGGACCATTGGGGAGCACAGGCGCCCCATGTAGAGAGGGACACATCGACTGAAGGTGTGATTCTCAGCCTGGGCCTTTCAGGGCCAGTCTTCTCCCTCTGCTTCCTTTCCTGTCCTCTAAAACTGTGAAGTAAAGACCACTAGTACCACACATTAAAAAAAACTTGTTGTCACTCATTATATTTAGATGATCTAAAACTCCCTGAACGTAATGCTTTACCAGCATATAAACGCTTATTATGTAAGGTGTGTTTACACCTTATCACATCTCTGAGATAGTTGTTTACATTTTTACTGCTTTCTGAACTGAGCAGCTGCCAGTTAACCAGGAGTAGAAACATGGATTAACGAGATTGATACACCCGTGTTGCATGCTTGCTTGACCCAAACACAGCAATGAACTGGCGGTGGGTCGGAAGAAGCTCGCAGTTAGTTCTAGTAACACAGAGAGCTCTAAAAGCAGATTCGGACAGGAATCTGTGTTACAGAAGGACCAGAGGTAACCGGGAAGGTTGAGAGACAAGAAAGGCAGCACTCTCGTCACCTGGTCGAGTAGCAAGGCTGACTGCCTGAGTTGACCTGAGCTTGTGACATGAACCGAAAGGAATGATGTCTGTGTGGAGAACAGGTGGGTTGATCTTCCTTTTAAAGGCAAACCTGCAATCACCTGAGCACTACCTGACAACAGCATTGGTACACTTCATCCACCGTGGTGTTAACAATACTCTATTTCTGAGTCAGCTTAATTCAAATATCTGGTTGTTGTTTTCGTATGGCATCAAGAAATCTGAGCCTTGACAGGATAAAACTGGAGGCTTCTGTACACCCATTTGTGTGTTTCAACACAAAAGCTATTTGGTTTAGCAATTAGACAAAGTTTTTTATTCCAGTTGCTTTGAAATTTGTTCATCAGCAGCAACTTCTGCTTTAGCCTGAACTGCCTTCAAAAAAGGTATCTGTAATAAAAACTGAGTTTGCTCTGACCACTGTCTGCTGCAGGTTAGTGTTTATTCAGTACTCTGCACAATCCCACAAATCTACTTGTATTAAATCAGCTTGTAGAATGTAGAGTTTTAATAGAAACGCTGTCTAATGACAATTTCTGTCACTGTTTTCTTTAAGAAATTCTTCTGAGCCGTCACAGAGTGAGGCGACGGATTCATTTGATCATGCTGATTCTGCACAAGCTTCTTCAGACCAGGTTTTGCTTTTGTGTTAAAACATGATTGACAATTGTGAGATCATCATCAGTAAAAAGATCTTGTTGCAATGGTTGCAGTTTCAGATCAGTGAGGACATATTGCTGCAAAAGACTGAATGTAGTACTTGCATGATTTCTATTCTGTTGTTCTCAATTAAATTCTTCTATATTTAAAATATACAAATCATTACTTTTACAGAATGATGTGGAAAACCAGGAAATTGTGAATACAAGTACCTCACCAGTGGAGTCAAGGTACTGAAGAACATTTAATTGCACTAAAAGCATAAACTTTATGAAATATTCAAGCCCAACATGTTTCTTTGTATCTAAGCAATTTGTTTAATGTCTACAGATTCACATCAGATTTTGAAATCCTTAAATATCTTGGTGGAGGAGGTTTTGGTCGTGTTTTCAAGGCAAAGGAAAAACTGTTGGGCAAGGATTATGATTATGCCATAAAGATTGTTCCTGGAAAGAGGTAAGTATGCGGTGCAGAAAAATTAGTAAAAGCATTTCAGGACAAACAGCTAAACTGTTTCATTGAGTGTGAAGTTATTTGTATTATTATTATTTAGAAAAGCTTTGCGAGAGGTGATGGCTTTACTTGACCTTCCACACGAAAACATTGTCAGATATTACCACTGTTGGATTGAGGATTCAAAAGTCCAACAAGAGAAAGTCCAAAAGAAACTAAAAGAGTAAGTGTTTTTTCCCCTGGTTTCAAATAACTTAATTCTTCTTACAGACTTACAATCACATTTTCCACTCCTTTTTTAATCTGCAAGTATCAAATGTGGACAGTACCTGTTCATTAAGATGGAATTATGTAACTCTGAAACCCTTCAAGAATGGATTGATGAGAGGAACGGGAAGGAACTACAACATTCCCAAAGAAGAGCAGAAAGTCTTCCGATTGCACAGCAGATAGTCAGAGGAGTCGAATATGTTCACTCCAAAAACCTCATTCACAGAGACCTTAAGGTGAGGCTTGGTTCCTTACTTCCTTCCTTTCTTCCTTCCTTCCTTACTTCCTTTCTTCCTTCCTTACTTCCTTCCTTTCTTTATCGTTCCTTCCTTCCTCCCCATGCTTGTGTTTTACCTTCTTTTTACCTTCTCCTTTTCTCTTCACCATTTTGAAAGTTGTACATTATTTGAAGCAAACTGCGTATCGTCCACTGCTGGGCAATTCAAAACTCTTATTTTACAGAAAATATTTAAGATTACTAACCTCACAGTCAGGGGGTCGGTTGAGTCTTTAGCCCATTTTTAGTATGTTGGTGGTTTTGTTATTTTAGTCTTCATAAAGGATTACTTGTTTAATCCAGGGAGTGTGATAATCAGTTAAAGAACTTTATTTGTTTTTAATTGCTCAGCCATCAAACATAATGTTTGGAAAAGATGGGAAGGTGAAGATTGGGGACTTTGGTCTCGTCACTATCGACAGAAGTGAAATCTTGATTGATAGAACAGAAGATCAAGGAACCGAAACCTACATGGCTCCTGAACAAGTAAGTAAAATGTGTTGTTTGCATGGATTTAACAGGTTCAGAAAAGTCCCATGTTTGCTTTAGGTTTATCAATTTTTCCTATGGAAAAATGAAAATGAGTGGAGCTGGGAACCACTAAAATCAGGAATATACTTTATGATCAATTAACCAATTTGTACTCATGACTGATTACTTATGGTGCAAGAAACAAAGCAAAACATCTTCTAATATATAAGCTACCTTTTAAGAAAAGCAGCTTGTAAATGATTCCAAGATTAACTTTTGTTGTTCTAACAGACAGGTAACAGATATGATTGTAAAGTGGACATGTTTCCTTTGGGGCTGATCTTCTTTGAGCTTCTTTGGAAAATCTCAACTGGCCACGAAAGAGCAAAGGTGAGTCTTTCATAAAGATATTGTTTTTAAAATTAAATGAAATGAAATAAATCACTTACTCACAATGTGCTTTAACCCTTTTTAATAGTTTTTCTTTAAAATGTGATGTAGAATCATCATAAACTAGATCGTTGTATTGACAAACTAATTCACTCCTATTATTTCCTGACTACTTTGTGATTGTTAGATTTGGAGAGATGCAAGAAACAATGAGCTTCCCAAACAGTTTTCACAGGCTTTTCCCTTTGAGGTACATTATTATATTTTTACATCTCTGCTGATTTTGCACAAGATGCAATTTTTTAAAAACAGCTTTGTGGAGCCTCATTGCTAAATAAATTTCAGTATCCTTATTTTTTATTTCAGTACCGAATAATCAAGTCTTTGCTGTCTAAGAACCCAGAAAAACGACCTGAAGCAAGCCAACTGAAGGCAGAGCTGGAAAAAATAAACCAACACCTGGAACAACACAGTGTCTGACCATCAAAAGAGTGAAAGTTTTGTTGAGCAAAAGGACGAGATGTTGTATTTTCACTTGATCTGTGGGGAAAGTTGTCAACATGCTGCACTTTGGAGGAGTTTTTATTTTAAGCAAAAGCAAATCAGATGAGATAATGGAGCAAAAAACCCAACAATATATTGTGATTTTAAAATATGTGATATAATAATGTCAACTTAAATAATCATGCTTGTTCTAAATAACCATGATTTGGGTGATTTTAGCAGCTGGTCTTCTTATTCTTCTCTGGAAATGGTTCTTCTTTATAAACTCTATTAATCTTTTATAGGGAATGTGGTCATAGAGGAGGAAAAACTGATGTCAGACTTATTGAGCTGCAAGCTCTAACACTTACATTATGCCAAACCAACACCTGGAACAACACAGTGTCTGACCATCAAAACAGTGAAAGTTTTGTTGGGCAGAAGGAGGAGATGTTGTGTTTTCACTTGATCTGTAGGGAAAGTTGTCAACATGCTGCACTTTGGAGGAGTTTTTATCTGAAGCATTGAAAATAATGAAAAGCAAATCAGATGAGATAATGGAGCAAAAAACCCAACAATATATTGTGATTTTAAAATATGTGATATAATAATGTCAACTTAAATAATCATGCTTGTTCTAAATAACCATGATTTGGGTGATTTTAGCAGCTGGTCTTCTTATTCTTCTCTGGAAATGGTTCTTCTTTATAAAACCAATTAACTTTTTAATTGGACCTTGGTCATAGAGGAGGAAAAATCTGAAGACAGGCTTGTTGGGTTGGATGCCAGAAAGCAAGCTGCGTTTTTTTATTATTAAACTGTTACCCCTCTAAAGCTTACAATATGCCTTAATTAAGTTCAGCAACATAATGCACCTTGATGTATATAAAGTGAAACGACCATTCATGATGATGCTCTTGTTTTTAAACAATGTATAAAAATGCATTCATTCGTGTAATGCTTTTATATTTTAGATTTTGTTAAGATTTAGATGTTAAGATTTCTTGGCCTTCCATTTGTAATCCATTTTCTTCTGTTTTAGCAACAATATTGACTTCAGTCAGAGACTGATGCTGCCATTTTGTACTTTTGCTGTTTTGGGTGAAATTGAAGCATCTGGCAGAGGCTTCATACCTGCTTAGTACAAAAGTCTACAAACTCAAGCAGGGATTTAGAACCACAATCAATTCAAACAAGGTACAGTATTAAATCTTCAGAAAAGACTGACAGTTAAGTGTGATATTTGGACATTTTATAATTATTTATTTTTATGATACATTAAAATGCCCAACTATTAGAAAAAAAAATATTGTGATAGGTGATAGTAATACACTGGTAATACATACATGATCACGATACATGATCGTAGAGGACACGGGTATGAAATGCTTTGTTTACAGCGACAAATTGGCAACGTGACACCTTTAACAAATGTACCATAAATAATAATCCCACATCAAAATAAAGAATCTCAAAAAAGTTCATATAAATGTTTACTGCCATAAAACCATCCCCTACATGCCTTAACGTGAAGAGCGAGGTTGTTGTAATTTGTTAGGCCGATGAATGTACTGTGAATGGCAACGTTACAGGAGTGAGAAGCCATCATTCTGATTACTGTTTCAATCTGAAACATCATCACATGTAACCATGAAATTAGGACCAAATATACTGTTTTCTATTCATGCTGCTGGTATTTGTATTATATCTTATACAAATGGTAAACATCTGTTTCTGTTTTATGTTTTTGACATAAGATGTAATAAAAAGTTTATAAAAAAACATGCAACCTTGCTGTTGATGCTCAGAGATCGCACTCTTTACGGTGATTTCTGGTCACCCAAAACCTTCATGGATTCTTTAGGTCTTGAAAAAAATAGACATATAAAAAAATGCATTTTAATTTAGATCAAAATATATTCATGTGTTAAAATGGCCCAGTCAAAGTCCAGATCTAAATCCATTCAAGAATCTTTGGTAATACCTGAAAGATGATGTTCACAGAAGCTCACCATCCAATCTAACTGATCATGATATAGCTTGCAAAGAAGAATGTGTGAAAATGTCAGCCTCTGGTTGTACGAAGCTATTTGAGACATGCATCCCCAAAAAATATTTCCAGCTACAAGTGGTCAAAGAGTCGACTCATTTTCTTTACTTCTAAAGAAGCAGCACTACTTGTGTTGGTCTTTCACATATAATTCTGATCAAATGCACTGAAATTTTTGGTTATACTGTGACAATAAACGAGATAGTTCAAGAGGTGTAAATGCTTTTACTGATTGTGATAAACTTCCACATTTGGCATAAAGGCCATTTTATTCATTTATTTTCCAGAGTTTACACTATATATAGAAGATGGAGCAGGGATGATGCAACGGTTTACACACTGACCTGAGTGTCTTTCATGATTAAACCTGTAGGTGGAGCTGTTGCTCTGCTGAGCTGTTTAGGATCATGTCTGCAGACCCCAGGCCTCCTCAGGCTGAGTGTGATCCAGGTTTGTTCACAGTGAGGGGGAGCAGAAAGGGGGTGGGGTGTGTGTGTGACATTTAATCATGCCTCCGGCACATGCTGCATGATTAGCATCTCGGTGGAAAACAACAGTCACAGTGGCCAAAGAGCAGATCTCATACAATCACGCAAACACGGTGTGAGGCCCAGGTAATCAGTGCAGATCAGCTCCTGCAGCTCAGAGTGCTACCTCAACAATCACAATAACACAGAAACCAAAAATATCTGCAGTTTATGTAAATAAGACCTATTTTTATAATTTTCTTACCAAATCTTGGTCAGATCTTCTGGCTCACCCATAAATCTAGCAGCTATTGTACATTTTAAACACTATCTGAAGCATCTTGTGCCAAATGATGAATTTAAAGCTTTTAGTGTTATTATTGGATAAATATTTGTGATGATAAATTGTGTTTCTTTAGAGCTAAAGTTTCATAAGCTCAGCTGGGTGTGAAAACTTACAACTGTTCGTCCCTCTGACATTTACTCCATCTGAGCAACATGTCCTTTTCTTTGCGGTATCTAAGATAAGCGAGCCAGTGAGTCTACGGTCCTCTGCAGCAGCCGCGCTCCTGTGAGCAGGGTTATTGGATGTATTGAGGTCACTTCCTCTGAGAGCAGTGTGGGCGCTGAAGCACAGCTCCTGGTCAGTGGCATGAACCATGTATCCAGGGGTAAAATGGACTCACAAGTCAGAGAGTCTGCCTGTGGTCCCAGGGGTCTCAGCGAGTGATTACTCAGTGCATAGCCTCATCTCAGATGCAGCAACCAGAGTTTGTTTTTTTGCTCCGTGTGTCTTAGGGAATCAACCTCTCCCAGGAGTGGGCTTCAAAATCAAAATAAGAAATCAGGATTCATGAGAAGCTGTCACATAGCACTGCCTTCCTTCCCTGCTTGTTCATATATTTCTGTTATGCTAAAACCCACTTAACCTCTGGTGAACTGGAGCTTACTGGAGCATGAGCACATGGCGTGTCTTGCCCCCAGGCTCCTCCTGGGTTCCACCCTGGACTTTCCACCTCTCTGCAATCACATCCTGCCACTGTCCACAACACTTAATAAACACGACAAGTATTGTTTAAAGGACCCTGAAAGGGTTTTAGGGTTTTATTCTCATATCATCTGATTGTTGCATAGTTTCCTCATTCTGTGGTTGTACCTAAAAAGATGTTGCTGAAATCATATTATGCAGAATGAATTTTCTTTGCTCACATCGTTATATGCTATATTTCATGGGTGTCAGATTTAAGGTTATTGTCTGATCATGCAGTTGGCCTCAGAAGTTTACATACATTCATCATGAGTGTGAGTTTATTCCAGGATTTTATTGATTTGCAGTGCCTTACAAGAGTATCCATACCTCTTAAACCTTTTCCTCTTTTGCTAATCACAAATTTCAATGTATATTGGGGACTTTTATGCAATAGATCAACATAAAATTCTGGAAGAAAAAAGATTATATTGTTTTCAAATTTTTTGTGGCATGTGGTGTGCATTTTCATTCAGCCACCTGGAGTTAATAACTTTGTAAAACCACCTAATGCTGTAATTACAGCTCCACATCTTTTGGGGTATGACCAGTGGTGGAGAAAGTACTCAAACACTGTACTCAAGTAAAAGTACAAAAACAGACAAAAATGTACTCTAGTAAAAGTAAAAGTACCACATTAATATTTTTACTTGAATAAAAGTAAGTACTTACTTTTAAAAATACTTAAAGTATTGAAAGTAAAAGTACTTGCTGAATGTATTGGCAAATACAACGAATATCATTAAGTGTGTCTACTGTATGTATATATTCTTTAATATAGCAACAGTGTTATACCATTTTAATTAACAATGCTATAGATAATGCATATTTTTATTGTGTTTGCTCTCTGTGACACAGTTTACACTTTGACTTGTGATTTTGTGCACCAGACCTGCTGAGTTAAATGCCATTAAGCAAAACAAGAAAGCAGAATGATTGTACCTTCGGAAGTTTTTATTTAACTCAAAGCAAAACCAATGTGTTATTTTAACTACAGTTAAACATTCAAGTAAAAGTTGTCTGCCTGAAATAAGGGGCACTGGACACACCTAACAAAGGAATAGGCACTGATCATTTCCACTGATATGTCAACTTCAGTTTGTCATCAACTCCACAGGTAAAAAATACTGCATATTCAACCTTGTAATGGCTCAATAGTGAATGATATTTTAACTTCTTGACACCATTTTTCAAAACTTGGACCCGAGTGTCGAGCCTCATAGAGTCGTTTTTTGAACTGGTTAACTCAAATAAGTCTTTAACTACTTTCAAACTAATAAACAAATCAGAAAAACACAATGTGGTGTGAATGTAACATGTAATGCAACACTTTATAGAAATGTAGTGGAGTAGAAAGTACAGATACTTAATGTAAAATGTAGTGGAGCAAAAGTCGAAAGTCCCCACAATTAAACCTATTTAAGTAGAGTACAAATACATGAAAAATGTACTTAAATACAGTAACGATGTACTTATACTTTGCTACATCCCACCACTGGGTATGACTACCAGCTTTGCACATCTAAAAATTTAAATCTTCAGCAATTCTTCTTCGGAAAATTACTGAAACTCAGTCATGTTGGATAGAGAGTGAACATCAATTGTCTAGTCTTCCCACAGTATTTCAACTGGATTTAGATTTAGACTTTATCAAATAATATTTTGGTATAATTACACAAACTGTGTTCAGTTCATAGATCTCATATCTGATGTTAAAACCCTGAAAACTATTCTATCTGTTCAGAACTTGTTGCTTCAAGTTCACTGGGTAGTCACTTCCTGGTAGGTTTGGAGTTTCACTCTGATGGACTGACGAGGCTAAGACTGATAAACTGATTAAGTGCAGTTGGTAGTTACTCTTTAGCAGCATCACAGTTTCTGTTTGACGACACTAACTGGACCAACCAACACTCAGAACAATGGGAAAGTCCAAGAAACTCAGCAAAGGTCTGGGATAGAAAACTGTAGATTTACACCAGCTTTTAAAATTCTCTTGGAGCTGAAGAAGTTATTCAGACGTGTTTCCACATTACCAAGACCTGGAGGAAGACCTAAGCTGTCTCCTACAGATTAAAAGAAATTGATTTATATGTTCAGGAACAACCCACAAAGGTTCAAGCCTGCCTTTAGCTGGAAACCTCTGAAACACCAGTGTCACTGAGGACAGTAGAGAAAGTTTAACAGCATAACTGATGGTGCAGACCATAAATGAAGGTCCTACTCCAAATTTGATGCCTTCAGGGTCAACAGAAATGTCAGCCGTCTGCATGGACAATCCAAATGCCTTCGAGAGAAAAGTTTTAGACGAGACATAGATAGAGCAGTTTGGCAAGAGAAGAGAGGAGAGGGAAAGAGGCTTTATAAACATTTGAGCATTTTAGCTAATCTGGAACAAAATTCCAGAAAACTGCAAACTGGTGAAACACTGAGTTCCTTTAAATCAAGGCTAAAACCCATTTGTTTAGAGTTGCCTTTGACTAATAATAACTGGAAGATAGAGTAATTCTGTTCTGAATTACAACTTTTCATTGCTTCTGTTTATTCTGCCACTGTAATGTAATGTTTCTTTTTTTGTTTAAAGGGGCAGTATGATGTCTTTTCCTGGCACATAGAATCAATTTATAGCACAATGAAGTAACTATGTTACCTTCGGTTGTTACAAAAATGTTGTATATATCAAATACGACTTTTAAAAAAATTGATTTCAGAATTTAACCCTTGAAATTTGCCCCCTGTCTCTTTTAGAAAGTCTTGTTCTTTCCAAGTCTCCACCTTCAGGAAATCATTACAACATCCCTCCTCTATTAACCCTGTAGCAACTTTTTTTTTTTTTGTTTTTTTTTTTTACCAGTGTTGCATTGAGAAGTATTTGGTATGATGAGATCGGCAGATGTGCAGTTCCACCAGGTGTTTGCTAATTGCTGCTGGCTAGTCTGAAGAAACTGAGTGGGGAAATCGCGGAGGAGGGGTTTGTGAGGCTGAAGCTCGGAAGCTTAGAAACTGCAGCTTCGAGGAGGAGCTGGGTGTTGAAAGTGGAGCTCGGTCCATCTATTTGTTTTGAACAGTTGAATGGCTGCCACGGGAGATGCAAGGATTTCTGAAACATGCATGAAAGAATCAAGGCAACGCTTCAGGTATGTTTTTGATGAGGGAATAACATTATAACATGATGTGAAGCTCAAAAAAGTCCAAGAAGAAGGCTAAGCTTGAAGCTATAATAACAGCACAGTGCTCACAACAAATGTCTGCCTTACCGCTCCCAATCAGATGAAATCACTTCGTCCACCTGACTGAGCTGTAGTCAGTAGAAGAGATTGGATCCTCTTTTACAACACCTACAGCAAATCCTCCCCCAGCCTTTTATACTGTAGTTACATAAAGCTCTTCTCACATGAGACATCCCTAATGGTCTATATCAAATGTGCTGTAAATCCCTGCACATCAGTCAAATGTTCTGCAGAGACTTTTTTAAAATCCATTTTCACCTCTCGTATACACCAGCCTGCTCTCTCTGGAGGCCCTGCCTGTCAGAACTGATCTTACACATCACAGTACTGTTTTTGCTTAGATGTTGCTTTTTATCAGTGATACACAGAATGTTACAGTTGCTCTTTTAATCATTTTATCTTTTTTCTGGTCAGCTTTGGCATTTAAACATAGATTAAAAAGGTCTGTTACTATTAATTTTCCACCCAACAAAACATCTTAACAAAAAAGTTGTGGGTTTGATTCCAGCCTTCTCCTGCCACATGTCATGTGCCTTTGGGCAAGGCCTGGTGTATGAATGTGTACATGTTTGTGAGTATGAATGAATGCGTGTGGCCCTACTTTAAAACACTTGAATTCAGTCCATTAAAGTGCAAAACCCGTTTTAATGCACTATTGATTAACCACAGTTGAATATTTATGTGATTTATTCATGACAATACAATAGGAATCCAGTCAGAATAATCTTTATTCTGATTGGAAAAGGCAAGGAAATATCTAAGGTGACAAATAAAGTTAAACCCTGCAGTGCAACACAAGGGAGAGATTGAACCATTTGTTCCCAAAAAACAAATTTTCTGGTATCTGATGGCTGCAGCTGTATTTCGGTAAAGTCTATTGTGTGTGTTTTGCTGCACAAGCCAATAAAAGAAATAATTGTTTTATGTGCTCTCTGCACTGCAAGACAGCTACAGCAGCTGTCAGAGCAACTCTGCCTCGTGTCACATTGTGGGGTCAGGTACAATTACTGCAAATGATATTGCATTTTTGCTTCTGTCAGCCTGCCAACTGTTGACTGGCAAATCCAGCAAAGTCATTTGTCAACTTCCTGCCCTCTCGAGTCCCCACTTACTATCGTTTTTAAAAGCACAGGCCCCCGCTTATGACACTGAAGGTCAGGGATGCGATGGTAGACTTGCCTTATAAATCTTTAATAGGTGAAGGAGTCAGCCCCATCTGGAGTTGAGCAGTTCATTGCAGAGCAACAGGGGTGCAACTGAGGATAGTCTGGAACCCTTCGCCTCCACTTTTTCCTCTTTTTTCTTTTACACAAGATGACACTTTCTGACAGGCCAGCTGTTGTGCTGATTTCATTCCCACAAAAAAGACAGGTGAGAAATGATGCAATCACAGAGAGAAAGCTGAATTCAGAAGGTGAATGCAGAGAGATGGCAAAAATAGCTTGATGTGAACTCTCTGTGAGGGGTTTATACCTTGATTTATTACAGTACCTTGCAAAAAACTTCCATTTTTCAGATCTCCTCAGATTATGACCACAAACTTTAGTGCAATTTTAATGTAATTTCATGTACTAGATCAACAAACACAAAACTACGACTAAAAATCTGGAAAGTGTGGCATGCATTGGTTTTCAGCACCCCTAAAGGGGTGGTATGATTTATATTCCAGGCACATAGTGCCATCTTATATCACAATCAAGTAACTATGTTACCCTCAGTTGTTATACAAATACTGTTTACATCAAACAGAAATTAAAAGAAATTTGACTTTGCAATTTTGCGCCTTGAAATTTAGCGCCTCTGTCAACAATGTTCGTCCATTATGACATTTACTACAGTTCTTAGGAGCGTTGGACAGAGAAATAGTTTGTATGATGAGCTCAGCAGACTTGCAGTGCCACTAGGTGTTAAGGTGCTAATTGCTTTTGCTGCTAGTCTGGAGGAGCTGTGTGGGGAAGGCACGTGGGAAGGGTGCTGTATGAGGCTGAAGTTTAAATTATCAATACTGATTCTGTCAACACATTCTCCCACCTGAGCAGTGGATCTCTGCAGCTCCTCAAGAGTTACCATGGGACTGCCTCTGTGATTAATCCTCTTCATATCCAGCCTGTTAATGTAGCTGATATGGCCAAGTCTTGATAGGTTTGCAGCTGCTTAATAATTAGGTGACTTTTTTGGAGTATTAGAGTAAAGGGGGCTGAATACAAATGCATGCCATGTGAACATTTTTTGATCCATGCCTCACTTTACCTCCACTGAAACTTTGTGTTGGTCTCTCACAATAAATTTGAGTGAAACACAGGAAATTTGTGAGTGTAACCTGATAAATAGTTGTACACGTTATTATCCAAAGCACCATTTCATTCAAACACAGCTACAAATCAATAACAGAGGCATCTACACATCCTCATCTCTGTTTCCAATAATATAAAAGTTAAATAGGAAACATCACGCACTTCTCCAGAGGTCTATGAAGTTTTATTTGCTTCTTGATTGATTTTAAGAGAAGGTGCCGACTCCTTCGGTCTGGAGCTACAGACTGATTTTGTGGAGATGGATCCTGCTCCACACGCTGTTAAAGACTGCAAAGGGTTGCAGTAAAGCCAACAATTAGGGTATATACAGAGGTGCAAGGATAAAAGAGAGGTGACTTAACGGCATTGTGTGAATGATAACAGTAAATTCAAGTTGCATGATGGCAGTGGTAAGTAAGAGCCAAAAGCACAGAAAAAAGCAAGCTCATTAAACAGGCTGATAAGCAGGAAGATAGAGTAAATCCAGAGGAAATGATTACATGTGTAACGTCTGCAGTTTCAGGTCTTCCTCTTTCGCTTTGTGTCAGTCGTGATTACACGGGCTCGTATGAAAGCAGGCGAGCAGGGAGATGAAAGCTGTGCGAAACCAGGACACGAACAAAGTCAGAAAACAGAAAGAGGGGGCCAGTGCTTGAACACCGTGCCATGACAGACAGCTTTTGGGGCTGTTTTTATTCGGCTGCCAGGAGCTTTTTAGGATTCGTTTTATCTGCTCTGCCTTTCCCATCCACCCACATGCCCACCCCTCTGGATGGTGCTCCAGATGATTTGCGTCCAGTTTGGCTTCACTCGAGCCAACAGAGCCTCTAAAAGCAGACACACTCTGCCTCCCTCTCAGCAATCAGCCTGCCTGTCTGCTGTTTGAGAGCTGTTAAACCTCTTTTCTGCCTGAGTGGGTTTGTTCGCATTTAGGGGAAAGGTCCCTTCAGGTTTCACAGATGATTTTAAAATACACTTTACTTTTTCATTTCTATCTCTTTAGATTATTTTGTTGTTGCTTCGAGGGGAAAACATCAAACATTCAGCGGAGCACATTATGTCTTACACATATTGTCATGGTTGCATGTTAGGAGCAGATGCTCTAGATGGGAAGTTGAAGGATTAGCAACAGAAGGTCAATTTGTTGCTTCCTCCATTTTAGAGGACAAACTCAGAAGAGAAATTTATGCCACTTATATGATAATTGGTGACAGACTTGGAGCAGAACTAAAAATGCAGTACTCCATACTTCACAATGGCTGGGGATTTGATGATACTTGTAGACACTTCTATTGATCCATATTGAAACGAGTCTGCTCCATCTGGTGCCTCAAGAAATCAATACCAGTCAAAAAGGATGAAGCCTTTGTGAGACAAAATTCAGTGTCTCACAGTTTAAGCAGACAGAAGACTGAACTGGATTTATTCTATCTTTATAAAAGATCAATAAAGTATCACAATATATTTTGGATCACTGGAGTGAGAATGATGATCAAGGGATGACAAATGTAAAGTTTTTTAAAATATTTTTATCTAATTATTTTATACTTTAAAAGGGGGGGAGGCGGCATTGTGGAGCAGTTGGTAGCACTGTTGCCTTGCAGCAAGAAGGAAGGTCGTGGGTTCAAATCCCAGCCTGGGATCTTTCTGCATGGTTGCAAGTTCTTCCTCCATACATGTGAGTAGCTTCATCCCACAGCCCAAAAACCTGACTGTTAATTAGCTAAATTAAATTTAAAAATTCTAAATTACCCTTATATATAAGGAAAATATATGTATATTTATATGTGTGTGTGTGTGTGTGTGTGTGTGTGTGTGTGTGCATGCGTGATTGCAGTGTTAGTGTTTATTATACTCAAACATTACAGTGTTTTCCCCTCCATTGTATTAAATCAAGCATGAAGTGCCAAAACACAGACAAGCTGGTGTAATTTATAAACCCCCTCAAACTCCACGATTAAAACCTCCTAATAAGTATATTTACAGCTTTATCATGTTTCTCATTCATTTATCAAATCAATTAATCAATAATCTGTTTATTAGTATGAAACAAATATTTTATCTTCCTAAAGAAAAATGACAAACATTTAAAAGACTAAAGGTTTTCTTCATTTATTAATGACATAAATTATTTACGAATCAAAGATAATGTATTCGTCTTTCTATCTACAGTTTAACAACAGTTACATTATTTATACCCCTGGCAGATTTAGACTTAAAGTATTAGCTTAGTTTGTTTCTTTTGACTGGAAGTAATATTATGGTTTTGGAGCGGCCCAGTCAGAACCCTGACTTAAATCTGATGTAGAATCTGTGGACGATGCTAAAGATTGGGATGATGACGAGGAGTCCTTCCAACTTGGAGCTCATCACCAAAGATAAATCATTTAAATACCTATTTATAGGAAAGATCTGATTGCTTGAAAGCACTTCTTTAGGTTTTAAAAAAAGATTATTAATATTTGTCACTGTAAAATGTTTTACTCACTATTTCCTCAGGATTATAGTTGCTTGCAGTGCTTGTTGAGATGTATTCATAAATTTTCAGCTATGGTTTGATTGGGACAGTATGATAGCAATGGCAAAATCTTGGGCCTGTGTTTCTTTGTGTATTTGTGCTTTTGGCTGATCGTGATTCTGTTACAGAACTCTTCTTCTTTTCATCTTTTACTTCGTTTATTGTGATACTTCAATGAATCTACCTCAGTCAGTTAGAAATCCACTTCAGCCTGCTGCCACACAAGCCCAAATCATGATCAGGTCGCTCCCATGCCTTAGCATTAGAGGTGCTTCTACTGCTCATTAGGTTAATTTAACTATCTATGGCAACTTCAGTAAAGGTTTTTTTTTTTTTTAAGTCAGAGTTTGTGAACTTATGTAATCCTCTTGTTCATTTATGGCACCCTCCACATTTATAGGCACCCCTGTTTTATTTCTATGTTGATTTGTCTGAGCGACCCCCCATTTTTCAGTTTTGTGGCTGAGGTCACCAGTTTTTACTTAGTATTTCTCCTTGTACTTCAACAATTGAAAGATGCCATGTTCTACGACATTACTCCTAGAGCACAGACCCACAGCATCACACATTATCTACCATACTTACTTGTGGGCATAATGCGACATATTCATCCTTGGTTTCAAACCAGTCGCACCTGAATTGTTGGTTGTAGAAAAGTCACTCTTAGTCTCTGAATCTATTCAAAGCACCTGGTTCAAGTTAAAGTCTTAATAGGGTTTTCCAAGATTGTATTGATGCCACTGGTGCACTGACACAGAACAATAACTTGTGTATACAGTATAGGACTCTCAGTACTTGTCATAATATGATAAGATGTCCTTTTAAAATTCCCTGTGGGGGTGAAGACAGCTGAATTACATTTATTTTGTGGCACATCTGGCTTCTCAGAAATCCTGTTAGAGATGGCTGCTAGTCCCCGTTGCTGCTCCTGTGTTCTTCATCAGATCCAAATTAGTGGCAATATACCCAGAGAGCCATTTCATAACCTGATTTCTTGTTGCGTGTGAATCCTCGTAGGGGAACCAGTTCACGGCATTGCCATCTGTCCTCCTACTTCCACCCTCCGGAGCTGCTTTTCCCAGAAATCAACACCCTGTGGTCTGAATCCCACTTACCATCCTGTTGTCTGCATTTACTATTTATATTTTGTTATAAAACACTGATTTTTCCCTGAGTAAATTCTGCATTCAGCCATTACAGGTTATGACATAAGACAATGTGAAGTGCACCTTGTTTCATTGCTACAGGATGTTGCTGCCAATTTTTATTTCCTGACATCTGGTCGTTCTTGTAACGGCCTCGATCGGCATGCAGGATACTTTCTGTGCCTGATGAAACCTCAAGACCCTTGAAGTGCTGAGTGAAAGATGTACAACCAAGGGGCTGAAATTGTGAAAGCACCAACTTCTTTGGACAGTTATTTACAATGTCACTCAGTGTATTTAAGAGTTTGGACGGCTCAGTATCTGGGGAGAAAGGCTTAGATTAGAGCTTGTTTCTGCAAAGTTTAACTGGCTGCTGCATCTATCTATGGAGTTTATGATGGAGAGTGGCCTCATTTTGGGCTGATGTGCATATTATGCTGTAATTATATGCAGTACCTTGCAAAAACATTCATACCCTTTTACCATTTTTACCTTTTTTTGCACACAATGAACCCAAATTTAAATGGGTTATTGTATTTTTTGTGATAGACCAACACAAAATAGTTCATAATCAAGAAGGTAAGATATGAAAGACTTTAGTTCTGTTTTGTCACATTTTACTTGAGGTCTGAGTCATTTTGGGTTCATCCATCATCTATCCCTGCTTTCATTGGGCAAGAGACAGGGTACAGCCTGGACAGACTGCCAGTCCATCACAGGACAACACAGAGATACACAGGACAAACAAACATGCACTCACACACTCATGCCTAAGGTTAATTTAGGAAGATCAGTTAACGTATGGGTAGAAGATGGAGTACTGAGAGAGACCTCACCCATGCACGGGGAGAACATGCAAATTCCACACAGAGAGAAACCAGGCTGGGACTTGAACCCAGGACTTTCTTGCTGCACCACAATGCATTAAACCCTATTTTGTTTGGGTTTAATATACTGTATATCCATTCCATCCATTATCCATCACGGTTATCCTTGCAGGGTCGCGAGGAGGGCCGGTGCCTATCTCCAGCTGTCGTCATTGGGTGAGAGGCAGGGTACACCCTGGACAGATCGCTGCAAGGCAACAGTGCTACCAACTGTGCCACTTTGCAGCCCAGTTTATTATATATTTTAGTAGATTTTAATGTTTAGGAATTGCTGTGATATTTGTTAGTTCTTCAGCTCCTGATGCTCACTTGTTTTAAGCCACATTCTGTTTAGATTTTGTTTCCTGTGTCTGTTTTCTGTAATATCAGCCTCACTTAGCTGCCATGGTTCATGTATCATCCCAGCTGTGTCACCATTTACCGTACTTGTTTCCATTTCACTAGTCACCCCTCTTTGGTATTTATTACCCCTAGTCATTCTTTGTTGGATTCTTCTGTTGTGTTTCCCATCATTGTGCCAGTTATCACTTTGTTCTGTGTTTCCTTGTGTTTTGTTGCTGGATTTCCATTAGTTTTATCACTAGAGTTCTTAACTGTGATCCTTTCTCCTGCCTGTGTTTGGGTCCTCAGCCTCAACAAACCCTGACAACAATTCAGCCAGACTGAATGGAAAGTGTTTGTGAACATAAATTGTCTGGCCAGTTAGATTTAGCTCTGGACTTTGACTGGGTCATTCTAACATATGAATATGCTTTGCTATAAACATTTAACCCTACCCTGGCTGTATGTTTAGAGTCACTGTCTTGCTAGAAGTTGACAAGGCTTCAAGACTTCAAGGCTTCTAACAGGTTTTCTTTCAGGAGTGCCCTGTATTTAACTCAATCCTTCATCCCATCAAGTCTGATCAGCATGATGTTGCCACCTCCATGTATTACTTTTGGGTTTTCATCTACTCATAAAGTTTTGCATGTGGTCCTAAAAGTTCAGCTTTTGTCTAATCTGACCCTAACACCTTCTCCCACATGTAGCTGTGTTCCCTTCCTGTCTTAGAGCAAACATCTTTCAAACAACCTTCTTTCAGCAATGGGTTTCTTTTTACCACTTTTCCATGAGACCAAATCTGTTGCTTTGTCCATGGATTCTATTTTTGGTCCACAGTTTTATTCAGTAGAAGCAGAATAAGCACTTGTGATAATATTTAGTTATTTATGTCTATTTTTTAGCACCAGAACTTTTCTCCACCATCTGTTATCTGTTTTTGTAGACAAAGACCGGTCAGCATTGTCAGCTTCCATGAGGAGGCACCTTTTAACCTTTAGTGTGTTTTCTCTCTGTGGCATAGCTCTTACTGTTCAGCCTCCTACTTGTTTAGTTGCAAAGGACACTGTGGCAATCAACTCTCCCTATTTTGGATAAGACCAAGAAACACAAAAGGTGTTTTCAACTGCCTGCATTTGTCCATCTTTATTTAAGCTAGATGTTTATTGCTCATTTTGTTTAACCATTCAGGGAAAGATGTGATGATTAGAAAAAATGCTTCTGAGACCACTATATTAATTTACTTACATTAAAGTTATACTCTGGAAATAACAATTGAAATCTTTGAGTTCCAAAAGTACCATAATTTTAAAAAAATGTGTTTGTTTAATTGTTTTCTGAACATGTTGAAAATATGACAAATTGAAATACAATTACATACGTAATATATTTAATGGATAACTGATCAATCCAAGTTTATTTGTGTTGATTTTGTGCAGACAAATACACAACAAATATTTTTATTTTACAAAACATGTATGAATTTCCACAATTTAGTTAAAAATCTCAGTTTAACTTTTTAGATTTTTCTTTTTTATTTATTTATTTATTTGCCTGGCTGTTCTGTTCATCAGTCTTGGTATGATTGTTCTGAAGTGGAGTTACTGTACAGGCTAACCAGATGTCCAGACCTATTTAAAGTACCAGGCTAAGAGTTTTTATTATCTCATAGTAGATTTTAGGAAATAAAACAGGAAATAATGAATTAAAAAAGAAATACATAATATTCAAAATTATAAATACTACAATGAGTGAAGTCACTCTTTTAATTCTTTATTTATTTGATAAATGACGTGTTTAAATAATAATTAATCCATTCATCCAGTTTTCACGATTTTTTTTTTTTTTAATATGACACATCTAAAAAAAGTATTTATTTATTTCCTACTTTTTGGCCCGGGTAGATACAACCACGCTTCCCAGAAAAGTACAGTATTTGTTATTTTGACAACCTTCAACATGTCCATCAGGGGGCACTGTTGCATCAGGGCATAAGTATCCGTTTGAGCTCCAAGAGGAGGGAAGTGGAAAAGCTTGTCAGCCACGCGGTCTGTATTTGTGTCCTCTTTGCAAGACAACAGCACTATATTCTTATCCAATATAACCTCCACCAGGAGAAAGAGACGGCGCTCTGCGTTCTGCGACAAATTAAATCAGAATGCTATTATAGAAAAGGGAAAAAAACAGATAACCATTCTACAATTCAATACCTTCATTGTCTGACCCATACAGGAAATATGGTACATGTTGACTTCAGGATCTTATATCATTTCAGAGAGGAGTAATGGAACAGTTCTGAGAGAGTCCATTAATCGATAACATGCATGATTCTGAATTACGACCGCTCTGCTAATAGAACTGACGAGCTTTTATGAATGATGGCTGACTGGATGCTGATCCCAGTGGGAACAATAGATTCAGTCCAGCTATTAGCATATGCAATCAGTGAGAGGTTACATGTGTTGCCTATATTTTAGAATTAGTGCTCGAAGCATACTGCGTAATGTGCTGCATAATTTCCTTGCCCTTGCTCTGACCACTTTATTGCTCTGCCCTTCTCAGACTGCTCCGACGGCCTGCCCCTCACATCTCACCTTCGCTCTTTTCACTCCCAGTTTAAATCCACCCGTTCCACAGACATTTGAGCATGGATACCATCTTTCACTGAGCTCCTGGCCTCCTTTCTCTCCATCCGTCCTTCATTACAAATGATCTCTCAGCACTAATGAGCACATGTCTAAAAATACCCTCGCTGTCCTGAGAGCCGGATATGTCGCGGTGCGTACTGAGCATTAACAGATGTTAATGGGTCCAGAACATCAGAGTGCTATAATGAATAGAGGCAAAGCTACTCTGGCTTCATTCAGAGGGAATATAATAATATTCAACCTACATCCGCACCAGGCCACTAAAATTCCTTAGCCATAGATCCAGTTCAGACGCCCCCCCCCCTCCAGGCTACCTTCTTAACATACTGCTGGTGTTCCCCATTGCTATGGCAACACCATATGACCTTCCTCTGGGAGGTTGAGCTTGTGTCCGTGTGTTGCTTGAAATATTTCATTCCAGCTGTCCCCTCATTTGTGGTCTTTGCAGCTCCATGATTTGACAGATGAGGGAAATTTTTCCCGACTAGACTCACTGTTGGCGATAAAGAAAAGGAAGCGTGATGGATGGACCTGCCACCGTCCAAGTCTACTTAACTGAAATGGTTACATTTCTGACCAATGTGTCCAGTTACAATAACTTGCATCATGGAACCAGCTGCCAGATTTTTCTCTGAGCCAGAGACTATGTTTACTTTTGATACTAAGCTTTTGATTGTCCTTACTAATAAAGCTTATAGTCAGAGTGGCTTCTTGGTTATCTTGATATATCGCTAACGTTATACTGCAATAGGCTGCCGGGGTATTTGCTGACCACTGCTATTTTCTGCTACTCCTCTTAATTCATGTTTTGTTTGCAATTATTTATGCCATTAATTTTGTGCTATCTCTTTTTTCTTTCAACACAATAGAAAGTACTACTGGCCCAGTGCTTCTGTGTTTAGCTCTCTCTTTTCCTAGATGGAAACACTGATGGCAGTATTACTACCTCTGTGTACTCTTGTTTGTCTTCCTGTCTAAAGGAAAGTACACCGAGCCCAATGCTTCTGTGTTTAGCTTTTTCTCTTTCCTGGACAGAGATATTGATAGAGCTATAACTGATAAATTCTCTGAGAAAGCTATTACTGCCAATAACTTTGTGAACTTTCTTGGTTTTTCTTTCCCATAGAAAGTACTCCTGCACTTTTATGTTTAACTGTGTCTCTTGCTGTACAGAGCCACTGATTGAGCAATTACATCACTATTTTGTGTACTGTCTTTGTTTTTGCTTTCTAATAATAGTACATGACTCATTACTTCTGTGTGACTTCGCCTTTTCCTGGACTGAGACAATGACTGTGCCATGGTAGCCATCGACAAGGTGTATTTTATTGCTTCCAATAAAAAGTACTCCTGACTCATTGCTTTATCGAGCTGCATCTATTCCTGTATTGAGTGAATGATAAAACTTTTACTGCCAATAACTTTGTGTACTTTCTGAATAATATTCATAGAATATATCCCTATTGCTTGACCTATTTCTTCTGTGTTTTATCTCTTTTCTGGATGGGGCCATTGGCGGTGTCACAAAATGTAAGTTCTCCCCTCCCTTTTCTCAGTTCTTCTGTGCTTTTCTCTGTCTCCTTTCTGCCCTTTTAACCCTCCAACCAGCTGTGGCAGATGGCGAAGCTCCCACTGAGCCTGGTTCTGGTCAAGGTTACTTCCTGTTCAAAGTGAGTGGTTTCACTCCACTGTTGCCATATGTTTGCTTCAGAGAATTGCCCAGACTCAGTAACTAGTCAGATCTGTACCTTACTGAATGATTGAAATGAATTGGATTCTGTAAAACTGAATGGGAATTGGGCCTGCTTGTCTTTAGAAGTGGCTTAAGATTACATTTGTTGAGCTCCTGCTGCATTAATAATATGAACAAAAATGAAACTGATAGAGAAATGTAAAACCCATACAGTATTTGGTTTTAATGACCTTCTCCTAATGTGGAAAGATATGTTTTTAGTTACCTTGGTGAATATAAAATCCCAGTTGCTTGTTTAGTTGTACAACTTTTAATGCTTTTAAAGCTACTTCAGTATGTTAGTTAAAAGCACAGGGAATAGAAATCACAAACATATGAAACTGTTTCATGACTCAGAACAGAAGTGAACTAGTCTAGCATTGCAAAACATGATTATTAGTCTGCAAACCCTTGAATTAATTTCAGTTTCCAAACATTTTCAGCCAAAAAAAATGCCCTCAGATGTAAAGACCAGCAATCTGTTAGATGATCTCCAGACATGAGCATCAAGAAACAAAACTTTTCCCCAACCCAGTGTAAGTAGAACAACAAACACAAAGTGCAGTTTTTAGTTTCTCTTTGAAAATTCAAAGGCTTCACGTTCTTGTTTCATGGCAGATAAAAACTTGTGGTTGGAAAGAACCTTATGTAAAGCTGCTCCAACGGGATGAGGCCAGACACTAATAAATGACTCATCTGGTTCCTTTTATGGGTTTCTGTGATATTAATCAACAGAACTGAACATTTTTAAATGCCATACAAGACAATTAGCATGTTAGTTATAAAATAACAGTCAAAATATATCAGAAAATGCATACTGAGTTTTTTCTGTCACACACTATTGTTTTAAGGAGATGTGGATGTCCTGTTATGTGTGGTTTTTAAGATGACCAAAGAAGTAATTTTAGTTTTTTTTTAAGGTTTGTCACATTCATTGTCTCTTTAGTGTTTCTGTCACATAGTTGTAATCTGTTCTGTATTTGCTTAGTATGTTTTAGGGGAAACAATATAATGGTCAGCGTAAATTACTGTAACAGGACACTGTAACGAATGTGTTTACATCAAAAGTTGGGTTGGAGCTCTGAAACTTATTCCACAACATATACATACAAAAGTAGTCAAGGTTTGCTCAATCAACCAGATTAAAATAAGGCAATAAACAAAGATTGGGTTTTCACAATTAGGAAGCAATGATGCTGTTTAGTTGGACATTGTACAGTGATGCATGACACTGTGCAACCACGTGGACAGAGGCCCTGCGGATGATTTCACCGGGCCGCTGAGTTCACTATGAGTAGATCAGCTGAAACTGCAAAATCTTTACATGAGAGTCAGCTGTAACAAGGACCCCACACCCTTTCTTTTTCTGTAAGAAAACAAGAGGAGATATAGAAAGAACCCCCCACTTCTACCTCCTCTCACTTCTACCCCAGGGTTAGAGTCTAATTCAAACAAGATGTTGGACATTCAACAGCCTCCTTTTCTCATTTGTCATGCAGATCTAGATGAAATGGCAGCGATCAGTAGGAGCAGACCTTTCTTCAGATATCACAATCCAAGTTTCTTTCAAGGCCGAGGACAAAGATGGCTTCTATTTGCACCCTATTTCATGGCCAGAAAGATAACTGGCCCACGCAGCAACCACGTTGTGCATATGGCCTTTGTAGCATGTAATGCAAAACAGCTCGCACACACTCCAAACAAGAGCCAAAAAGAAGACCGTGAGAAAGGAAACAAAGACGGATTTCTTTTCTTCTCCAAAAACTAACTTTAGATTGTGCAGTGTGAAATGAAAAGTACTTTTTTTTTTTTTTTTTTTTTTTTGCAACAGCTTAGTATAGGCTCAGGTTTGCAGACTGTAATGTGTGATAATCCCATGGGCTTCCAGGCTCTATAGCTCTAAGTCTTTGCAGAGTCTTGTTGATGATTCTAATGCTGCGGTAACCTCCCCCTCTTCGTCCTCGTGGTCTGCTCTGTGTCCTTCACAGGCAGTAATCAGATACAGGGAGCTGATTGTGGAGCAAACGACCTGGGGCAGTCCAGCTGCACAAGAATACTTTTTCAGCCCCTTACATGGTGATGTCACCACTCCCATGTGACAGGGCTCAGTTTCACTGTCAGATCAATTATTCACAGCGTTTAATTGGATCAGCTGAATCCAGATCGCTCCAGGGATCCATTTCCAGTAACAGCAGCTGCAAATAAACCCTGAGACAGCAGATAAGGCATGAGGGCTCCCGATCAATAAACGCACACCGCAGCACACCTCATTGACTTGACAAAAAGAAAAGAAGTAATGGCAACGAGAGTTTCCTTTACTGGAAGGTAAACAATCTATATGGTAGAAGGAATGTGTTTCCTTATTTTAGGTGAATCTAAGTGGAGGAAATAACCAGAGAGTCTCTGGTGAAGGCCAACAGCTGATGATGCAGCTTTCATTAATCACACAGTTTGTTCAGCGGCGTTCACAGCCTCTTAGTCATCAGATATTTCCCTGCTTTACTGCAGGCCTACTGGTCAAAGGTGGCCTTTGTGCTGGGTGGTACTGGGAGTGGGAGGAGGAGGTGGGGAGAATCAAATCTCTGCTACTCCCACTTGTAGTTTCAGTGCACAGAGCATATTGCTGAGGCACAAGGCAGGGAATCTTAGAAAAGAACAGTCCATTAATCTTTAGTTTCCCATGCTGCATTAACTTTTTCACATTCTGTCACATTACGACCACAAACCTCCATGTATTTTATTAAGATTTTATCCAACAGAGAGTAATGCATAATGGTGAAGTGTATGGAACTTCCACAAACCAACCACAGCACACCTTCAGATTCAAAAGTGCTTTTCCTTAAGCTCTTTTTAAATATTATTTTACATATTTTTTGAAAAAAAAAAAATATATTTTTAAATATAGTTTTTTTGTATTTTTAACCATGTTTTAAATTTAAATTATCCATAAAAGGTGCTATTTAAATAATATTTACTTACTTATATGACCATCTGCCTAAACTGACAGGCCATAGAAAGAGAACATTAAGCCACTGTTGAAAGGTGGCCACAGGAAGTCTATGTAGAGGACAAAGTAAACATGTGGAAGAAGGTGCTCTGGTAAGAAGTATAACTTTCTGGTCTACATACAAAAGACAAATGCCGTGGGGATGCTTTTCGTTAAAGCAGGAAGAAACATCTACAGGCTGTAAAGCACTTGAGACAGAGGTGGAGGTCCGTCTTCCAGCAGAACAGTAACACTAAACATACAGCTAGGGTTACAATGGAACGGTTTAGATCAACATGTCATGGTGTTAGAATGGCCTAATTAAAGCCCAAATCTAAATAAGTATGAGAATCTCTGGCAAGACTTGAAAATTTTAAAAGCTATACATATTTTTGCATAAAATATCAAGGAATATATTAAGTGGTGATTTCAAGTAGACAAAATGTAGAAAAGTTCAAGTGGTATGAATACTTTTGCAACGTAATACAGATGAAGGTCTGAGATTAAACACATCTGTTCATGTCTTAATTTTGTGTTACTTATGCAATGCCATTTTGAAACCCACAGTACTTTATTTCTAAATATTTCATTCTCACCTCACTAACCATAAATTCAGCATTTCTTCCTTTTTCAAGAACTTAGCGGTTAGTTTATCTCTGGAAGCCAATAAATTTATGAGTGCAAAGCTTTATAAACCTCAATATGAAATCCTTGTGAAGCATGAGTCTGTCTCTTTCATTCGTTTCATTTTTTCAGTCTTAGTCTCATGTAAAGCTAATTCCAGTTACTGACTTTTGGAAGACTAGCACCTGTTTCTAAGCTTTTTCTTTGTGTGTACACCTTTATTTTGCAAACATACAAGTGGAGTTTTCAAGCATTGGCTTCGGCATTAACACAAGCAGTGTTCCAAAGAGGAGCTAAACATGAACAAAAATCAATAGGTTTCCTGCAAGGACCCGACCAAACAGAGAGTAGTGGTTTCCCAGAGTCCACCTCCTTTAATCATATATGTAGAGAGGGTGAGGAACGCTGTGGTATGTACAACCATCAGCCCCACTCCCTGTAAGGACCTTATGACTGGTGACCTCTTTTGTTTTTCTTTTCAACTTTGGGGGGACGTGCCATGGAGACACAGCTAATCAGCTTTGTCGACCACTCAACTGCACCTCTAATAAGCCCATTGATCTGGATCTACATTGATCCGATGTGCAGGCTGGAGCTGAGCTCAGTGAGCAGGCTGTACAACGCAGGACGAGACAGTTTGGGATTTGCCTTCCTATTTGAAAATTAGTTTTCAGAGTGTGAAATAAGTGATCTGACTTTGTAAGATAATCTATAAAAAATAAACAAGCTTCTCCTTTTTTGGGTTGTTAATTTTTTTTTAAAAGGTTCTTGTGGCACAAGTGGTCTTTATTCATTAGTAGCTGGAGAGGAAGAAGAGCAGAGAGAGAAAGGGAAGACATACAGAAATTGGCCAAGGCCTGGGATTGAACTGGAGACAGCTGTGTTGAGGACTGTGGCCTCTGTAGATTGTACGCGTGCTCTAACACTGATTTATGTGGTGCCCCAATGGGTTGTTAAATTTCAACATGGAAAGAACGAATTGAAAAACGTTTCGGATGGGATTTTGGCTCACAACAAAACTTTTAAAATCCTTCAGGTTTCTTGGTTACCAGTTGAAAGCTCAAAGCTTCCAGCTATCTCCATACATGTTCTATGATCTGGAGACTGGCTTCGCCTCTTTATGACCCTAATGTGATTCTTGAGTTACTGTCATCTCGAAGAGCCATCCATGGCTCATCTTCAGTGTTCTGACTGAGGAAAGATGATTCTTAGGTCACTACATGACCTCATCCATTGTCCCCTCAATCCTGTCAAGTTGTCCTGCACCTTTAGCAGAAAAACACTGCTCCAAGCAAAAAGTTTCCATCTTCTTGATTGATTATGGTGATGCTCATACTCAGCAGTTCTGAGGGATTTTGCCCTTCTTTCACAGAAACTATGCAAACTCTTGTGCTCTTGCAAGCTGAAACCAACAGCTCCCTCCACAGTTTTTGTGTTTGTTGGATTGGGGTCTGGGGAATGGCCAGCTGTCTTCGTGATGCTTTTTAAAGACTGTCCTAGATTATCATCATGGTGAAAGTTCCATCCATAACCAATCATCAGTGTTGCTGAGGAAGTAAAGTTGTTGTCCAAGGATTCACCCTTCATGATTCCATCCATTGTCCCTCAATGGGGCAAAGTTGTCCCATTCCCTAAGCAGAAAACTAGCCCCAAAGCAAAATATTTCCACACAGTTTTTAAGAAAGAGAACTGGATTGTGTTAAATTTAGAAAAAGAAGTGTTGCATTAGTACTGGCTGTCGAATACTGAGCTAGATCTCAACCTTCATGGAATGCTGAGGGGATCATAGGAGTTTAGTGGTCTGGTCCTCATGTGTTTTTTGAATCTGAAGAGGTTTCATGACCTTGTCTCTCAAGGTATTTTGTAGGGGGTGCTGTAGGAATATGGGGTACTTGTATTACTTTCAACAGCTAGTTGGTCCTTGTATACCCAAAGCAAGAGCTGTGTCCCCACTTTTGGCACAAAGTTGAGCTTCTTCCCAGTGCAGGCTGGACTCCAACAGGGTCCTGTTTGTCTTTGATTCATTGATCGCATGTCAAGGAATTGTTATGGAGAGGAAAATATCTGGTTTAGGAACATCAGGGTCTCATCTTTGGTTTATACAGGTGATGTTGTTCTGTTGCCATCCTCAAGCAATGAACTCCAGCTTGCATTGGAGCGGTTTGCAGCCATATGTGGCCATGTGGAGGAGTTCAATCATCTTGGTGTCTTGAACAAGAGATAGATGAATGTAGTCAGACATGGATAGACATGTTGGTGCGTTGTCTGCTGTAATTTGTCCATCACTGCTGTTTGTTGTGATGAAGCTCTTGATTTACTGGTTCATCGAGATTCAAACTGTCACCAACAGTCATGAGCTTGGGCATAAAGAACCAGATCCCAGATGCAAGCAGGTAAAGTAAGTTTCTTCTACCAAGAAGATCTACTTACCTAGATAATGGTAATGATCTCTTAGATCATTACCATGAAGGGGATACTCAAAGTACTTGCTCCTCCCTAATTAGAGTGGTTCAAGGATTGATCAGGATGCTGTGGTCCTTTGTGAAACCAGACTAAAGGATCCCCACATATCTGCAAGCATTGAATGAGTGTGTGTACTTTACAAGAAGTTTGTGGAACTAATATAGGACATTGGAACACAGAGTTAATGGCGGCAATAGTTCAATCAATGTCTCCATCCAAGAATGAGACACAACTTAATTTAGAAGCACTGTGGCAAGAAGAGGAAAAGGACAGAAGAGGAAACAGAATACAAAGTTTGTAGCAAGGTCCCTGTTAAGGAAAGACACAGAGAAACACTGGAGTAATGGTGAACCAGGTGACTCTTCTATGGAAAGACTAAACACAGAAACAACACAAAAAGTAAATAGTAATGATGCAAAAGATGCATAAATAGAGAGCAGTAGAAGAAAATTGCAGAGTGAGGTAAAGTGGTCAATATATATCCTCCAACAGCCTTACCTTCTGACAGCATAACTATAGATCTAAGGTGGGATAAGAGAAGTAGTTCATAAAAATACTGGATGTATTTTCAACCTCTTACATAAAATTCATAAAACTGAAATCTAATGTTTTTCCCCAACAGTCGAGAGAGTTGGCTGTCATCAATGTTGCACACAAATCCTGGGACCATCCAGCCAGGGAAATAAACTTCCTTGGAAATCATCTCAGAAGAGCCCCACCTTGTTCACTTATAGCTGTGCTCCTTTCTCCTGACTGGCTCTCAAAGGGCAGGAGATTGCTTCCTCACATACTGTAACTCAGCCATCATCGTGGCTCTTACGTTAACAGCGCTTCCCAGATACAGGAAAAAAAGTGCACTCTACTCTTTTGTAACAAACCTGACCTGACAGGAGAAAAGGCTGGGATAAGGGAGCAGGGCTAGTCAGAGCTGACAGTGGGTTAAATGCGTATGAGTTGCAGAAGTGAATTAGGGCAAAAAGAAAAAGGGAGCTGGAATGGAACAGACAAGCCTGGGTTCCTACAGGGCGATTATGAAACGAGCCTTTACAGTGAAATGATTCTCTGTTCTGATGTTTTCATGAAACATTTCTATTTCTGAATTGTCCTCCTATCACCCTGGCTAGCCAAGCACACACACATTAAAACACACTCGGCACACAGGACATCACTCTGAAAGTGATCGTAGATGGCAGATTCATTCATCCAGACATGGGAAGAGTGCATAAGCGTGAGCTTTCCTCTGTTGTGGGATATGCACTCAGATATAAACACGCATGAAAAGAAAGTACAAAGCAGAAATTTTTGTTTGTTTGTTGACAATGTCTTGCAAAAAGGATTCATACTTCTTGAACTTTTTCACATTATGTCCCATTACAGCCACAAACAATTTAATTTCATGGGACCTATAACCCATTTCCCATGGACTGATAACCTGTCCAGGGTGTACTCTGCCTCTAGCCCAATGACCGCTGGAGTTAGGCAACAACCCCACAGCGACAATGCAAAAACAAGTGGGTATAGACGGTGGATGGACAGGTTGCCAGTCCATCACAGGGCAACACAGATGCATACAGGACAACCAACCATGCACACACTCACAATTTAGAGAGAACTGTTAACCTAACAGTTATGTTTTAGAGTGTGGAAGGAAGCTGGAGTACCCAGAGAGAACTCACGCATGTACAAGGAGAACATCCAAACTCCATTCAAAAAGACCCCAGGCCAGGATTTGAACTCAGGTCCCTCTTGCTACAAGGCAATAGTGTTGACTGGTAGACATTATTCAGAAAACATGTGGCATTTTCCCTCCACTTAAAAATTCTGCTTTGTTTTTTGTAGTTGAGCCTATTAAAACACACTGAATTTTGTGGCTGAAACATCATAAAGTACTTTTCTTAAAGTTGAAGGGACATGTATTTACTCCTTCATTTAGATGCTTGTGACCAGTATCCTTTATATTTTGTTTGCATGCCTGAAACACATACTCACACAGCTGCTTTCCCTTTTCCTCTGTTCACATGTGAGACTGTAATTGGGGTTGACTAAAATTAGCCTTGCATAACTCTCCTTTGTTTTCCCTGGGACCGATGTGGAAACTGTGCCGAGCAAAAACAAAAAGTCATAAAACACTTATGTTTAATTCCCTCCCATCACCCACTAACTCACCCTCCCGCTCCCCCACTGCTCTCCTGGCCCCGTAGCAACAAATACTTCATGTCCGCCTTCTCTTACGCGGTGAGATCACCAGTCTGTGTGCGTGTTGCAAACATTCTCAGCACCCCTCAGCCAAGTCTGCCCTACCCCTGTCAGACAGCAAAACGCTTGCATGTGTAATTTTTGGCCTGCAGGTCTGATGAGCGAAAAGTAACAGTTGGTGTGCATGTGTGTGTCGTCTGCTTGTGCCAACATGTTTTCTGTTCCTCTCTTTTTTGTGTAGCTGTGTGTTAGCCTGGAATGCTTTGTGTTTCTGGTTAGCAAATCTCTCGGTACTCTGTCTCTCTCTCGCTCTCTGCCCCCACCACTCCACCCACCCACTACCTCTGAGCAGGGTCAGAGGTCACGGTGCATATTGTCCCAATATGGAAACTGTTCCTCCAGCTCTCCAGCACAAAGGCTGGCCACACTGAGCTCTTTGTTCAGGACTGCCGAAGACCCCAGTCAGATCAACAACACTGCCTCCAAACAAATCAACAAAGGATTTCCATTTGTGTCCTGAATACACACAAGTAAAGGGACCAGCTTCTACCCTGGCTGTAGTAAAAACACGTGAAAATACCAGAATGGTTCCTTTTTCTGTCTGTGTGTGATCTAAAATAGCATCTGGAACGGTTTTTGTGACAGGATGAAGAAGGGATGGAGTTAGAAAGAGGGTGGTGGTGGTGGGGACACTGCATAAAAAGATGAAAATGGAGGGGAGAAAAACTGAGGAGGAGATATCTGCTGTAAAACCCTGTTATGCAACCTTTTTTCTGTGGCTGGTGTATTACATCTGCTAAAAATGGCAGACAAAAACAGCTTTGCAATTAGCACTCTGTGTCCTGAGGGTCCTGGTCTCCCCCAATCAAATCGCTCTGTCCTGCTCTCTCCAGCGTGCATGTTGCTAAGCAGATGATGTGACTCAGGAACACAGTGCAGAGCAGACACAATGATAGCAGGGATCTGACTGTGCCTGCGTGTGCACTGATGTTTACTGGAACAGACCAGTTTCTGTAAACCAAACCAAGCTGGGCTTTTCTGCTGCATGCTCAGGGACATTCTGAGAACTGAATTAAAATCAGGCCCTCTTTTTGTCAAAATATTCCAGGCACATTTAAGCTTTGCAGCAATCCAGGGTGTGGTCTCCACACACAGTTGCTTCCTCAGTGGTAAGTGGGGTGTTTATGGTCTGGCCCCATTTCCTAACTTGCAGAGATAAGGACCACCCAGCAAGGGCTCATCGCTCAGCAGTTCAGGGAGGCTCCAACATTCTTATGGTTGAGGAGTGATGTAATTACTCAGCATTTATCTTTCTCTCCAGTAACATGATCATTATGAAAATGATCAACAGAGATGTACAATAGAAGTAAAGTGTTTCCTCTTGCTCCCCTGCTTGTTGACATAACATTTTATCCGCTGTGGTAATCCCAACGCCTTGTGAAAACATCCTTTTGTCATGTTATAACCACAAACTTCAACTTAATTTACTGGGATTTTACGTGACAGACCATAACAACTTAATGCATAACTGTGAAGTGGAAGGCAAATGCATGCACAATTTTCAAAATTTCGCATGAATTGAGATCTGAAGAATGATGTGTGGATTTTTATTTGCTGCCCTTTACTCTGATACCCTTAAAATTTCATTGCATTGTTTGTTGAACCATTCAGAACTGAAAACCTTTGGGGTATCTCTGACAGAAATTTTTGCAAGTGTCTGTTAACATCATTTTTTATGTATCTCCACCCAGTTTCTTTGTCTTTTGGAGGCTTTGGGATTCCTATGTATTTAGCTCCATCCATTTTCCATCAGCTTTGACCAGCTTTTCTGTTTCTTCTACTGTAGGAGAAAAATCTACCAAAGCATGTTGCTGCCACCATCATGCTTCACTTACGGGGATTGCGTGTTCAGGAATATGTGCGGTGTGCAGTGCAACATTTACCACTTATGACTTTTTTTCAACAATAATATTTCTTCTTGCCTGTCTTTGATGAAGGCCAGATTTCTGGAAAACTAACAGATTTCCTTAAGGCATATTTTCCCAGCTTCTTTTGTCTTGTTATGGTCTTGTGACAATACTGTCGGCCCCCGTTGCTCTACAGCTTTAAAAATCAATCTATAGACGATGGCATACATCATTACATCTGTAATGTGTGACGTCTACATTCTTCATCTGTACATGCAGGTTACTTTGGGGTTGTAAACCTTTCACGCAGAAGTCTGATTGCAGTCATATTTAATTAGACCTCACAAAAAATAAAACAGATTTCAGCAAAATATTAGAATTGAGCATCAAGACCTGCTGTGTGAATGTAGCCTAACCTCTAGCAAACCTCTGAGGCCTTCAGAGAACAGTTGTATTTATACTCAGATTAAATTACACACAGGTGGACTGTATTTACTAATTTGGTTGCACTGAATTTTATTCAGGGAGCACCAGTTGTTTGCACCACTGCCTTTCAGCAAGGTTTGAGGTTTGAATCAGGGACTGAATATATAAATATCTAAAAGCATCGGACACTTTTCAGATGTACTTGTGTACATTTTTGAAACCATGTTTCACGTGAAATCCCTGTGAAATACATTGAAGTTTGTGGCTGCAATGTGACCAACTATAAAATATAAAGAAGTTGAAGAGGAGTGCCACTTGTGTCCCCTCTAGAAATGTTGTTACAAGGAAGCAAATATTCTCAGCTCAGACACCCTAGGTCAGGCATAGCTTTTCATTGTCATTGTTCCTCTAATTGTTATAGCGTTCTTTACAAGAGGCTTAATCCGAGCTCCAACTAGGCGGCTGCGTAATCCAAACCTGAAAGGATTGGATGTTGAGGTCAGGCAGCTCTGAAATGATGCCTTTGCAGAAGCTTTCAGGAGATAGAAACTGCCCTATCTTCAAAGGAGAAGATGCAACAGCTGTATTCCATTGTTCCTCGTAGCCTCAACTAATGGCCTCCATCCTGTGTGTGAGTGGTGGAGAATTTGTGTGAATGTGATGCATTATTTAAGAGTAAACACAGAGAGGATGGGGAGGCCCAGCGTTGGTGGGGTGGTATTGATTGTGACAGGCCAGAGGAGACAAGCACACCTTTCTTAAGTGTCTGGGGCTTCTCACAGTGCTCCCACAAATCAACTTTTATTGCTCTGGCTTTGAAGTCTCCACAGTCAGCAGCCTATCGGCCAAAGCAGCTTAGCAGAGATAGCCTGCAGCAGCCCCACGGTGAGCCCTCATGCTATCAATCGATCATTCATCACCAGTCCCTATGAAACAAAAACAGAGAGCAGGGGAGGGAGGCGGTGTCACACAGCTCATGGCAGAGACTGAAAAGTCCAGGTTTTATCTGAGAACAGTCCACAACCTGTAATCTGCTGCAGAAATTTAAATGTTTGAGGAGAGGGAGAGGGCAAAACTTTCTGAAAGAGGCTGAATAACAACCTGCCCTGCTCTCTTTTTCTTCCTGCATCCCCTTCACATTCCCGTCTAAGCAGATTGTGTGTCTTTTCTCAAGACAAGCATCCCCACACCATGGTGCTACCACCACCATGCTTCATTATAGGGATTGAGTGTAAGCAGAAGAATATTTGTGTAAAAGAAACAAAAACATGTTTCCAAAAGAAAAGCAGGGTAAGGATGAGATGTCACACAACTAATGGCTGCGTAAAAAACAGTAAGGTTTCAGTTGGGAACAAGTTAAGACCTGCACTGAACTGCAGAACTTGACAGGTCTTTGCTGAAGTCAAGCATCCCCACACCATGATGCAGCCACTGGCATGTTCCATTATGGGGACGATGTGTGAGTTGAAGGGAATTTGTCTGAAAGAAACAAATACAGAGAGTCATAAGACAAGCAGGGGAGGGTGAGTTTGTTGCATAGCTTATGGCTTAGTGGAAAATGCTGTCAGGTTTGATTTTAGAACAGACCACAGCCTGTGCTGTGCTGCAGAAATTGAAACGTTTGAGGAGGAGAGGGAAAAGGCAAAACTTTATGAAAGAGGTCGAATGAAATTTACCCCCCTCCTCTCCTCACTCTGCTCTCACTTTCCCTCATCCAGCCCTCCTGCACATTCCTCTCCTCTCAGCAGATCTGGCATGCCCCACAGGAGGCGGCGGCAACAGCAGCAGCACAGTAATCTTTTCAAAAGGGTGGATTTGTACGGCCGCCAGGGCAGCCAGCCAACTATTTCTCATTTGGAGCTGGCCTGGAGATGACCCTCCTGTTGGAGCCCCACTCTCAGGGAAAAACAAAAACTCCAGCACCGAGTAAGGGAGCGCCTTGGCAACGCTGGAGAGCCAGGAACGAACCAGAAAAAGGAAAACAGGGAAACCGCAGGCCTGCTCTCGGGAACATCTGCACCGCCTTCCTGTATAAAAAAAGAAAAGAATTAAACTTAATACTGTCTGCATGAACCCCAGGGACTTTACTAAAACATGGGAGGGCTGTGTTTCATTCTTTTTTTTTTCTTGGAACTTTGTCTGCATGTCTTCCCCCCCCTTTGTCCATTTCCATCCCTCTATAACAATTTCCCAAGCTCCATAACCCCCCTGCAGCCCCCGCCTGTTCCTGTCTTTCCTCTCCACAGCCTTCCACAGAACCCTGGCCTCTTGCACTTTCAATGGGAGCCCACCCTTGTCTCAGAGGGGAGGGAGAGGGGGGGACTGGTTGGCCTCTCTGTTATGCTTGCTCAGTGATGGATGGACATGAAAACTCAGAACCCAAGTCCTGAATTTCTGCTTTTACAGTGGGAAGCAAGGGTGGGAGGGAAAGGCATTCCATCACATCCCTGCAATAACGATAAGTTTAACAGCAACTGCAATGACCTTCATCCAAAACCGCAGTCAGAACCACAAACAATGACTGCCCAGTAATTATCTGGGTGTTTCTCGCAGAAAGTAACAGAAAAACATGGCTTGCGACTAAAAAGTGAAACAAAGACAGGACATGAGGACATTTTTTTGGAGGATTAAAGCATTCTGAGTCAGACCTAAGGCATCAAATTCCACATGCTGGGTTCAGATATCGTGTCTGTATGCAATGTTTACGGCCACAATCAGTCCTGTCTTGGCCAAAATGACACCCCTGTGGCCAGCTTTTAGAGAGGGAGCAGGGATGACAACAAAGAAAGCCCTTATGTTTTCCCTCTAAATCCCCTTTCTCACCCCCCTCTTGCAAACTCACCACTCTCCCCCTAAAAAAAAAAAAGAAAAAAACAACGCTCCAGTAAAAACTCATCACACATCTGCCAGATCCGCTGAGGCCTGCCTCCAATTATCCGCCCACCACGCTGGAATCCCAGGAAGGCTCTGTCCGGCAGAGCGTTTGATGTTGCCACGCAACATTTGACAGAGAACAGGGCGGCTTTGAAAATCCGAGTGTAAACTCGCCTGCCAAGTTTGATGAGCAGAAAGGGAGGACGGTGGTGGTGGAAGGCGCTGAGGGGTGTGGTGATGGGGGGGCGGTGGACAAGGAAAATGCAAGTAGATGGAAAGCAGCTGCTGATGGTGGGGAAACATTGCTTTAAATGGGCCCAAATGTGGCGGAGCTGCTCCGAATCTAAGCCAAGTGGCCTGGTTTTACCCTTCTGGGGCATTTTTCCATAAATAAGAACTGAGGAGAAGGCTGCAAAACAGATTTGATCTTCAGCCTCAGAAGGGCTTTGATTATACAGTGCCTTGCAAAAATATTCACACCATAATTTCACAATTTAGTCACTTTACAACCTCAAACCTCAGTATATTTTATTAGAATTTTACTTGACAGTCCAACACAACATATGTTTGTATGCAGCCTCTAAATAACATTCAGAACAACAACTGCCTAATAGTCCACCCAGTAAATAGAATCCACCTGTGTGTAATTTAATCTCAGTAAAAACAGATCTGTTCTGGGAATGTTTGTTACAGAACCTCAGTTAACAAACAGTATCAGGAACACCTAAGAACACAGAAGGATGTGAGGAGGAAAAAGACTCGAAGACTAGATTGGGTGTTCAGCCAGAGCTACAATAATGGTTTGGACCAAAGCATTTTAATGTTTTCGAATGTCCCAGTTAAAGTGCATTCATTATTCCAGTTGAGAATCTGTGGCAAGACTTGAAAATCAGTGCACACAGAAACCCCCAGTCATTCTGACTGAATTTGAGGTATGTTGTGAAGAAAAATGGGGCAAATTGGTAGAGACATACTCAAAAAGACTTGCAACTGTATTTGCAGTAATAGGTGGTTCTCATCAAAGTGTTTAATGATAGCCACATGAATGGAAGAACCACAGTGTTGGTTCTGTTGGACCTCAGTGCAGCATTTGACACTGTTGACCAAATCCTACCTAAAGAACAGGGATTTCTTTGTGTCAATAGGCAACTTCTCATCGGAGCGGACAAGTCACATGTGGAGTACCACAAGGTTCAATCCTGGAACCCCTCCTATTTAATATCTACATGCTCCCACTAGCTCAGATTATAACAAGTAATAAGATTAGTTTCCATAACTACGCAGATGATACACGGCTCTATATCACGATGTCACCAGGTGACTCCGGACCCATCCAAGCACTGAACAGATGCTTAGAACAAATCAAAGCGTGGATGTGCCAAAACTTTCTCCAGATGAACAGAAATAAAACTGAAGTTGTTATCTTTGGACCTAAAGAGGAACGATCTAGAGTCAGCGTACAGCTTCAGTTATTACAGCTAAAAACTAGTGATCAGGCCCGAAATATGGGTGTAGTGATGGACTCAGACCTGAACCTTCAGAGACACATAAAGTCAGTTACAAAGTCATCCTTCTATCACCTGAAGAACATTTCATGGATCAAAGGACTAATGTCTCCACAAGATCTAGAGAAACTCATCCATGCTTTTATCTTTAGTTGCATTGATTACTGCAACAGTGTCTTAACAGGTCTGCCTAAAAAAAATAAATCAGATAGCTGCAGCTGATCCAGAACGCTGCAGCTCGTGTCTCACTAAAACCAGGAAGATAGAGCACATCACTCTAGTTCTAAAGTCTTTACATTGGCTCCCTGTAGCTCAGAGAATAGATTTTAAAATACTTCTGTTAGTTTATAAATCACTGAATGGCTTAGCATCAAAATACATTAAAAACCTGTTGTCGTATCAACCTTCCAGACCGCTCATGTCTTCTGGTTCTGGCCTGCTCTGCATCTCCAGAACCAGAACCAAACATTGGGAAGCAGCTTTCAGTTTTTATGCTCCAGAAATCTGGAACAAACATCCAGAAAATTGCAACACAGCCGACACACTGAGTTCCTTTAAATCAAGGCTAAAATCCCACCTCTTTAGAGCTGCCTTTGATTAGTAGTAAGTAGAACATTGAACCTTATTTGCTTGATGATCCTTATGATTTTGATGCACTGATATTTACTCGATGATTTTGATCATTTTCATGTGTGTTTGCTTGATGATTTTGATGTTTTTGATGATTTGCTGTATAGTTGATTGGTGTTTTTATGATGTGAAGCACTTTGAACTGCCTTGCTGCTGAAATGTGCTATACGAATAAACGTCACTGACTTGACTTCTATAAAGTACTGATTTAGGGGTGATGAATAGAAATACATGCCAAACATTTCTGATTTTGAAAAGCATGTATCACTTTTCCTCCACTACTTTGTGTTTTTGCATCACATAAGACCCAAATGAAATAAATCCAAATTTTTGGTTGTACAGAAAATGTTCAAGATAATTTTGCAAACCACTGTATGTGCAGCAAAACATTGAAAAGCTGAATTATAGACTGTTTGGCGTACATACAGTTGATCCCTGTGATTTGGGGGGGTCAGGGACCACAACCACCACAAACACACGAAGTCCGCAAACAGTCGAGACCCATGCTACTTATTTTAATGGTTCAAACACCAAATTTACCTTAATATGCATTAATATGCACAGTGGGAACCATCTTAACACTACCGCAGAAGCTAATATCTACAGTCTTCCTTATCTCCACTCTTGGGGTATTGCCAATTAGTGCCAAAGAAAATGAATGGTGCTTCTGGATTGGTTGCTTTGCAGTCAAGGAGCATTGCACCTGGGTATTTCACCTTCCCAAACTGCATTTTCTTTTAAATATTTTAGATATAGGCCTACTCTACAATAAAATCTGCAAATAATTTGGAGTTATGTTCCACAGAAAAATGCACAAATAGTCAGTGGTCTGTTGTATGTAATCCTTAGACAACAGTAGATTTTCCTTTGCCTGAATCTCATTCATTATCATTTGTTTTTCCACTACTACTTTTAGCATACAATAACAAACGTAAAGTGAAACCTGTGTGCATGCTGTGAACCTCCCGAGGCAAATGAAGTCACTCTTAATACTAGTTTGTTTAGAGTCTTGGCTTATTACAGCACAACCACCCTGATCTAGAAAGGTGATGCCTGGAAGGCATGATCTGTCATGAGACACGGTGGCAGCACTTCACACGGTGACCTGGCCACACCTCCAACACAAAGAAAACAAGTACAGTGGAGGAGCCACATTCTTTCCCACGATTACTGCTGCAGCAAGGTAAGATGAACCGGATTAGTTGTAGCGCAAACAAATAACATTGTGCATGCACACACTCACACCAACACACACCTCAACCTTTCACTGCTGATGTTGAAACATCATATCTACTCTAAAGTTACCAGACTTTTGTGCTGTTTTTATGCACTTGGGTACAAATGTAAATGTTCGAAGACATAAAAAGTTCTTGTGTTGCTGGACTTCAACCTACATATCACTTCCACTGCTTCTTGCAGCTTGTTAAACCCTGATAATAACAGAAGCTCATGTCACGTGTTGCAAGAAAATCATTCATGACTTGCACAAAATGGCAACTGTAAACCGAATGATGACCCACGCCCATCGTTGTCTCTCTCGCAGGACAGAAGCAGTATTGATACATGACTCTTTATCTCGCTCTATTTAAGCCACAGATAGGGTTACGCTCTCTCTTCCGGACCAGAAAAAGATCTCATTGTCCTCTTTGACGTGCTGGGCCACATTATCTGCTCCAAAAAGGTCCAATTCACCACTGCTTGCACAGACCCTCGCCTGTTTCTACAGAGATGCTTAACACAAGCAACATGTGACTCACATGGTGACATGCTGAATACATTAGTATGGAGTGTTACATTACGAAGGGAAGAAAAAAGGGTGTTTTTCCAAGGGGGGGAAATGGGCAAAGGCAACACAGACATCCAGTCACATGTGTTTAATACCACAAAGATGGGAAAACAAAGGTACAACCTCTTTCTATAATTACATAGAGATTTCATCCTCACCAGGTTCTCAAATTTAATTATTAAAATCTAACCTTAATTTTACAAAAATGGGTTTTGCACTATCGGATATTCAGAAAATAGAAAAGATGTGTATAAAAAGCTATTTACATCACTGTAGAACCCAACTTTTGTTGAAATAATTTCAAGTTGTGTTTTTCTGATTTTATCAGTCTTTCACATTACAAAGGAGGGATTTTAAAACATTTTATAAGATTACTCCAGTTCATCACATTCCCTTAATTCTCAGTTCTTTTAAGGTCCCACTAAAAAATTTGTGTCATGTTGATGTCTGGACTTTGACGGAGCTGTTGAAGCACCTCGATATTTTTCTGTTTCGACACTGCTGCAGATTTACTGCTCCATTTTAGATTATTGACCCAGATTCGGTGACTACAGTGTTCCAAAGTCCTGTTGCTACAAAACAGGCCCAAATCATAACCCCTCCACCACTGTGCTTGACAGTTCATATGGCGTGTTTATGCTGATATGCTGTGTTTGTTTTCCTCCAAACATAGTGCCATATATTACAACCAAACATCTTTATCCTGAGGTCATTCTGGTATCTTCTTTTTAAGGCTTCCATTGAGACCAGATCCAGAACCTGTAGGAACGATCATCCATTTTGGCCTGGGAATGCCTTGGGATCCCCCAGAAAGTGCTCTTGTCCCAGCGATCCAATCTCAGATAAACAGAAAACAATGGATAGATAGATGGATCCCATCTTTGTTCTCAACTATCCACAGGACATTGTCCCAGAAGTTTTATATTTACTTCGGATGCAGCTTTGTAAAACCTAAGTGGGGGTACCAAACTATTTTTAGAAAGAAGTGGCATTTTCCTTGAGCCCTACAAAAATGCGTTATATTTCATCTTTTGTTATTGTACTATGGTAAACCTTAAAGTGTAACTCATAGCCTGTAGAGTCTGAGATAGAGCATTTATTTTTTAATTTTCCACTCAAAGAAAGATTGCCTTAAAAGCTTTCCACTTGTGAAGGATTTTTCCTATTACAGAATGAAATACTTTAAATTATTTTGTAAATTAGCCTTATAACCCTTCACATGTTGATGGCCCACAATACCTGCTTCTCTAAGGTCATTGCTGATGTCTTTCCTTCCTGGCGTTATGTTAGCAATAACCAAAAAGCAACAGTTTGGTAATTTAATTTAAAAATAGAGTCAGCCTTCAATTAAATAGTTGCTTCATAATCTTTACAGTGGTGCATGGTGTTTATTAGCGTCCGCATTATACATGAAACCAGGTTATACATGATAGGGCAGCTTTACACATGCATGCTACGGCTGGATACAAAATGGCGGAGGCATTTTCTGCATTCTGAGAGGCTCTTTCTCTTTCTCACTCTCTCTCCCTTTCTCTGTGCTGAAAGTGAAATAAATAAATAAAGAAGTAAGCAAATGGTGTTTGAAAGCGTTCACCCAATGGGCATCAGCTGACTGTCTACAGCTGCTTTTGGCCTCTTGGAGTGGTCTCCATGGCAACAGCCCTTCCATATCTGGCCAGCTAACGCTCTCCATCATAACAACAAATCCCATTCATGCATCTCTGGAATGTGTCGGCCCATTTCTAGGAGGGAGAGACTGGAGACCATTTGCTCAGCTGCTACCAGGATGAATGTGGTTTCAGTAGTCGTTTTTACTGACAGCAAGGCAGCTTTATTTGTGGAGCACCATTCGTACATAAGGCAATTCAGAGACCTTTTCAGGGAAATAAAGGAACTGAGTAGAAGCACCTGACATTAAAAACAAGAAGCAAAGGATCAAATACAACAAACTGTAAAACACACATTTAAAACTTACAATTAGATTAGGTGATAAAAAAATTAATAGAAATTAAAATTGGCCATTCTTTGAGGGCTCTTTATTTAAATGAGCCAAAGGTTTCTGCTCAGCTTAATTCTTCAGGTATTGGTTCCCGAGCTGAAAAACATAGAAACTAAATTTCTAGCTCCATTTTTAGAAACACTGAGTGACCTAATGGTCAACATGGGAAGCAACTCTAAAATGTTTTTAGGTCCAAGACCATTCAGTGCCTCGTTGACCATTAACAAAAAATATATCTAGCTTCTCCTTTTAGAAACAGGGAGCACGAGAAGGGATTTAAGGTGTGTGAATCCAATCAACCCTGTTTTGTTTTATTTTTGTTTTTTTTTCTGTACCCTGTACCTTTTTTTCAAAGGTAATGGGCTGATTTAATAATAGGTTTAATTTGTCTGTTGAAATTTTGGTCTGATCTATGACAATGCCAAGATTCCTTGCATGCAGTCCGTTACAGTGGATCTCCGCCTAGTTCTGGTTCAGTATTTGCGGATTCACCTATTTGCTGATTTTGCGTGGAATGTAAGTCAGAATTAGTCCCTGAAAATCTGCCAATTCACAGATTTTTTTCATAGAGCATATCTAAAATATTTTTTAAAAAATGTAGCTTGGGAAGCTAAAATACCTAGATATCCAATAGCACCATTCATAAGGAAGACAGCAGAGGATAATGAAGACTGTATTGAATAAAATGGCTTGAGGAATCCCCATGTGAACTTTATTCGTTCTGATTTATAGTTGCACAAAGTTGTTCCTGTCTGCCAAGTCCTCCAGTCTGCACCTCCTCTGTGGATATAAAAAACTGTGCTCATGTGGTGAAACTGAAATCTAAAATTGTGTGTCATCAGCATACATACAGTAAAAGACGTAAAAGTCTATAATCCAATTGGGGGAGCAAATACATGTTGATAAAAAGTGGCTCAAAAACGGAGCCTTGAGCCGCCACACGTCTTTGTTCACTGTAGATTTGTGATTATGAAATGACACAAAGCTGTCTTGCTCTGCCAAGTTACATCTAAACCAATTTACTATGGTATCAAACAAACTTGCCCATTTTTCTAGATTTTATAATCCAACAGTTTTGGGACCAAAAATAACAATTTCCATCTTTTCTGTGTTAAGATGAAGGAAATTCTTACCCATAAAATCATGTGTTCGTTAAGTGACACAGAAGTCTAAACTTGTATCATTAGCATATGTATTGGAAGATACTTCATAATCTTATGTAGGTGGATCATATAGATGTTGGATAAAAGTGACTCAGGAATGAAGCCTTGAGGAATCCCACATGTAATCTTTGTTTGCTAAATTTAGATTGTCTTTTGTTAGAACCAATTTAGATTGTCTAAAGGAGACAATCCCACCCACTTTGTCAGTGTTTTCATCACTTAACCATCACTACTTGATAACCAACCATGTTAAATGCAGCACAAATACAAATATGGTTAAAAAAACACACTTTTTATGCTCAGAAACACAATTTTAAAATACTACTTCTTCATAATCTAAAATATTAATAGCTCACTTAATTCAGAGTCATCATATAAACCATGAGCTCCAAGTTAATTTTCAAAATGAAAATGTGTATTTAACCCACAGTTGTCATTTTGGCTTTTGTGTGGGCTTAAAAGCGATTTAGCACCAATCCTGCTTCATCTCAATCATTTGACATTAAGTTTTTCCCTCATTAGATATAATTGCTGTTGTCAAACAACTGGCACATCATTAGTCAAAAATTAATTACTTCTCTGTGCAAAGCAGCCTCTCAATAATAAGTCACTGTGTAAATAAAGACCGAAGGGGAGTCCTGAAGTGAGACCGGTAAAGGGCGAGGTACGTACTGCAGATCCACTAAAAGTGGAGTGACAAATTACAGCAGCTAATGAGAGAAACTCGGAGTTGAACACAGTTCAAAGTTGGTTTGTCGGAGGACTGTGACATGCAGTCATTTCTGTCCATGCAATTAATATAACCTGCCTGTCATCTCTGGGGAGACTCCATTAAACTGCTGCTCACTTTTGGTGTAAACTCAGTGATTGCAGAATGAGGTTAAGGTAAATATCTGTCACTTCAGGGAGTGATGTAGTCAGACTAACATTTAGGAGTTTATTTATGGTGTGAGGAGCTTGGTAACGATTCTGTCTGTTTCCATGAGAGACCGAAACAGGGAACGCCTGATATGTCTGTTCTAAAAGCATCTCTGGAAACTTAACTGGTAATATTGAGTTACTCTAATCAACTACTTCATGCTATTGATCTTGTTTCCTTCTCTGGTCGCTCTAGCAGTGAATGGATGTGCAAAGAACAGTGTGGTCTTTGTGTGAAGCACCCACCCGCCTCCCCCAGCTTCGACCTCCCTCCATCCGCCGCGGCTGGTAACCCAAGCTTCAAAGTCACGAGCTTCCCTCCTCCTCCTTCTACGCAGGTAACAAGACCAGCTGTCGCCATGGTTACGAGCCACCACCAGTCTCAAGATAGGGGGTGAGAGGACAGAGAGTGCTGTGTGTGTGTGTGTGGGGGGGGAGAATCCCAATCACAAGGACAACTCTATCATATCCACCCTGAGCTGGGCGGCGAGGAGGCAGCGTTTCTGCAACACAAGATTTAGTCATTTTGCTGCTATGCTCCTAAACACAATGCATAAGTGAAGAAGAAGTGCCTGACTGCGACTCAGAATAGAATGATTAACAGCCTGCAGCGAGGAGCAAAGACTAAGCCACCAGTTACTGTGAGTCAGCTGTACATGTACACAGGCCATCTGGCTGCTAACTCACTGGTGATGCTATTGGCCAAAAAGGGAAAATATGCACTGGGCGTCAAGACATGATGATCATGCAGCATCGAGCAGCAAATATTGGCTCATCTGCGCATTTAATCCATTCAAAGGCTTTCAAAAAGTGAATTTGATTAACAGAAATAATAACAGAAATGCAACAATGAAAATGTGAATCTCAAAGAAACAGCTATGTGGAATGCAGGACCCAAGGTTCTTCTGCAGAGCATCGCCCAACGCATCACACTGCCTCTAGTATATATCAAAATCAGCAATAACTTCTTCAGCGATTTCAGCTACAGCAGCTCGTCTGTTGGATCAGACCACGTGGACCAGTTTTTGCTCCATCATGTTAATCAGTGAGCCCATGACTCTGTTAACCTCTGTTCCGCACAAGTTGCAGGTTTGGAGATACTATGACTACCCATTACAACTTCGGCATTTGTCAAACTGTCAAATCCTGACATTTACGCTGTTTTCCGATTTCCAACACATGAACTTTGAGAACAAAATGTTAGCTGGCTGTTAAAAATATCCTACAAAAAAAAGTGCAATGATAGATAAATAATCAGAGTTCTTCATCTGTAAATGGTCATAATGTTATGCTTGACTGGTGTAATTCAGGTGTTTCCAATGTCCCTTAATGTTCCCTGTATGTCTGTCCTGTGATTCATGAAGTTGTTTAAAAACCAGCTCAGTCAGTGTTGCTTTTCCATGTGACTCCTTCATAAAATACAAATGAATCCCATTTATATGCATTCCTCTTCACTACTGCAGCACATGACAAGAATGCACATCCATCTGTAGGGATGATCTATATTGAGAGTGTGATATAAGGGGAAGGGATGTGTGACTTCTTCTGAGTTTTCCACAGACGTAACTGGAGCATCTTTAATCCATCTGCAGCTAAGAAGACACAGCCAACATATAAAGCAAAACAACCCCCCCGCCCCAATAAAGATGAAATATTAACCAATTCTGAAAACCAACTCTTGTGATAATTTATTCAGGCGCACAATTAGCACTGGTTAATTAGCATCGGTAACATTCTCGCATCAGTCCTCATCAGAACAATGCCCCCGCATCTCTTTGAAATGCAAAACCCCTGGAAAATGCTTTGTCCTGAACATGAAAGACACTTAGACAGCAAAATAATAAATTCCCCACAATGCTTGGCTCATCAGTATCATCATTATTCTTGTGAACAGGGATCTCGGGCAGCCTCTTGCCGACGAGTATCAGCAATGAATCACTTCCATCCCCAGCCCACGCTTCCCCATGCATAAATTCTCATTTGTTCCTGCATTAGGGTCATTCTTCAGTAATTGTTTGTTTTACTTCTGATGATTGAAAAACAACCTCACGGCAGTGCCATGTTGTGTTTACCACATGTTACTATGGTTGGTGGGATTATTTAATTGGATTTTCTTGTTTCCTGGGAAACAAGGTATCCTGCTGTATTGCTCAGCAACCTTACTAATATACACTCTAATGGTGTAGGTTTTTTTTAGACCCAAACAGCTGATCCTAAATATAACTAAATGGGACAATAGAGAAAATATTTCCACATTGCACTGAGCTACAATCACAAAGCTGAATCCACAGATTTAAATTTAGGCGTGTGTAGTGGGTGGACAAGAGCAACGGCCAGGCTGAGTGTTTGTGTGCTGGGAGATGGAGGATTGCTGGGCCCATGTGAACTGAGGGGTGAATCATTACAAAGATAACACACAAGCTGTTAGCTTTTTGCTGGAGATGGTCAGGGCAAAGCGGTGCGACAAGTGGCGTGTAATTACAACGGCTCGCTGCTTCGGTTCGGCCCAAAGGAGGAGGACGCTCTCAACAGCCACCACAAATGGCAGCAGCGACACAGAAACGTCCTTGAGCTTGTCACTTGGGCTGTGAGTGCTCTTCTATCAGAAGTTTCCAGACTCTTGGTCCACACGATTCCAAGTGACTAATCGCTTTGGAGGACAGGGAGCCAACAAAACCCAGGGGAACTGTGCCCTGCAAAAGTCTCCATGCCACTTGAACTTTTTCACATTTTGTCACGTTAAATCCAGTAACTATGAGACATATTTTTAGGATTTATATGAGACAGACCAACACAAAGTTGCTTAGCCGTGAACTGGAAGAAAAGGTGAAACGAGTGTTGTGGATTTTTATCCAGCTCCCTGAGACAATACTTAGAATCACTTTTTGCTGTAATTATAGCTGCAAGTCTTTTGGAGTATTTCTCTTCCAGCTTTGGACATCTACAGACTGAACTTTACTTCATTCTTCTTTGTAAAATATCTATCGCTCAGAAATTGGTTGGAGAGCATCAGTTTTGAAGTCTTGCCATAGATTTCAAACAAATGGATGATGTGATTAGGGTACTTTTTCCACCACACACAAGCCAAATGCCTTCTGGAGAATAGTTTCATGTCCAGATGAGACAAAGATTGAGCTGTTTGGCCATAATAACATTTAGTTGAAGGGCTCAAGGTGCTGGTTTCAAACCTAACAACACTGTATTTTCAATCATGGTTGTGGCCCACACTGTGATGGGACCTGGGGACTATTTCAACATTCTAGCCTTTCATCTTAACCTAACAACTAGAGGTTTGAAACTTGAACTCATTTGGGAGTTCCAACAGAATAATGAACCCAAACATTTATCAAAAACTGGTTTTGTAATGAAAATTTGATGACTATGTTTAAACCAAATAACCAAACAATTTGAGAGAAAAAACTGTGCCCTGAAGCACCTCTGGGCAGAACTATGCCAGGAGCTTGTTAATGGGTTTGAAAAGTGTGGAGATTCTTTGCAATGTGCTAAGGGAGATTATTATTAGTAGCAATTTCCCTCTCGCTTCCCGATCATGTACTATTTTCTATTCATCGTATCAAATCTCCAAAAAATGCATTTAAGCTTGTGGTTGTAATGTAACAAAATGAGGAAAAGTTGAAGTGTCATGAATACTTTTGCAAGGCCCTGCAGTGGATAAAACCGTTCGTTCAACGTGATCTTCAGAAACGGCTGGGGGCAGAGGAATAGTGAGGTTCATGAGTGACAGAGAGACTCTCAGAGATGAAGAGTTGGCAGGCAGGGTGGGGAAAGATGAGTGGGACATGAAAGGGAGGACTGTTCGGTGTGCCAGCGGCATATCAGAACCCACCTGACTGCACAATAGGTGATATCTGCTCATGCGGGAGCTTACTTCCTCCCCCACTTTTCTCCCCTCTCTGATGGTGTCCAGGTGGTTCGATGTGAAACTGGTGAATAGTTCTGAGAAATAAGTCTGTGCGTGTGATAAATCATGCAGGATGAACACCATGCAATATTGATGGAACTGCTTGCAAACTCTTCAATTATATAAGTTTGCCTATGTGCACGAATCTATTACGTCTGCAGTGGTGTGTTTACAGCTTCATGTGCATGTGTGGATGTCTCATGGCTCTGCACAGCTGGTGTTTTTAGAGAGCAAAAGAAGTCTGTCTCTCCCCTTTATCTGAAGCAGGAGATGACTAGAATATTAATGGACTATGCAGAGAGAAGCACAAGCTTCGCCCGGGCAGATTTTTTTACTCATCATGAAGCAAAGCACAAATAAGACCAACACTGTTGCAAGCAGTGTTCCAACTAGAAGCATTAGGTTTTATTTCTAGTTCAACATCTGTCACAGCTTCTACTGCAAAATTATAAAATGTTGGTAGGAGCAAATAATTGAGCCTCAAGGTAGACTGCATTTACTTTTTCAAAAGCCTTAATTCATCCCCCACCCATTCATCTCATACCGCCTACATTGCCTCACGTTTCCTTGTCCTCACTGCTCCATCCTGCCGCATGTTCTCCCGTATCAATCATCCTCACTCCCACACCGCACTCATCCCTGTGAACCCGCTCTGCACGGAAAAACCCAGGGACAGGGGCACTGCTGTCAGGATGGTGAGATTAAACGAGAGGGGATGAAAGAATAAAGCCTTCAAAAAGGAGCGACACAGACAAGCCGGACAAATGACACTTCTGACACGGATAGTGGTCTAAGAGTACAGCTGTGCTGACAGGGTTTCATTTGTTGCCTCCCATCAGGCAGTAAAGACTGATGCTGGCGATGACTGAACCCATAACATATTGTTACAGTGTCATTTGTTCCTACTGTGTCATGTTCTGCCTTTCACATTTACACATTATGTATCTACTTTGCCATTTACACACTTTCTACATATGTGCTTTTGTCTGATTTTTTTGGCACTTTGATCCTAACAATTAAACCAACCGGAGCAGCTCTGCCACAAGTCTTTCCCTCCAAGGATATTTAGTCCTATGGCTGTGATTGCCATGGCAACAGTCTCCTCATCCTGCTGCATCACTGCTTGCCAACAACAAAAGCTGAGAAAACAAAGAGAATGTGTTGAAAGGAAATTGGATTTGTGTTTGTAGAAAAATATGCTGGATTCACTCGTCATCATCCTCGGCTCTACAGTGACTTGCAAAAGTATTCATATCCCACCCACTTTTTTTTCATATTGTGTCATATTAAAGCCACAAACTTGGTCTTTGACTTGGTTCAGTAAAAACACAAGAGTGCGTGACTGTGGAAGGAAGTAGAAAACACAGCTAGGCGCTCTGGTCAGAGTATGTTAGCCAAACAGAGCTGTTTGGCTAATATACTAAATGCTAAAACCTTGTTCTGTAGCATGGGAGTGGTGGTATCATGCTGGGAAATGCTTTTCTTAGTAGTAATACAGAAGCTGGTCAACGTTGATGCAAAAACAGAACAAACTAAATGCTCAATAATCCCAGAAGAACACGAATTAGAGGCAGCAAAAGATAAGAGCGTCACTTTTCCAGCAGGACTGATTTGGACATTTAAGGCGTTGCATGGTGACCCACCTTCAGTAGTTTCTGGTCTTCTTTTGCCATATCTCACTACCAGGACAATTAGATCAACTGATTAGGGCTTGCTTAATCAAACCAAGGCCTAAAACTAAAGACAGAGCCTTTGCAATTGTTCCCTCGACATTTTAGCAGTCTTTATGGACTCTGGATTTGTTCAAGCAGTGGCTGAAAACTCATTTGTTTAGATTCGTATTTGGTTACCATGGCATCTTATTGTTTCAGTTGTAATTGTGTTTTTTTATTATATTTAAATTATTTTTATCAGATAGAATTAATCTTAGTCTCTTTTATGTTATTAGTTGTAAAACACAGATGCTATTTAGATAACATTTATTTGCCCCTAAACTTATAGCCAGAGTTTCAATGGAATATGCATGTGTTAAAATGGCCTAGTCAAAGTCCAGACCTAATTGAAGAAACTGTGCTAAAACAGCTAAAAACCGTGACTATTAAACAAAATCCAAGTTAAATACATTGAAGTTTGTGGCTTGAATATGATGAAATGTGAAGAAGTTCAAGGTGCTGCTTTTCAACACTACACAATATTGAAAGGTACATAAAAAATACCACTTTCAACTGAAAGTATTTGAGTATGTGGTTTTGGTGCAGAGCAGGCCAGCATCAGGGTTGCTTGCCTCCACATTGGTCTGTGCTGGAGTTGGGCCAATGTCATTTCACAGAGCTAAGCCTTGTAAGATAAGATGGTGGGGGATGGGGGGGGACATCAGACCCTGACCTGCTTAAATGAATGGGATGTCACTTCTGCTTAAAAGCACAAGGCTTGTCCTCTCTGCTGGTGAGGTTGTGTAATTCTCTCTGTAAGTGTGCAGCGTCTAAACAGTGAGGACACATCCAATCCCAAGAAAAGGGTTTCGTAGTCCTTACCCCGCCTCGTGAAATGTAATAGGTTTCCCCCTCCATGCTGGGACAAAGAGTCAGAGCGTGTGTTCAGTTATAGTATTTTTTATTAATCTGGCCTGGGAAATTGGACTGAAACAGTTGTACCTCCAGAGTCCTGCAGAACTTTGTGTAGCCTCGGGCAAACGATCGAACAGTTGGAGTTGCTTCGTTGCTTGCATACAGTAAACAGTTTGATTTTTGAAAAATGGGAACCTGGACGAGGTTTTAATTAGTCATGTTGGTGGTACCAACCCAACCTCTGCCTGCTCACAGATCATCTAAAGGTTACTCTGCTCAGATGAGGGTGAAAGGTTGTTTATTTCAGACATCGGGATCGGGGGTGTTGCCTTGGCAACCTTTTATGGCTCTGGCACTGGCGAGTTCTGAGGCGGAGCTTGGCGTCATCCTGGGAGGCAGTGGGCACACAGGTGCCCTGGCCCAAGCAGCTGCCTCCCTTGTCAGATAAAGAGCGGTTTGTTGTTTTCTCCCCTCTTCTCTCCGACGTACACGTCAGCCTCCCGCGCCCTTTTCACTTCACTGTCTCCTCTCTCTTCTTTTCCCCTTTTTTCTCTGTGGCCTTTGATCAGGGATTGGATATGCTGGTAGAATGACAGATGCAGGAAGTGCTCGGAGGTGCAGGAGGGGCCGAGGGGCCCCCAGGGCCATGGCTCTCCACAGTGCTCTCTGTTTACCAGGGCCTGCGTCATTCCAGGCCTGGCCTGGCCCTGCTTTTTCAGGGCCTGGCTTTCAGCCTTGAATTTCTAGATGGTCTATCTGTAAAACTGGTCAGGTCACAACAGCCTGCTAATCACAAAGTGAGTGAGAGGGCTGAAGATTGAGGTTCTCCCTAGATACAACCCAGGGGACAGTAAAATACATGCAAATAAATGCTACGAGGAAAATTTTTTTCTATCTCATGTTGGATCGAGACCTCCGATCCCAGTCATCCCTGTGCTTTCTTGACTTCTAAAACAGCTTGTTTAATTTAGCTGAGTACGATGTAGCACAAACTGGGCCTATTTTTTAATTTAAATTCAGTTTCAGTTCAGTTTATTTATACAGCATAGTGCCAATTCACAACAGATATCAAGGCACCTTTAAAAAATAATACATTGATAAAGAAGATCTCTATCTAAGGAAACCCATTAGATTGCATTGGGTTGATAACTTTGCAGCAATCTGACATACTGACCATTATTGTAGTGACAGTGACTGATCCAGTTCCATAATCGATTGCTATTAATATACAATCAAATTTGGCAGATCATTTAATGAAGGATGCCCAGCTGATTGCATTAAGTCACTGACTTTTCAGCAATCCCTCCTCCTGAGCAAACATGTGGCAACAGTGGACAGTAACAAAGCATTTTAAACAGGAAGAAAACTCCAGAATAACCAGGCTGAGTATGAGCATCCATCTGCCACAACCAAAGCCTCACCAGGGAGGCATCCAGGAGCCATCCTAGATGCCCGAACCACCTCAATTAGCTTTTCACCCAAGACACCCTACGGAGGAAATTAATTTCAGCCACTTGTATCCATGATCTCATTCTTTTGGTCACTACCCAGAGCTTGTGACCATGGATGAGCGTAAATAGAGCCTTTCTGTTCAGGTCTCTCTTCACCACGACAGACCGGTACTATGCTCGCATCACTAGAGAAGCTGCACCAATCCGTCTATGAATCTCCTACTTTTTCTCCTAATTCATGAGTAAGACCTCTAGTTACTTAAACTCCTCTGCTTTGGGCAGGACCATATTGGAAACAATCTTCTAAAATCTACAAGTAAATTTTAAAAATTATTATGTTCCGCATAAAGTGCAGAGAAGACAGAAGGATGCTATAAATGACAAAAAACAGGAAAGGAGGGCGCCACATGACTCAGTGGTAGAGCAGGTGCACCATATACAGAGGCTACGGTCCTCAATGCAGTTGTCCCCAGATCAATTCCTGGCCCCAGGCCATTTGGTGCATGTCTTCCCTTTCTCTCTCTGCCTTTCCGACTGTCCAGCTACTCCTGAATGAAGGGCACCAGTGCCAAACAGGAAATACTTTATGAAATGTTTACAATTAGTTTTGTTCTCCTAATCAGAGAAAGCAGCGATGCGGTTATTAAAAATTGTATAAACTCTTGATTAAATGATTAAAATTGTGATGATTCACAGGATTTAATAATTTTTTTAAGATTATTTTATTGCCATGGAAACTGAAACATTTGCATACAAATTTAAGGCTAGCGACTTGCTGCCCATCTGGTTTTAAAGTTGTGATGGTCAAACTTGGTTTTGTCAGTTTCTCAGAAGATTCTTTTTTAAAATCCCCCTACTTCCGATGTCTTATCTGTGATAGTTTGGATTTTTCTGATCTGACACCACTCTTGTGTTTTCCACTTTTAAGTTAAAGTTTCCTCCTTGTTTGCTGCATCCCCACTTGTTTTTTTACATTTGGGTCATCCACCTTCACCTCGCTCCTCACCAAATTACAGAGCTGGAAGGCTTCTAACAGTGGGGTGGCTGACCAACATCAACTCTCTGAGCAGCACCTGAGTGCCTGAGCTCCCCTGCAACGCCCTGCCCTCCTTCCACTGTTTACCATCCAGCTTATCCTGTTTATTTGACTCAATTACAAAACAGACTCTGAGTGATTTGTTTAAAGTGGCCCATGCTCTCATTTATTCCAAGAAACCAAGCATAATTGGTCACAGAGGCCAGTATGATGACATGTTAGTGCAAGGCTAACACAGCGCAGCTCTTATAGTCACAACTCAGCACAAACTGCAGCCTTGACAGTTTGCACAAGCCGTCCTCACATGTGTGTGGACTGATTCGAGATAACGAAAATGCATGATCAAGATGAAAGACTTGAATTAATGAGTGACCCACTGGCTTCACTGTTTAACCAACGCGTATGCAGAACTTGCAGATTATGGAATATTTGTTTTCCTTCTCTTCCTCTAAGAGAGGGTAAAGTTCACATTATCCCCCCCCCCTTAAATCGCTCCAAATATTTTTGGAGCTCCTTCAATATAAGCATGGAGCACTGGAAAAATTCAAGGCAGCTGTTTGGTGCTTTCAAGGCTTATCTTCCCTTGTAAAGGCATCTCTGAGCTTCCAGCAAACATAGTAACCAGCTGTGGCCAAGCGGAGGCAAAATGCAGCAGATTGGAAATCAGGGAAATATTTATTCTATCCCCCTAATAAAAGCTTCTCCTTGCCTGTTTGGGTGAGCAGAGAAAACGGTATTTTCCACACATTCAAACTGTGCAGTAATTCGCCTGGCAGCCATGTGAGCTGGTGTGTTTCTGAGAGTCCTCTTGCTGCTGAAGGATTACAAGCTGCTCAAAGCCTCTGAGAAGGTATGTGGGTTTGGATAGGCGATGTTTTTCCACAGCGGTATTGGAGTTAATTCTGTGCTTTGGCTCCGAGCTGCAGCTGGGAAACAACTTCTCCGTGCCAGAAGCTGTTTATTATTGCAGGGAGCTTTTACCCAAAATGGCCATTCAGCTACTGTGGTGTCCGTGTTGTTCTGACCTCGTTGCATAGAAACCAAGAGATTGGCTAAGTTGAGGATAAGCACGAGTAAAAAGCTAACATGTGCGCCCACACATGCACTCGTTGTTTAGATAGTGTGCAAACACTGCCAGTCACATGTTTTGTGGAAAGCTGTTATTTTAAAACTGACACAGCACTTTTGTGATGAAGTCATACAGTGCCCTGCAAAAGTATTCACACACTATTTAATTTTGCCACATTATCCTAGATTACAACTACAAACCTCTCTGGAAACATATGAAATATGGTGTGCATTTCTATTTAGCCCCCCTGAGTTGATAATTTGTTGATCTATATTTCGCTACGGTGGCGGTTACAAATCTTTTAAAGTATGTCTCTTTCAGTTTTGCACATCTAGAGCCTGAGATTTGTCTTTGCCTAAAAAGAATCTACTATGCTATACATAAAACATTACAACATAATAAAACATACTAAGTCAGTAAAAAACATCTAATTATCTTAACAACATAGAACTAGAATAAAATAAAAGACAATACTAATAAAACATTAAGAGCAGGAAGAGCCATCCAATGATACTGTTAAATTTCACTGGCGACACCAAGTTCTAATTACTGGCTGAGCTATAAACTTAAAAAATCATTTAAACAGAACCTGTCTGACAACATGAAGTTGGCTAAAAGATGAAAAAAACACATCTTCCTTCAGTCATTAACATCTATCAGTCTGAACAGGGTTACAATGCCATTTCTAAGGCATTGGGACTCCAGTCAGCCACAGTACCATCATCAACTAAGCTGAACCTTCATAGGAGTGTTCGCTCTACCAAAATTACTCCAAGACTGCATCAACGACTCATCCAAGAGGTTACAAAAGAACTCAGAACAACATCTAAAGCTCTGCAGGCCTTACCGGGTTCATTTAAGGTCAGAGTTCATAGTTCAACAATAAGAAAGAGACTGGACATGGCCTACTTGGGAGAAGCCAAAACCCCTGCTGAAGGAAAAAAAAAGAACCCAATGGCTGGTCTCACATTTCCCAAAATACATCCTGGTTATCCACATTTGAGAAAATATTATGTGAATTTTTTGGAACGATATCATCCTGACAATGAAACACGGTGGTGGTGGTGTGATGTTTCACTTCTTCAGAAATTGGTCAACCTACTGTAATTCATACATCATGAAATTTGATATCAAACAGAAAATCCTGAAGGAGAAATTGTGACCATCAGTTAGTGACCTTAAGCTCAAGAACTTTACACAGGAGTAAAACAATTAGAGCCACAAATCCAAATGAAGATTTTGAAGCAGCGAGTCAAAGTATGGACTTAAACCTGATTAATATGTTGTGGTGTGACCTAGGCTAGGTCATAGGCTGTTTGTGCTGAAGAACCCTCTAAAGTGGCTGAATTAAAACAATACTGACAATCTTTAACTTCCTTTACAAGGATGTTAAAGATTGTCAGTTATCATGAAACTTGAAGGCACTTGGTTTGCATAGTTTGATTTCCTTTAATCAACGAAATCATCTTTTCTGATTTTTATTTGGGAAAAAAAAGTAGAAAAGAATGTGTAATATTCCTTCGGTTTCAACAATTATCTACTATTTTGGGGTTAATCTATCACAAAATCCCCTTAAAATACATTGAGGTTAATAGCTGTGGAGGGAGCAAACGTGAAAACCTTCAATAGGTTATAATTAATTCGCAAGACACAAAATTGTCTCCATCCTATTTAGAATTACTGCTTTATTTTTGCCAGGCCTTTTAATGTGTTATTTCTTTGGCAGCGCACTTCAAAAGGACAAACAGCATCCTGCTATAGAAGCAAATCCTCATCAAAACAATGAAAGAGCCCAGGGAAAATTAGAAGGCATGCACACAGTAATGGAGCAGAGAGTAAGGGATGGGTTAACAGTGCACTCAGAGCTTTCATTTCCTCTTCTGTTCCATCTGAGCAAACAAGGCGGGTGACCTAACAGTGCAAAGAGGGGCGGTGTGGGCTGGGCTGGGGTGCCGTGACTGGAATATAACCAAACAGAGAGGCAGGAAGGGGAAGGGAAAGGACAAGCCGACCATGTGACTATGAAAAGCCTGCAGGCTGCTGTGTGCTGTGCTGGGAAAGGCAGACAGATACAGAGAGCGAGAGAGAGAGAAAAAAAGAAAGAGAGAGAGACATCCCCCCATATTGACGCTGCCGTTTCACCACAACAGTTCTGGGAAATGGCCGTCATCTGTACTGTAGCTACTGTTTACATGGGACTGATTCAGCTTGCTTATCACTTTCATCACCAGCTATCCCTCGCCTCATTGAAGCCCTTCAATCCCCCCTCCCCTCCCTTTTTCTTTTTGCATGCTATCAGACACAACTGTAGATTTCATGAATGAAATAATATGCAGATAAATTCAGCGCAAACAGTAAATGCAAGGAGGGGAATGGTAAACATGAAGCCACTTATAAAGAGTTAGGGGGGAACAGTAATGTTCAGGGATAGAAACAAGGAGGGGGTGTGGGTTGGAGTCTGGACCAGAAACACTGGAGACATGAGTCATGGCGTGCAGTCTCCCAGGGGGCATGTTGGTGCAGTCTATAAAAGGAAATAGAAAAACAGCGGCTTCCCTCGCCCACCCAGGACTAGGTTATGCCTTATTAAAATCTGATAGCTTATGACAGCAGCTGCTTTGTTTAGCCCAAGCCTGAGTATCTAACCCCCCCCACACCTCCCGCCTTTTTTTTCTTCATTGCAATACAGAAATAAATGTAAATGAAAAAAAGAAGTAAGCTGCTTAGAGTCTGAGGAGTTATCCAGGCATGTGAACGTGCAGCTGAAAGCAGGTCAAAAGTATCTGAAAGTGGAAACGCTTCATGGGAGCTTCTGCCTTTATTTTAGTCTCACTGAAGGCATCCCACATCTGTTAAAATAAGTTGATGAGTGACATGAACTAGTTAACTTGGCTCCTTGCTTTCCCCTTGGCTACCCGGCTGTGGAGCTGGCCTAGATTAAACATTGTCGGATATCTGGGACAACCTCTGAAAAAAAGAAGTTGAAAAAAAAACACCCTCTGGTGAAAGTGACCAAAAGACAAGCCCTACCTCATGTACACATCCTTCTTAAAGTTAACTAATCACATTCATTCAAGCACTATATATAGCCTCAATTTTAAGGTATTTCTCTTAATGTTTTACCACAGAAACAGTGTGTGAGCTCATAAATCTGTACAGAATAAACCAGGTTACACTATCCCTGTCTTCTTTTCCGGTTCATTCTTGGTTGATTATTTGTAGTTTTATGTCTCAGTCCCTCTTAAGTAACCCATGACCTTCACACCAGGTTATAATACCTAGCTGTAAACAACATCCAGCCTGGTAGGTTGTTTTCTTCTATGGCACCTGGCAAAAGTATTCATACCCCACAAACTTTTCCCCATTTAATTGTGTTACAACCACAAACTTCAAAGTATTTTATGAGGTTTTTATGTGATAGACCAACACAAAGTAGTGCATATTTGTGAGGTGGAAGATAAATGACACATGATTTACAAAATCTACAGTGTGCTATTGATTTGCGTTTGTATTCAGCAGAAGCACATTTCCTAAGCTGCAAATCTTTCAGGGAATGTCTCTACCAGCTTTGCATATTCAAAGACAGAAATTTTGCAATTCATTTTTCTGAAATACTTCAAGCTCGGTCAGATTGGATCTGGAGCATCTGTGAACATCAATTTTCAAACCTTGCCACAGTTTCCTAATTACATTTTGGTCTGAACTTTAACTGGGCCATCCTAGCATATGAATAAGAGTTGATCTAAACAACAGGAGTGGTTGTCCTGCTGAAAGATCAACCTCCGCCCCAGTTTCTTGTCTTTTGTAGCCTCTAATGCTGAGTTCAGATCGAACGCTATTTGAGCCTCAGGGGCGTCTGGTTTACATGGTGGACGTGGAAGTCTCGCAGTGCATTTCACGCATCTAGTGCGGCGGATTTAGAAGCGTTTTGAGCATTCGACGTGCGTCACGCAGAACTTTTGCCGCATGAACCAATTAGAGCGACTCAGCTATGTGACATAGTGGCACATTTTCCGATGGGACAGCAAGACCAGGAGCCCATCTATGACCAGTTGAGCCATCACTGTAGAGACAGGAATAGAAAGGACCTTTTCTGGAGGAGATTTAGTGAGGAGGTGGGATCTCGGGGCAAAACATTGTTACCACGGTAAACATTTCCCCCCATTTGAGCGAGCCAAATCCGTCCAGCACAACGTTGAGCCACTACGAGTTTCGCGCTGTGTATTTATTCAGAGGAAATGGGCAGTAGACAGTGGAAGAGTCTATGCAAAGGACTCAAGTCAAGAGGCTCCACCAGACGCGAGTCAAGAGTCTGACTTTAAAGTGCACAAGCGTCCAACTTGAGGCGTTGGACGCCTTTTTGACGCGCGAAACGCGTTCAGTCTGAACGCAGCATGACAGATTTTCACCCAGAATTGTCCTGCTTTTAGCCCCTTCTATCAACTCCAGCCAGCTTCCTTGTCCATGCTGGAGAAAAGGTTTCTCACAGGATGATGCTGCCACCACCATGTCTGATTGTGCCGATGGTGTGTTCAGGGTGATGGTGTTTTGGTTCTATCTGACCAAACTGCTTGTGGTAAACTGCAAACAGAACTTCTTCTGGATTTTCTCCAACTATGTATTAGCCTGGCAATTGCCTTCCTACGCAGTTCCACTTGATTCTCATCTCCCTTCAGTGCACCGTCTGGGATTTCTCCCATTGAACTCTATTTCTCCGGTTGAATTTCAACCAGACCAATCAGTGAAGAGAAAGCGTACTTGAGAACTATGACACCGATTTTCTGTGCTGTTTTGGAATTATAGTTAGCCTATATAGGGTTGTTATTTGGTGATGGCAGTGGAGGAAGTGAACAAAGTCATTTGGTACGTCTTGACCATGCTTCCGAATTTAGAGCATTTATAGTCAGAGAAAGAGGAATGTATAATACATTTTACTGCTAGCAAAGATATTGTGGCCCTACTCCCCACAGGGTTATTTATAGCGCACAAAATTTCCAGCAAGCTTCATCGAGCTGGAGAATTACATAGGTCATGGCCAAACGTCAGCGATTGGGTAAAATCAGGTCCCGTCATGTAAAACTTCAACAGAGTCCACGCCTTCAGCAAGCAATCGTTTCTTAATAGCCGAGGTTCCAGACCCTCTGTACGAAGCAAAGCATAGAACAAGAGGCTGGGTTTTATCAGGCTAACTATGTAGAGCTTCCATTACATTTTTTATAAAGGTCAGATTTATGGAGCGCATGACTAATAGTGGTCTCACGCTTGTTTCACATTCTTTCCACTTTCAGATGACGCATTGAACAGTGCTGAGTGAGATGTTCAAAGCTTGGTATATTGTTTTTCAATCTAACTTTGATTTAAGCTTTCTCCATGCTGTGTTTTTTGTCTTTGTGACCCTGTCCGCTGTCTTATGTTCTCAAACAATTAACAGCTGGATTTTTACTGAGATTTGATCACACACTGATGGAAATTAAAGGCAATTGATTTCACTGGATTTTAATTATGTGTATCAGAGTACAGGAGGCTGAATATAAATAAATGGCACACTTTTCAGAGTTGTTTTTTTTTTTAATGTTGAAAGACTTTACAATTATGCGCTACTTTGTGTTTGACATTCAACTGAAATTCCCCAGTAAACACAGTGAAGTATGTAGTTTGTAACGTAATCACCATGCATGCACACACTCATACCGAAGAGCAATCTAGAGTAACCAATTTCCAAATGGGTCATGTTTTTAGACTGTGGGAGGAAGTTTGGGTACCTGGAGAAAACCCACATATGCACATGGAGAACATGCAAACTCCAAGCAGAAAGACCCCAGGGCCAGGATTCAAACTCAGGACCTTCTTGCTGCCACAACAATGGCACCCCTGTCCTTCCACTCTGTGTATGTTATTGTTTAATTTAAATACTTATTTCTTGTTTCACTGGCTGGATGAAGAATGAAAAGAAAAATGTCTCTAAGAATGTGTTTTTTTAATCTTCTTAATCAAGATTTAATTTCAGGTCAGCTGCCAGAGCTGTGTCAGTTAAATACAAGGAGGTTTAGCGTAAACAGCCTTATCTGCTAACATCTGCAGAAAGGGTATTAATCCAGTTTGTCTGGTTTGGTCAATGTAAACTCACCTGATCTTTCTCTTTCTGCTCTGTCAACGATAGGAGCAACTGAAAGGAAAACCCACAGTAAAATGGATGTTCTTGATAAAGGTAACTGTCAATTTTTCTTTCTTTTTATATTCACATGGCTTTCCTTTGTGTCTACCGTATAAAAGGTGACTGGCAGAGCTCCATGGCTGCCGGGGAGGGAGAGCCAGCGCCACCACAACACCTGCCTCCATCTCCTTCCTTCCTACCCTCTGAGAGCAATCTGCCCACCTGCTTCCATGGTAAAACAAACACACCCTACCCATGGTTCCTCCCTCCTAGCCTGCAGCTAAAGTGGAGCTAGTCTGCACAGGAGCACAGATGCAGACGGAGCTCCAGCATGCCTGGCCACCGTACCATAGGAGGGAGGGATCAACGAAGCTGTGGGTCTTTTGTGAAGCTGGCCACCACTAAAAAAAACACTCCACGCAAGGTTGTGTTTGCTGTCCTTTTTTCCCACCTGTCATCACTGCTTTCTTTCATCTGTAGGGTGCAGCCTGAAGACCATTCCTCGAGGGTAGCAAAGACATTATCTCAGTGGAAGTAAAGAAGGGAGGTAAAACAACAGAGCTGAGCCTATCAAGCTTGGAACATGATGTGCAAAAAAGGGGTTCAGCCGAGGCGCTCTGGCTACTCACTGAAGAATACCCCCATACTTGTTGTTGTGATTGTTGTTTTGATGATTATATTGTGTATTTATCTGGAGATGATGATGACATTCCCTTGGTGACTGTTATTAAAGTGTTATGTGCAGTGGCTGATATAATAATATGAATAAATTTTTAGAATGTGTTGCCGTTTCATCCTGTTTTATTTTTACAGTCTTAAAAGGAAAACACATTTTATTACAACAACACACACACACACCACACACACACACACACACACACACACACACACCACACTTTAGAGTATTAATGGAGATTTGAGATGAAGACAGAGAAATCTTACGAAGAATGGACTTTAAAGGGTCTCTGACATAACAAAATAAAGAAAAAGATTAATAACTAATATTTACGCTTGTTTAATTATATTTCTAAAACAAAAATATGACATGTATAAGGATGTAGAACACATTTCTGTATAGCAGATAGGAAAATGACACATGTTTTCACATTTTCTTAACAACTAAAAATCTAAATAGTGTTTGTATGCATTTGTCTTCTCCTCTCTTTACCCTGAAACCCTGAACAGTACACTACCTTCAAAAAGACTTAAATAGGTTCTTAACATCCACCTGTGTGTAAGTTAATCTCAGCAGAAATCCAGTGGCTCTGTGAAGTCTCAGAGGTTTTGTAGAGGAACACCAGGTGACTAAACCAGCATCATGAAGACAGAAGAACTCTGCAGACAGGTCAGGAAGAACGTTATGGAGAAGTTTAACCAGGGTTAGGTTGCAAAAATATACCAAGCTTCAACAAATCACACAACACTTGTTCAAACCTTGATGTGAAAATAAAAGCGTAAAGGTCAACTGCAAACTAATTAAGACAGTGGCTGCCCACCTAAACTGACAGGGTGGGTAAGGAGAACATTAATCAGATTCAGAGAAGCTGCAGAGATTCACAGCTTAGATGGGAGAATCTGTTGATAGAACAACTATTAGTCATGCACTCCACAGATCCAGCCTTTATGGAAGAGTGGCAAGAAGAAAGCCATAAGAAGTCCTGTTCAGAGTTTGCAACAAGCCATGGAGAGGACACAGAAGAAGAGGTGCTCTGGTCAGATGAAACCAAAGTTTAACTTCTTGGCATTCGTGCAAAACACCATGTGGGCCCAAAGAAACCCTTTAAAAGTTTAGATCAAAGCATTTCCATATGTTACTTTTGCAGATGTTGTCAATCAAAGCTGAAGATGGGAAAGTGTATCAGTCTCTAGACATACTGCAAAAGACCTGCAGATGTAACTGCAGCAAAAAGTTTAGCCTTATGGGTCTATTACATTAAATACCAATAAAATACTTTAAAACTGGTATTTATAACTTGACAAAATGTGGGGAAATACTACTAAATACTGAATACTTTTTGCATGCATATATTAGCTCTTGAGATTGTTTTCCAGTAGGCTGAGCTAAAGTGTTGACAGAGTATTGCAATCCACAAACCAAATAAAGAACATCATAGAATTTCAAAGCTATCATTTTGAAGCATTCTTTGTTGTCTGACATCGCTAACTTGTTTTTATGTGATGCAACAGACAGAAACTAGTATTAATACACACGTAGGGTGTGCTTTGTTCAGTTTGAGTTGTTTTTCCTCCAGCAAGATGAGAAAAATGCTGATTCAGCATGCTGTAAACGGCCTACGGGGGCCCCCGTTCTTAAACGCAGTCCTCTCCAGAAACTCATTTCACCATGGGGCCTTGGCTCGCCATCCCCAGCAGCCCTCTGGCCCGCATTGACAACAGGCGGCCTGTTTTCCCTGCAACATAGCAACACTGCCCTGAGCGAACCTCCTGACTCTTGACAGTCAAAACACATTGCTGGCCAAGGTGGGGTGACAGCAGTTTTGCATCAAGCATAATAAATACACCTGGGGTGGGATGCTGTAAGCATGTCATTTCTGGCTGTTAAATCAACATGATGTCACTGGAGGAGATTTGAATACATAATCGTATGCATGTACCACATATTTGCCTTGTTGACGACTCATTTTCCAGAGAGGAATTTAAACAAAGGCACTCTGGGTTTGAGTTCAGGCCGCTGACAGAGAGCAGCTGAACCAGACGTTTGGGTTTCAAATTTCAAAGCTCCAGGGGCAGTTTGAGCCTCATTAGGGGCTACAAGCAAGGGTGAAGATGAGACAAACAAGTCTGCAGGCCTTATCAAGCAAATCTGAAGCCTTTAAAAGATAGAATCCGTTATTTTCCCATTACTGTGTCCGGATTTTGAGTCATTGCTGAAGACATTCAGAGTTGCTGCACCAGAATAAGTCCCAAAGAGACAGAGAAGACGGCAGCAGGACATGCTACTTCACCACCGTGTCCTCACATTGCCTTCAAACAGCCTGTTGTTTGTCCTGAAGGACAGTGTTCTTGCGTTTATATGCCCTCATACATATCAATTACTTGCAGCTTGGTTTGTGTCATCCTCAAGGTGCCTGAAAATTAGGTTTCAATGTCAGCAGAGAGACACATACCAGACAAAAATAACCCCCAGCTTTCACCTCCAGGCTGTTCAGCCTCCCCCCCTCCCCCACCTCGTCATGAAGCAGCGGCTAAACCTGAATCCCTCCCATTTAATCAACACTGAAATCCAGGCTTGCACAAGCACCGACATTCTTCTTGCATCAGCAAATGAACTCTTTCCATATAACAGCCGAGCTGTCAGCAAACCGTGGCGAATGTTTATGGAGTGAAGCAGGAGGGGAAGCGAAGCTGCACATGTGTGCCTCTTTGTTGCTCGAGCTCACAGAGGATTGAATTCCTGAAAACTTGTACAACAACAAAAAAAAATGGCGCCACCCCTCACACTGAGTCAGAGATGCAGTGTGCCCTGGATGAACTTCCTGTTTCAGATATAGGGTTTCTCCAGCCGAGCCACATGCAGGAAGTGAGTCACACTTATTCACTAGTCGTCTGCAGGCTGCAGACTCTTCAACCCTCAGAGTGACAGGCCGTGGAGGGGACCAAATTAGCTTCTGAAACTTTAATCTCCTAAAACTCAATTATTTAATATCTGAGCCACCCACATCAAAGGAATACCTCAGCTCTCTCCTCTCTGACTGCCTTGATGGAGGTTTTTAATACCATCTCCTGGAGGATTCACCCATTTTGCATGGCTGCCCTGCGGTTTGAATGACGCTCTGATGAATTCTTACAAATCAGAGATATACCACAGCAATAAACTGTAGTGCACTTAAACCTGCGTACCACATACACTTGTAACTGAGGTCATTTAGATTTCCAATCGAATCTTTAACAAAACATTGTCCAGCTGCAGAGCGCAATCTCGGCCCACATAAAAGAGCAGGAGGAAACAATTACTGTGATTTGAAATGAAGAGAATTTTAAATGAAATGGAAATAAATACAGCATTCCCACAAAGTTTCCATTTCAAAGTCTCAAACTTTTCCAGACCCAAATTTCTACATTTTTTTTCTATTGTCGACATTTGAGTAGAAAACACTTAGATCTACGAATCTTTATGTTCCACAAACCACAAAACAATACGATGCAGAAGTTGGCTTTGGATTTAGTAGCCTGGTAAATGACCATTTCACTTCTTTTTTCTGGTATTTGCACAAACTTACATTAGCACACACAAAAAAAGGATTTATTATCTATAATAATAAATCCTGAATGGGTTGTCTTCCATTAAATACAAAGTTTTTAAAATCATAATTTGAAATCTCTGATCCCTTTGTTTTGTTTGTAAAAAATAATATGCATTTATATGTGCATATATGCATGCACATATAGAGTCAATGCTTTGCTAACCATCTAAAATGGACCTGATTTAAGAACCTCGCCTAAAGCTTAAAGCATTAAGAAGGTGTGGAGGCAATCAAAGCAGTGACATGGGCCTTTTTTCTTTATTTTTGCTCAAAAGTGGGTTTATTTGTAGGTTCTGTCTGTAGCTCAAAACCCAAAACAATGAATGAGTTGTTATGGAGAATTATAGAAACAGGGCATTATCTAAAGAAAAATCGAGGTAAAAGCTCTTTATTTTTCAGAAAATGCCTCTTTTAGATAAATAATAGGGATTAAAGTCTGGAAAGCAGTTGTTTTTGAACTGATGCCATTAAAATGGTTTTTCTGTCCTACCATCACAAACATAAAAATGCGCATAATCATGAACGAATAAAATATGGTCAAAAACTTGAAAATGGGTCATTTTCATGTCTTTCAGAAGAAGAATAATCTAAATCTTCTGATGTAACCAATGCATAATGCTTATCTAAAGGGATAAGCAGAAAGAAAATCAACCTCCTTCCATTGCCTTCAAGGTCCAGATACCTAAATTCTGAGGGAAACATGCAGTGAACCAAAGAGAAGGGAGCATGAGAAGAAGGCTTTGGACAGTGGAAAAATTATCCAAAGAACAATAGTCAAAGCTCCTTCTCTCATATGCTCCAACTGTTGCTAGAAATAGCTCAAAGCCCATAAATGTATCAGATGCCTGTACTTGCAATGCAAAAATAAACTTTTTCCTATTTTAAACCATATCCAAAAGTGTAATTTATATTCGAAAAATGGTGGAAAACAGAGAAATAGGCCCCCAAACACATCAACCTTTGGGAAACGAGGTTCTAAATGATCCCTAACTGGCCTTAATTTTTGTCTCACACAGCTCCATAACACACATTCCCAGACCTGCGTAACAAATTCACTCAGTGGAAAAGTGGATCAGAGAAGTGGAAAGTTAATCCCCCCCCCCCAACCTGTCCAGCCTGAGACAAAAGAGAGAGTGGGAGCTGCTGCAACCGCAGACAGGCACAGGGGCTTTTCTGTCTCTGCAGACTCAAACATAGGGGCTCACATATCCAGCTGCAGAGCCATACGCACGCAACACTGGACATCCCACCTACAGATATTCAACAACTCCTGATGTGCTCCAACTAATCTGCTGTTTATGTTTGTGTATATTGAAAAATACAGAAACTTTAAGAAAGGTATTATATAAGCAATGTATTACATAAAAGATGACTTGAGGTAAGGGACTAACTTTGTAAGATGAACTTCTTTTAAGGTTATGTTTATATGTGACCTTTTTTTTTGTAACCATACAGTCATCATAGTTTAACAAAACATAAATCACCTTAAGCTTCTGGCTTTAAATGACCTGGCTGTGACAATAGCTATCAATATCAGAAAAGGTTGTATCAAAGTTATAACATTTTCTATCAACCATAGAGAAGGCTGTGTCTACAGTTACAAAAAAATGATATCAAAGTAATGAAAGATTCTATCATTTAAAAATGTTTCATCAACATCATAAAATGTTCTATAACTCCTTTAAAAAAGGTTTCATTAACATTTGAAAACGTTCTATCAGTGCTGCAAAAAGGGTCATTGAGTTTTAGGGAATGTTTTATTAAAACCAGAACAAGCACTGCTAGTGTCAGAAAATGTTGTATCAACATTGGAAAAGATTCTTTCTCTGTTAGAAAAAGGTTCCATCAATGTTAGAAAAGGTCTGTCATCATTAGAAATGTTGCATTCAACATTAATTCTATCAGCAATAGAAAATGTTCCGTGATAGGTTCTGTTAATGTCAGAAAAGGTATAACCAATGTAAGAAAAATGTTCTATCACTCTTTGGAATAGGTTTTTTAATGTCCAGTAAAGGTTCTATCAATGCCAAAAAAGGCTTATCAAAGTTATAAAACGTTCTGTTGACATTTAAAAAGGTTCTGTCAATGATAGAAAATGTTCTAAGACTCTATTATCAATGGTAAAGGTTCTCTCAATATAACAAAAGTTTCTATCTCTCTTAGAAAAGGTTTTATTGACATCAGGAAAGGCTCTATCTATGCCCAAAAGTTTATCAAAGGTATAAATGTTCTGTCAGAATTAGAAAAGGTTCTATCACTGGGTTCAAAGATTATATCCGGGTTACCAGGGGTTTGATGAGTGTGAGGGGAGGTTCAATTAATGCTGTAAAAGAGTACTATCAATGTTAGTAAATGTTCTATCAGGGGTAATGTGTGGTGTAGAGACAGAGCGGCTGCCCCATATATGGATGCTATTAATCCCGATTGCAGCTGTCCAGGGTTCAATTCTTGACTCTGAGACCTTTGCTGTATGTCTTCCCCTCTTCTCTTTCTGCCCATTTTCTATCTGATTTGCCTGCAAATAAAGACCACTAGTGCCAGAAAAACCTTTAAAAAGAACAAAATGTTCTATCAGCACTGGGAAATGTTCTATCACTGTTAGAAAAAAGTGGAAGAAAGGTTTAAAATGAATTTTACAAAATGTTCTATAAATAATAGATGTATCACAATTAGAAAAGGTTTTATCAACATGAAAAAATGCTTTGTTAACATTCGAAGAGTTTTTATCAATACAGCCAAAGGTTCTAAGGTTCTATGTTTCATCAGCAACAGAAATGTATCGCCATTACAAGAGGTTCTATCGACATTAAAAAAAGATTTCGTGCTGTCAGAAAAATTCCCGACAATGTTAAAAAAAGGTCCGTTACATGCTTGTCATGTGGTCGTGGAGGTGGGACTTAGATGGTAGCAATAAATATGCTCAGAGTGACATCAGTGGAAACTTCTTCTTTAACTGCAGAGCAACAGTGTACACCAAACCACATGGATGACAGGACTGCTTGAATAGAAATGGATCTAGATAGGAAGAAAACCATTCCAAGGGATGAAACTACTGCATATATTCCACAAGATAGAAAATACTAAACACTATTTACATTTAATAAGGAGCAAAACAAAACGATAAATTATTTACAAACCAAGACAAACTGAAAATATATCAGTTTTAAACCCAACAATTACTTCAAAACCTGACATAGAAAGCACCATATTGCCAAAACACCCCCCCTTAATCCATTCCCTGTTATGGTGCAGTACCAGAACTAATAAACTGGGCACAAACCCACGGGTACGTTTTGTCTGTGCACACCTGCTGGGAGATGAAAAATAGCATAGGTGAGTATTTACACACAAAAAAAACTAAGAGTTGTCATTTTTGGTGCCATAAAACTATTACAGTTCAAACAATAATTTATTGAGATACTAAAAAAGTAAAGTTATTAAATTAAATTCTTTACCTTTTCACAGCAGGACTGCCAAGAAGGCCTCTGCAAATGAAAGACACAATCCAGACAAACCAAAATAACCTAAATAAACCAGTTGAAAACCCAGTTACTGTATAGCTTTTCTGAACAGTTGTGCTTTCATACTAACGTAAACAATTAAATGTCTAAATATAAATGTAACACTGGCTCATAGTTACAAGGTTGTATCAACATAAGAAATGTTTTATCAGTGATTGATAAGGTTCAATCCAACTTAAAAAAGATTAGATCCACAACCTCAGGACCTTTGCTGTTGTTGTCACTGTTTTCTTTGTATACCTACCTTCCCTTTTATCTTTTTTGCAAAGGCCAAAGCTAAAAACCCCAGCATTTGTTCACTGCAATGTACATGATGCATGTTTAAGTAGGTGGATATGTGCTAACATAGATAAAATTATGTGATAAAAGCTAGTGGCAATTAGAGGAGCTGCATTGGTGATGCTAGCCAGTACAAGACAAAATTTTAAATGGATCAAAAAAACTTGTTTCCTGCAGCAACGGGAGTAAAGGCAACAATATCTATTAGAAAGACGCATCCACAATCTTAAAGCAAGGATCCATTTTGCAGGCATTTTCAGGTGTTTTGGGGAATTGTCAAACCTTTCACTTTCTGCTTCTGCAGGATTCAAGAGGCAAAGTAGCTGCACTTTCATTATTGATCTCCAGCAAGTTTGGTCACCTCTATTGAAATGGGAGTTTTTCCTGGTCTCGAGCATAAAAGTGGGTGTTAACACAATGTCAAGCAGGAAAAACATTAGCTTTGACTTTCGAGGAGGAAACTGGCCAAACAAAATTCTTAGAATTTTACCTTGGTAAGATATGTTATTCACAAAGCACCTTAGGCCTTACAGAGAGCTCCTAAAGTGACAAAATGATAGGAGTAATGAGAAGAACCATTAGTGAGTCAAGGAGTGTCTTAAGCGGGGAAAAATGATGGCCAGAAAACCCACAGGAAGGAGAGATATTCTCTGTAAAATTGATTGAGCTGTGCCAACAGCAGGCACTGGTCCTCTGTTCTGTTGGTTTTAATGTCCTTTACTTCCCATTTTATGTTGGTCGTTTCACCAGATCAAACAACTTTATTTAAGCAGACAATCACAGTGAATTGCCAAAAGCTGAACGTCCAGATAATATCAAATACTTGACGGAGTAAAATGACCAGCATTGTAAGAAGTTGTGACAAAACAAAATAATGATGAGGACATAATAAGCACAATAAAACATGTTGAATTAATTTAATTTGCTTAGTTACATCATCATGACACACTATGAGAGAGCTGCAAGAAGAAAACCTTCTTGTTCTCTAAAAAAGCATCATTTGCAAAGTTATAATTGAAACCGTCAGATATCTGCAATATCTTTTCAACAGAATGAAGCCAAAATAGGGATGCATTCTAGGGTCTGCATGATGCTATCTGCTAAAGCTTTGGGACAATGATCTCAAACACATCAGCTAATGAACAGAATGGCTGAAAATGAAAAGAATCAAGTTGCTGCATTGGCCCACTCAAGCCAATCCAGACCTCAGCAAGCTAAGCAATCTTTTACAAAGAAGAGCTGGAAACATTCCTCCACAGTGATGTGAGAAAACTGATACAGGTCAGAGAGAAAGCTACTACTAAAGGTGGCTCTACAAGCTGATAAATCTATGGAGCACTCTTTTTTTTTTTTTTTTTTTTTTTTTTTTTTTTTTTTTTTTTTTTTGCCATGATGGTCGTATATTGAAGCTTTCTGTTTCTGATGAAGGTATCTGGCACCATCCACCTGGAACAGATGGCTTTTCAGGCAGACCATATCAATGTACCCAATGACGCAAAGAACTCATGATCTCATCTAAGCCCACTTCCATTCTTAATTCCGATGTTGTGCATATGTGTGGAGGTGCAAGCGAGCAAGCGAGACCTGAATTGAAAAGTATGTGTATACAAATGCAGATGTGTCCGTATGGGTGCAGGATGCAGGATATTCTCTGCTCTCTTGAAAGCCTTTTCAAAGTGAAATGACTCTATCAAGGGAACAATGGGTATTCTGAGCCCAGCAATGTGACAAAGGTTCACACTGACACGCTTTCCTAAATTAGGCTGTTCATGCACAGGAGGGAAGTAAGCTCCGCTCCCTATTCTTCTCTTCTACTCAAGGGTCATTGTGTAGACAGGAAAGGCCACAGAGACATATGACTTGATATGCTCTCCAAAGTAGGTTAAGGGCACTCCACTGCAACTGTGAAAACGCTTTTTTCTTACTGTGAAAAGGAGGAGAATGGCATGGATACAGTGACTTGCAAAAGTATTACATACAACTTGAACCTTCGCACTTCCAAGCCACAAACCTAAATTTATATTTTTGAGATTTTATATGATAGACCAAAGCAAAGTAGTGCGCAATTGTGAAGTGAAAGAAAGCTAATACATTGTTTTAAAAGATCTGAAGTGTTTCTTTCTCCGAGTCACTCCTTTGCAGAACCAACCATTACAGCTGCAAGTCTTCTTTGCAAAAATAGCTCAAGCTCCTTCAGATTAGATGGAGGATTTAAGTTAGAACTTTGACTGGGCCATTCTGATACATCAGTACGCTGTTCCACTGTGGCTCTGGCTGTATAATTAATGTTGCTGTCCTACTGGAAGGTCTCAATTCTTTTGTAGCTTCTAACAGGTTTTTCTTCCTGGATTCCCATGTAATAAGGAACACACACTGTAATCACGGTGAGCTCAGGGTGATGAACAGTCTAGTTTTGCTTTGCATGAAGACCAATATGTTCAGTTTCGGTCTCAGCTGACCAGAGCATCTTCTTCCCATCATGGCCTATGACAACTTCAAACAGGAATTTCTCAGCATTTCTCTCCCCAGTGTGTTTTCGTCTTGCCACTCTTCCACAAAAGCCAGCTTTGTGCAGTGCCACAACTATTAGTTGTCCAGTCAGGACATACTCATACCTGAGCTGTGAATTTTCTACAGCTCCCCCAGAGTTAACATGGGCCCCCTGTCTGCTTCTGGTCTGTTTGGTGTGTTTTTTGGTCTTTATGATGCTATTTTTTTCACTAATGTTCTCAACAAACCTCAGAGGCCTTTACAGAACAGCTTTTTAAAATGCTGAGATTAAACTTCACACAGTTGGACCTATTTACTAATAGGATGACTTTGTTGCACTGAATTTTAATTATGAGTATTGGAGTAAAGGAGACTGAACACAAATGCATGCCACACATTTGATGTTTGTTTGTGGAGAACTTTTAGAACCATTTAACATTTTTCTTATAATTTAATAGTATGCACTAATTTGTGCTTGTCTATTACATTGAATTCCAATGCAAAAAATCTTTAAAGTTTATGACTGTGACGTGACAAAATCTGGAAAAGTTGAAGGGTTATGAATCCCTTCGCAAAGTAATCTAATTCTGTTTTTATTCTTAAAGATTAGCGTCATGGTTAGACGGTCATATTTAGTAATGAGATAGTCTCTTTCAGTCATCAACTGTAAAGCCATCTGCAGGTTTAGATCTTTCTCTGGGGAACCTTTAATCTAACTTTGACAGCAGTGGGAAGAAGCAAGTCCTCCTCCGCTTCAACATTTTCACCCCACCAAACACGAGGGGACCTTCAGCATGTGAAACCATGACCCTGACTGATGTCATTAGAAGATAACCTAAATTACGTCAAACCATGTTTAGCAACCGTGCATGTTCTTGCACTTACATAAACAAAAGCTAGCCAGTAAAGACTAGAGCAGAACATTTGGGGGGTTAGAAAAGACTTATGAAGGAGCAGAGGCAGGGCCTCCTTGATTCCTCCGCCTTTCCCCTCGCTGAACTCACACCACAAAAACTAGCTTCCAGGAAACCAGCTGTTGGAGCTGGGAAAAGGGAGGAGGTGATATTCTATATCAGGACTGTGAATCACAGTTCCATGCTCTGTATTTTTCCTATGGTGGTTTGGCTGCCTGGCTGGTTGGCTCGATGAGCGGCTGGTAGTGTGTATGTGGGGAGGATCGTGTTGTGGACCTGGCCTGTGTGCTGAGGGACTGACAAGGAGACCGGGACAGAGGGGGTTGTTGGGTTATTACATGGCCTCGGGGTGTCTTATTTAAACCAAAGTCCTGTCTGGAATATTGCGCTCAAAACACTGTTATTGAACTGCAGCTGCATAAGAAACAAAGGGCAGGGAGACCAAAATAAGAAGAAAGAGGAGAGAGAGAGAGAAGAGAGAGAGAGAAAGACAGTTGAAGAAGAGAGAAAAGACAGAAAAGCAAATGAGACGAAGGAAAGAGAAGGTCTGTACAGTATCACAGGCCGTTTGGAGGACATTGCTTATACAGAGTGCAGAAGAAAGAAGGAAGTATGCAGGGATAATCTATTTTGAGGCAACAGATGATGAAGAACCTTATGCTATGCAGAGTTCAACTGGAACCAACATCTTAAATTTTAGACACCTTTATCTAAGTATGTACTTTACTACATGACAGAAAGAGAAAAATAATTATTTTGATGCAGCACAAAGAGAAAATATGGGTTTGTTTAAAGGAAGGAGACAAATTGGTTCAGAAATATGTGTTCGGGGCAAGTTATGTAGAGCCGGGAATTGTGTGAAGTGAGAAGAAAACTCAAAGAAACTGCATGGAATCTCAATCTGGTTGGGTAGCACTGTTTGCTTGTGTTGAGGCAGTTCCTAGGAAAGGAATGTGTGGCCTACATTCCCACTTCAGCTCCCACCTCCTCCTCCTGTCCTCTCCAACACCAACACTTACTGTCAGCAGGACCAAGTTTAAGAGGCTGCACACCAAAATAATAAAGGAAGGATATGCTAGAAGCACACAGTTTTGATTTACTGCTCACTTCCAGCTGGAGACACTGGTTGTGCATGGTTGTGACGCCTGAGGTTATCTCTGCAGATTTAAATCTCCCGTTCTGACTCAGGGAATGGAAAGAGGTTCAAGTCTGCTGCAAGGAGGGGGAAGAAAAGTGGTGGACATGGGGAGGCTTAAGGGATAGTTCTGGTAAATTTGAAGTGAGGTTTTGTTACATTCTTAAAAGTACCCAATATGTTGCCTACAGTGGATAACTCCTTTGATGTCTTTATCGAGAGTTAATCCAGGTTAGGCTGAAGCTAATGGCTTGTCTGAACGGGGGGCAACACAAATACCAAAAACATTGAGACGAAGAAGTACTGATTTATTGTAGCCGCTGTCACACTTTTTCTTTCGTCCACATGTGCTTGGCTTATAAAAAATGTGAGCTGCATGGGTATTTTTTTGAGGAAATAAAAGCATTTTATAGAACCACCAGGTGCTTTTTACATTTTTGATGCTTGTGTTTTGCCTGGATTGTGAACATTTTGTTGCGTTTGCCATGATATGTGTAGTTTTATTATTTTTGCAATGTTCAGGGATTAATTGGGAGTTTAATTGCCCTCATGTCATCAAATCGCGATTGTCTTGCTAAATGAATCAGAAAGTTGGTGGGGGTATAGAAATGTGAGCCTCTTCATCGGTGTAGGCAGCATGTAGCATGAGATTAGTATTGTAACAAGCGCACTTTAGTAAATTTCATGAAAAAATTTATGGTACCAGGTGGGCGGATCAATCCAAATTATTGATAATATCAAGTTGGTATCAGTATCGGATTGATACAAGTGTGGTAATATATGGTCTATACTTTCATTTTAGACCTCTTAAAATTTTATTTTGTTTTTGTATTGTAGTTTCTCAGCTCTCCCTCTGAAATTATATTATTTGCACTTTTTTTTTTTTTTAGGAAAAACTGCATGCAAATTTGTTTTGTTTTTCTGTTGTTTCTGTTTATCATGTTAATATGTTATTGAAGTATTTTGTCGGCACCTATAAGTTATTTTCAAATTCTGTCCTCGGTTTTAACAAATTAATTCAAAGGAAAAACCATAAAAACAGCTAAAGGTCAGAAGTTTGATGACATATCAAACTTAAATAAAAAGCATCAGTATCAGCGATACGGCCCTGTATTTACTTGGTATTGGATCGGTACCAAAACATGCAGTATCGCTCACCTCTAGTAGCTGGTACAGATGATAACCAAGCTACAGCCCCAAATAAGCAAATTCTGCAATGATATTTTCTCAAAACTGCGTATATTCCTGTTCCACTGAAACCCAAAGCAGATACACATTAACGTGAAAGAAAATGGACTGGAGTTGGTGCACCCCGAATGATCTTCCTGTGTGAAACACATACTTACAACAGAATATGTGAAGTGTTTCCAATCAGAGTAACTCTCCAACCAAATCAATGCACATGAAAACCTGAACTATAGTGTTCACGTAAACAGTCACTATATGTTTTGCTTTTCAAACTGTAAACAATTCATTGTTCCATTTTTGGTATGTGTTTGATACAAAAAGCTCATTTATGGGACATTGCCTCCAATGTCCAGTTCCTGTGTAATTAATCATGCATTTCTTTTGAAATAACCAACCAATGCAAATGGATAATGGTTTTTAAAGGTTTCTGACAATAACGGTTTGCATAAAGTGTAATTATAGTTTTGTTGACTGAAGTTGTTTTAAGATGGTAGAAATCCACTTTGGTCTCGACCCCTTTTAAATAAATTGTAAGTTTCAGATTCCAGTACTAATTAATCTGGATTAGCCTGGTTGTAAAAATATTACAACAGCTAAAGAGAACTCTATATTGTTGATTTTTAACAATGTCTTAGTTTTTGAATAGTTGTTTTTCTGAGGCTTTACATATTCAGTTATTAAGTCAGTGTTTCACACGGGAATATTTGTGGTGCCACACAGCCTCCGACTTCCATTTCCTGTGTAAATAATCATTGTCTCCTTTGTAAATATCCACATAATGAAACTCTAACAACAAGGTAAAAGTTAATGAAATATTTTAATGCAGTAGAAGTCTGCCTTTTGCCCCTCAAAGACCTGCCCTTAACTTCAGCCTCTGGGACCAACTAATCTGGAGTTGAACAAAATAAAGTTGCCAAGAGAGTTACCCCCTACAAGTAAGATATTAACTCCTTGGAACCTTTTACCATAACCTCATGACAAAAATCCTGACCTATCCCTTTAAGGGATAAGACGAGTGGGAGGAGGGGGTCAGAGCTGTATTCAGATGAAATTAAATGGAGGCTGAAGTGCTGACTCATTGTGTTCACTCTGTTTATTACCTGCTCTGTCACCCAGGCTTTATAGGATGGGCTGCCAGAGGAAGGCTGGGGGGGAATGCAGGCAGGCAGCCCTCATTTACAGGAACACTTCTGGAGGCAATAACACTGCAGTCACCAAGCCAACATGCTAGACAGCAAGCTTCATGGCTCACCTGCGCTCTGCTAAAGTACCCTTCAGGAAAACCCACCTCCACCCTAACAAAGCACTCACACACACGTACACCCCCAACCCATATCATTTTTCTGGCTTAACAGGAGGAAGCCTGTTTTTGCTGCTAATGAGACATCAAGGGAAGCTGGGGAATCTGAGCCCAAAGCCTGCTAGACCAGTGTGTTTGTCTGTGTGAAAAGATTGTGTGCACCATCTTATGTTGGAGGAACCAATGCATTCATGTTGTATAAAAGCAGAAAAATGCTTAATCTCATCCAGAACAGTAACTGCAGCCAAACCTGCATTCATCTCCGCCCTCAGTCACATTCCCACACAGTAAGACGTGTAAGATATTAATCATCTACATCACAGCTCACACTCACTAAGGTGTTAACGCTGTTCGCAGTGTGAAAACAAAGGTGGAGCATCTCTGTCCTGAAACATGCAGTCAGTCATCGTTCCTCCTGGATCATACACCCTCAATAGGGTTTCTTTTTTTTTACTTTTAACATCGGTCCAGAACAGTAGATTTAATATTACATTACATCTTAAAATGTGATATTTCTGGTTCTTAATTTTGATGCCAGACAAGCAGAGATAATTTAAGTGTTTACACCATGTGTATAATGTATGGCTGTGGGCAGTCTGGAGCACTCTCTGGCTGTGGAAAGTGCTTATTGCTGCTGATCAGACGAAATGGACTCCAGCACTGTGTCAGGCTCCAGTTTGTCTCAAATGGTCTGAGCAATCAGAGCATCCAGCCAACAAATGGATGCATTCTCTCTGTCTTGGCGCTGCTTCTCCATCTCTCTCATTACTCCCATTACTCTGCAGCTTGCGGGTTATCTAATGCTCTCCCCATGGCTTACGGTTTGGCTGGGGATTAGACTCATTTTTCCAAGGGCATTTTATAAACAACCCTGTGTCCCTCCCTTCTCTCCCCGGCTGAGCTGATTTAGCAGCAGAATTTACGACCTCAGTGGCCTTACTCCCGTCGCAATACATTATTCAAATTCAGTCTCTCACGCCGCACAGAGGGCAATTATTTGAATATCCGCAGGAGTACAGCTGGAGCGTCGCAGCTCGTCTGTAACAGCAAAGATGGGGAAATTGCCTCACTCTGGCGGATCAAGGTTGTAGGTAACGAAACACTTTCATTTATGACACAGCTTGATACGTCGGTGAAGTCATTGATTGCTTTGTGTCAGGAGTTGGCAGGATTCACCAAAATTTAATTTAAACTCTGCCTCAACAAGATTTTTTTTCCCTCTTTTTACAGCACTAATTGAGCAGTTGGCTGGCTGCGCATCTTGTAAAATGGATTTTCCCCTGAATCAACAGAAACAGCCCTCAAAATTTCTGCTACGGTGCCACTGTTCTGCAAATAATTTTCAAGGCTTTTTTAAAAAGTGTAGCAGCAACAGAGAAGTTTGTTTAAATTGAAATCTTGTTTAATGTTAGAGGAGGATTAGAAAAAAAAAACATGACCCCCCCCTTTCTTATGTGGTAAGTTTTTTGACGTTGCCCCACTTTCAGTAGTGAACAGATGCAGTGTCCTCATTTCTTGTAGAGCGAAGCGTTTCTCTGTCACACACCTACCTCATGATGTAAGTGTTAATCACACCACAACAACACATGCGCTCACACCATTCACAGATTCCACTGCAACGTCATATCGAGACAGACTATAAGTCACACTGCATTACACACGCTCTTCCTCCAAGAAAACTCACTAATACTCTGAGCTCTAAGTATGAGCTAAGAGAAAAGAAAGTGCTGTAGGCTTGTTCTTTTGCTTTTTGGCCTGAACTTCTTAAACTTCATTCCAGTTATCTCAGAGAAAGTTGAGTCAAATTCAAAAATCAACAAAGTTTTATTCTTATCTGCATAGAAACTTATTTTGACCTAACTTAGAGTGTTTGCAGCGCCGGTTCTTGACATGACTGGTATGGCGCATAGCCCAGGGCACAATTCTATAGCATGAGCACTCCCAGAAAAAGTTGTGTGCTCCAAACACAAACCACAGTAGCCAGATCAGATTGAAGTTGGAATCTGATTTGCTGATTCCTGTTTGATGCTTCTGTTTCACAGATTTGATGGAATCTGGACTTCATTTGATCAGCTCTAATTCAACATCTAAAATATTCAGAGCGATCAAGCCTGAATTGGATTATACAATAATCCAGTTTTAAGAAATTATTGTATAATTTCTTAAAACTCTGTTGGGTATTAGTGCAACATTTTTGGGAGGAAGTGTAAAGTTAAAAGGAGCATTTTCAAAGCATTTTTGGAATTGGAACCTTAGATTGAACCGAATATGAAAATCAGTATAAAAAGATGCTCAAACCTGGAATGAAATATTCTACGCTGCTTACAGGTTATTTAAAACCGCAATTTGGGGGCAGCCCATGGATTGGGGGTAGAGAAGCCTCCCAATATACAGAGGCTATTAATCATTGATGCAGACATCAGAGGTTTGATTCCCGATTCCCAGTTGATCACAGACTAAAACCCACAATGCACAGTGTAAAACTTGTAGACCTCAGAGAAAAAGGCCGCATCTGAGATTTAAACTGGCAACCTCAAGATTGGGGAACCCTACTTTATAGTTTTCTGTGCTAAATTATGAAACCTTACTCAGATTTTTAACACACAAGTGCAAGTAAGATTCTTCTTACAAAGCAAAATCTGTTTTTTTTTTATCTAACTCTGTATGTTGGTCTGGTTTTTTTTTTTTTCATGGGTCCAAACATGAAACATCAGGTCCTGTTACACAGACTGAGTATGTGTGGTTACCTGCCCATCTTGATCAAATAATTATTAGTTGAATTAATCAGAAAGTAGGTCTGCCACATCAGACACTCCAAATACTCTGCATATTGAGATGACCGGTTCTTCAACAGTGCAGACAGAGCTTTTGTATTCTGTGGCATGCGATTCAGTATTATGGTAATCAGGTCATTGCTGCAACGTATATGTAGCATTTACATAAAGCCTGTGGCATTAGTGGCTATGTGTGACATATGTGAGTTGTAACACTCAGGCCACAAAATTTTGCATGTCCAAAACAATCGTGTCAATTACATATGCTTCGGTATTAGAGATGTGGGAGGATGATACTGAAACATTATTTACTTAATTTCACATGTCTCCATTTGCAAGATATGCAGCTGCACAATAATGTGACTTCGGTAATATGTAAGAGGGCAGCTGTCAACTTGATGATTTAAATCTTGTAAGATCTTGCGTGTGCTGCTACAGTCTGCCCCTAATTTATATCATGTCATGCAGATCACTAAGAGAGCAGGTAAGTTATGACTACAACATTTCTGTTCTTGAGTTTGAATTTGTACATTTATTTTAGAGGTAGGAATCTAAAGGTTCACTTTAGAAATTTTAGGATTTTTGTTTGTGGTATTAATTTTCTATTCCGTTTCTAGAGTTGTGACAATCACTAACAAACTAAATCTTTTGACCATAGGAACTTGGTCGAAGTTGTCTTATTTATTTACTTATTGCAGCAGAGTGCATGTGTATTGTTCATTTGATATGCCAATGTACCAAAATGTCATCTCAGTTGTCCACACTGTCTTCACATTCATACCCAACACACAGCAGTCTAAGGGAGAAGCAGATAAAAATATGAATAGGGCTGAATTCCTAGAAATTAAAATCAACCAGTCCTTTGATCCACATACAAGATGTCTTCAAAGAGGTAAATCCCATCTCCATCCAGTTTTCACTGGAAACCAATCATTTTTCATCCAAACCAATTTATTTTTGGTTCAAATACAGTCGACTTTCTTCTAAAACCGAACTGGATTCAATCCATAAACCAGAGTTGCAAACACAATCTTCAAAGAGCTTTTACTGCTGCTGTTCCGGTGTTTTGCTTGACATCACTCTGCACTCAAAAGGCTCAAAGGTCAAGTTTAATATTAGAACTGATAAACTGTCACTGCTCAGTTATTCTTCACTGAACTCCGACATTTCTTTTTCATGTTAATTGTTTGTGCGTCTGTATTTGTTCAAGCATGGGATAGTGTTTCCAGCAAATGCGCCTCAGAAAATCTCATGAGGCTGTATCCAGTTCCTGTCACTGATACCATGAAAGCAGCTGCAGAGATAACAAAGCCTCAGTGAAATACTTAAACCGGGACGAGGACAGGTAAGAGCCTGCTCACCGCCTTTCTCACATGTACAGTTTTTTTTTCATACTTCTTTTGGGTGTGTCTTTGGAGGGAACTGAAAACTGCTATGATGCAACTGCGTCTTTATTCATGACAGCACAAAGTGGGAGGGTACGACTTTGAATGCCTCCAGCTTCGTAAATAAATCATCCAAAGTCGCTGAGGAGTAAAAAGTGATACCAAAAAAAACCTCTACTTTTCTTTCCCTGATGACTGAGTTGCTATTGAAAAGAACAAGTCTTCGATTCACCGCTGCAGAGCATTCAGGCATAATTTTCACTAGTGTGAAAAGCCAGCTGACAATAGAGCTAATTGATGAGAATTATCCAGCAGAAAAGGAGGAAGCCTCGTGACATGACTCATCACGGCCATCTGTGCAACTGTACTGTATTTTTACAGCTACGCCTCTGAGGGCAGAAAAAAACAAAAACTTCCTCTTTGGCAGAAAGCCCCGGAGAAGAAAAAACCACCTCATCCTACTCAGACCGGTTCTACTGCTGCTGCATGGATGGATAATACTTTCACTTGCACCTGTGCTTTAAAACGCCCTCAGTGTCTGACAAGCATTTGCTGAGTGCAGGCAAATACACCCACAGAGCGCAATATACTGAGGGAAATGTGAGTCATACCAAGCACCAAAACATTTCCCTCAAAATGCTCAGAGCTGAGGTCAAACATTCACACACAAACACTCACACACTCTGAAATTTCCAGTGAGTTATAAGTCTGATGACATTTCTGCATTTCCAACCAGCTAAAGAACAAAGGCTGGAAAAATTATAATACTGGTGTCACTGTTTACTTTAAAATATCAAAATTATTTCTGTAACACATGAAGCCCTAGAATGCACGCTGTTATGCCATGCAAAGTATTCACACCCTTTGAACTTTTCAGTGTCAGCACAATGGGAAATGGTACAAATTTTGTGGATCTTGCCCTTGCATTTAGCTCCCATTACCCTTGATACCCCTAAATAAAATCCAGTGCATTTCCTTTAGGTGTTACCTACTTGGTAAATAGAATCTCTCTGTGTCTAATTCAGTCTCAGGTATTCTGTGCTGGCCTCAGAGGGTTGTTAGAGAACACTATACGAAGACTGAGGAACATAGCAGAGATATAGTTGTGGAGAACTTTAAAGCAGGGTTTGCAGGTTCCGAAACAAGATTCCCAGTATTGAACATCTCACAGATCAAAGACCAATTAATCCACTGACTATTTAATCAGTTTAGTATGATTGCACACCCAGAGAGACATGGCCATCTGCGAAAACGATCAGGCTGGGCAATCAGAGAAGCCATAAAGAGTCACCATGGTAACTCTGGAGAAGCTGCAGAGATTCAAACATGGAAGAAGGTGCTCTGGTCAGATGATTCTAAAATTACAGATGGCCTACATGCACAGCTATAAGTTAACTCTGCCCATCACCTTGAACACCCCATCCCCACAGTGAAACATGGTGGTGGCAGCATCATGATGTTGGGACACATTTTCTTCAGCATGGACAGGTAAGATGGTAAGAGTTGATAGAAAGATGGATGGAGCGAAGTGAAAAGCAACCCTGGACTCATGTGGACAGGATAAAATTGCAAGACACACTTTTTAAATGTTGATTTGAGAAACAAATGTGTAAACTATGTCAACTATTTCTGTTTATTTCATAAATATGCACCACTTTATGTTGGTCTATTGCATAAAACCCAAATAAAAAATATTGATGTTTGTGGTTGTAACCGGATAAAACATAGAGAACCTCTGTGAACTTTACACCTGAATCACATGTTTTGTACTTTTTCTTTCTTTTTTAATTTTCATTCCCAGCCTCGGGACTCCACATCATGACACATTACCACAAACCAGTAACGTCTGTGTCACAGTGGTCTGATAACTCTCTGGTTGTGAGAGTGATACAGCAACAGTTTCAGAAACATAAGGCCATCCCACAATTAGTAATGTGTCTGAGGCAAGTGTGTGGCTGCTAAATATGCAACAGCTGGCACTCCTTGCTGAGGGGAAATTACAGTGCTCAATGGGTAATTTTCTGATTCAGTCAAAGTAAAACATACCCTTTAACTTCAAAGTTACCTTACAGGAAGATCAAATTGAACCACTGGAGGAGGATTTTGTCTGTCTGAACACTCACAAAGACAATCAGAAGATCTTACACTTTTAAACTGTGATTATGCACAAAAAAAAGAGTTAAAAATATTAGGTGTATAAGTGCTCCGGCCTTCCCCTTATGCATACCCTGGGACGTCTCTCCTCACCCACCTCAGCTGGTTCTCATCTGACTCACAGGGGATTACTCGTCTGATCACTCTGATCTACTTGCCACTGCCAGAGCCATTTTCTCCAACCAGCAAATCTGTGTGCAAGCTGCATTAGCCCACAGACAGGAGACACTCAGTGGGGTTAAAACCGCTCTCTAACTTCCAGACTGCACCCACGAAATCTGAAAAAGGCACCGTTTTACTGCTAATAGGAGGTGCACTTAGAGCCAGTGTCAGTTAGGACCGCCAAGAATATCTGGTTATACGAGGATATTGCACAACAATGACGAATAACAGCCACTTGTAACCACAAAGCTGTTTGCTGCTTAAGCAACAGGATCTGAGAGATTATAGGTGTGCTAAAATAAAAGGAGTACAAACTGGCTGCAGAGTTGCAAAGAAAAATACTCCGAAAATACAAATGATTTCAGAAAATTAGTTCTAATGTAAACAAAAACAGGAAAAAATAACACTCTTACTCATCTTTGTGTGAGTAATTTTTTAAGTAAAAGGGCTACATCAGATGGTCGTGCATGAAGAGTTTTTCTGTTGAAGGTACGGTCACAGTGTGTTTTTTTTAGGACACATGAATCAACATGAGGCGTGTGAATCATGCCAGCACGGAGCTACACCCCACCAGGTCCAAAAGTTGGTGCTGGGAAAACCGTAGTTAATTTAGCTTCTTTTTCTATCTATCTATCTATCTATCTATCTATCTATCTATCTATCTATCTATCTATCTATCTATCTATCTATCTATCTATCTATCTATCTATCTATCTATCTATCTATCTATCTATCTATCTATCTTCCCCCTCTGAAGAGCCAGCGCTATCAGCGGGTGTCATTTCAGGAGAGCCATCATCTGAGGCAGCTGCCCCGTTTCCATGGAAACAGCCCACTTCAGAGGAGGGAGATCGGAAGAGGCACCGTTGCCATGGAGACTGGAGCGACAGCTTACATAAGTATTCACCGTGTGTTCTCGTCTGCTGCACCGCAGCACATTCCAGCATATAATTAATGCTCAGAGTGTTTGCTTGCTGCTGTCGAAAATTACAACAATGTCATTTGAAGTGGCAGAGAGCGGCAGCTCGTCGGCCGCGCCGCCGCAGTCAAGGTCAGGCTAATTTCCCCGCCAATTAAATGCGGCTTGTGCAGGGAACAGCTGTCAGCTGCCATCTCCAAGGTGACACATCAAGTTGCTATTATTTTTTTATCCTCTAAAAACAACACAACATTCTTGCTACAGCCCCAAATCCTGTTAATGATTTTTTTAAAGGTTCCCCCAAACCTCCACAGAAGACACTCCTTGTGAGGAAATATGATCTGAAATGTAATAGGCGAATATAAACCATGAAAGAGGCCCAGACAGGAAATAGGATATAAAGGTGGACATCAGTGCGTTTTATTGGCTCTGAGCTTTTCTGCCAATAAGTAATGGATCTCCTTTGAAGAGAAACACAGTGCTCAAATTGCCCTGAGTGCTTGGACTTAAAATGAACACAGACAAATGATGTCCATCTTATCCAAACTATGCATTATGCATTTTTTTTCTAGCTTTGATTTACGCACGCATCGCATCATGTATTCAGCATTCACCTCTGAGCTCCTGCCTTTCAAGTCCTGATTGCAATAAGGCCCTGTGTATGCGCCTAACTCTCATTTCTGGTGTTTATAGTTAGCAAAAGTCAAGAAAATGGTTTTATTTGAACTGCACAGGATAACAACAGAGTTCCTTGTCCTTAGATGAGCTCATGTCGTTTCTTACAAAGTATTTACACCCCTTAAATGCTTCCACATTTTGTTACAACTATTAATTTCAGGGTTTTTTATTTGGGTCTTATATGATAAACCAAGATTTTGCAAAAAGTAGAGAGAAAATGGTGAGTGGCCTTCACATTTCCTACAGAAAATCTGTATAATGTGGCATGCATTTGTATTCAGCCCTATGATAGCCTTAAATAAATACTGCGTCTGTTAGAAAGCATCAGTGAAGAAGCAGCATCATGCAGAGACGAGACAAATTATTGAGCGGCAGTCAAGAGGCTCATAGTAACGCTGGAGGGGCTGCAGAGATCCATAGCTCAGGTGGGTGGATCTGTCAACAAGATTACAATCAATCCCGCATTAGACAAATGTGGGCTTTATGTAAGAGTGGCATAAAGAAAGCCACTGTTGATAAGATGTTTGCAGTTTTTCACCAGTCATTTAGAGATGCTGTGATCACATGAGACCACGACTGAACTTTTTGACTTCTGTGCAAATCCCAAAAGCAACAAAAAATGCTTATCACCCTGAATGAACAATTCCCTTGGTGAAGCATAGTGTTAACAGCATCATGCTGTGGGGAGGCTTTTCTTCAATGGGGACCGGATAACGATCCTAAATGGTTCAGGTAAAAGCATATTGAGCGACCCAGACTAAACCCAGAGCCAAATCCAGCTGAGAAAGTGCAGCAACACTTTAAAAGGAGGTGATGTTTTATGACAAAAGATTTGTGGCTGATTTACATGGTTCTACAAATATTGACTTGAGGGGGAATAAATGTTTTTTCAAAAAACAATGTGTCCTTTCACTTGACAATAATTATCCACTACTTTAAGTTGGTGTTTCACTTAAAATCCCAATAAAATACACTTTGTTGTTATGTGAAAAATGTGGAAAAAAGTCCATGGAGTATGAATACTTTTGTAAGAAATTGTACATCATCTTATAAATTCCACTACACTGTGTCTTGGATATGTGCTTCAGCATGAAATGATCGCACATGCTTCCATTAGTTTTGTTTTCATTTAGCTGGTATCTTGTGAACAAACTGAGCGCTAGAAATTTATAAGTGCTCTAATTAAAGCCTATGGGACAAGATCTCACCTTATAACCACTTCCTCTGACTCACACAACTACGGTGACATTTGTATGAGCAACACCTAGAATCACATAGAATCTGCAAACATGTGACTCCCCACAACATGGCTATGAAATCGACAACATTTTTGCATGCTTTCCCCCTAATTATGCTGATGATTTGGCCCACAAGAAGCCTGGTTAGCTGAAAACAGTGATGCTGTCTGGTTGTAACTGAAACCATGTGCTGGGTGCAGCACACCATGTGGTGCTTTCTTGACAGCTTCAGAGACCGTTAGAAGATAGTGGGCCAGGAAGGGCTGTGAGCGTTAGGAAACCACAACATGTCAAATGTTGAATTAATAATACTGCCACATCAGCCTGGGCTGCAGGGGGAACACTCCGTTAATGTGAGCCACAGTCATAGGAAAAATGACTGTCAGTACAGGAAAAACTTAGTACACCCCATGATTTAGTAGCATCTTTACTAGTAATAACTCTGAATAGTAGTTTTCTGTTTGATTTTATCAGCCTTTCATTTGGTTGTGGAAAACTCTTAGATCCGTTGAAGTAACGACGTTACTTCCATTCATTGAGGCTTTCAGACATTTGTTTTTGCCCATCTCTCTCAAGGTCCCACCACAGTGTTTCAGTAAGGCTGAGGTGTGGACTTTGACTGGGCCATTGCAACACTTTAATTTCTTCCCAATAAGAGTTATTCTGTTGTACATTTGCTGATCATCTGATCATATTTTTTATGGGTTTACAAGGCTGTCCTCTCTTTGTCTTTATTTAGCCACCCAAACATCTTGAATGTTGAACTTTAATTCTATAATTCTAAAATTTAGCCTAAACAAAGACTTTAAAAGTCAGTCTTGGTTAGCCCAGTCGATTAACCCCAACCACATTTGGGCATCAATAGGCATTTTTATTGAGACACATTTTTTCACCTTTGACATTTACTACATTTTCACATCTAATAAAAAATAAATAAATAAATAAATAATAATAATAATAATAATAATAATAATAATAATAATAATAATAATAATAATAATAATAATAATAATTATTATTATTATTATTATTATTATTATTATTATTACGCACTGACACAACAAAGAGGACTGTGTTGGGTTGGCCTAAAATCCACCCCAATAATAATAATCAGCATCAGCTCTAAATGTTTCCCACTTGTGAATGATATTTTTCACAGTGGAATGAATGGAATCAAATAGTTTGGAAATTGACATCATATCTCTGAATCCAGTGGAAGCATCAAGGGTGTTCAGTAGTATTTTTTATGTTAGTATGTATCGTTTATTGGTGCAATTGGTGAACCTGAAATTTGCTGGGACACCTTTCAAAATGCTTGGTCCTACTGATCTCAACAGCACCAGAGATCCATGGTGGGAAAGAATTGCTGTCTAACTGCGGCAACCCAGAGTGTGACGGGGACATGGTCCACTGGGTAAAGAGAATGTATTATGACACCCCTCCAGGGCGCCTTGCAAACAGTATGACGGTGGTATGAAAGCGTCAACATGCCAGCTTTCATGGCACTCTCCTTCCTGGGTCGGGTCACCAAGACCACTGACACTGCAACTCAACTTCCACGCCACGGGAAGGACTGCTGGGACACTTCACTATCAGGATATGGATCCCTTTCACAGTGTGTTGAACAAGTAGAAAACAGAAGTAGATGAACTCATCATTTACTCCATTAATCACTGACAAACAGCTGTTGCAGGCTGCAGTAATGTTACATTCAAACAATGGTATTTTAGGTTATGCACTGACAGACCAAAGAAGACTGTGTTGGGTTGACCTAAAATCCACCCCAATGGCATTGCAACAGAGTCAGTGAGGTTTCAAAGTCTTGCCCTCAGGAGTTTCAGGTTGCTTATTTTGACACTGAGCCACCTGTAATCAAATGAAAACAGCCAACACCCTCTTTTCACGTTTCAGAGTATTACACTTTGTTACCTACTTCAAATGTAATAATAATGAGTATGGACTGCCTATTTTATGATGACATGTTCACTGATGCCATTTAAGGCAAACTAGTAATCTGCTTGTCTTTCCTCACATGGTAATGGCTGAATATATAGAGAGCATTTTCTTTAGATGAGTTATTCGCATTCGTTGGGATGCCCTCGGGGTAGCTTACGCATCATGCTGGCCTGCATATCTTGGCAGCAAACATATTAGACCTTAAAAACTCTGTCATGCCTACTCTGCAGCCCTACCGACACCCAGTAAACACCTCCAGTCATGATCAGCATGTCAGACAAGCGCAAAGGAAGGTGAATAATTAATGGTGTGTCTCTGGGCTTTAGAAAATAAGTTTCTTGCCCCCATCGCCTGAAGCCAAACACTTAATTTGCCAGAAACTGCGTTCTTCTTCTGAAAGGATGATGCACTGCTCCAACATCTTTTCTTTTTGTCTGTCAAATTCTCAGATTCAGTCACAGGAAAAATTAATTCATGCAGGTTTAAGAACTCAAGATAAGCAACTAAAACACTGAAAACAGGGAGAGGCATGAAAACACATCAATGTCTGAAAGCCCAAATGATGTCAGCGGTCTGAGAGATTACATATCCTTGTCAGAGAACAGAAATTAGTGGGTGGACATGGCTGCGTGAATCCGAAGGGTGTTGGCAGAGCACTTTGAGACCATCAGCTGCGGATAACAGCTAGGAGCTGAGAAAAGCGGGGAAACCAGAGTCTTGTGGTCTGTCCCTGTCTCTGTCCTGCAGTCTACTCCCACCATGGAAAAAAAAGCAATGTTCACAGACACCATCTTATTGTAGCCCCATCACCACATCCTGTTTGACAGTGGAAATGCTGCAGCTCTAAGCTTTGTGGTCCTTTAAAATGTATTCAAAATCTTTATCAAAGTACAAGAAAAAACATGTTTTACCATCATGACAAAATGTACAGCACTGGGCAAAAGTATTTGCCCACTTATAGATTTCACAAGTTTTTTTTTGTTTGTTTAAATTCTCACTTAAATATTTCCAATCATAAAACACAAATGTGGAGATAACCTAGGGAAATACAAACTGCTTTTTTCAAATCATGATTTAGCTTTCAAAACCAAGCTGTCTCTGTGTGAAAATATAACTGCCCCCCTTGTTAAATCTTAAATTAGCTTTGATTAACATGTTTTGGTTCCAACCACAATTTCTCAATGACACGGAAACATTGACTTTGTTGTCTTTAAGACTCTTTGTAGCTAATTTGGCTGTAAGATTAGGATCATTGTCCATTTGACAGCTCATTTGCACCCACTCTTTGACTTCCTGACTGAGGTGCTGAGCTTAAAATTTTTCCATGTTATGTTTTTTCCTCATGATGTCGCCCCCTTTACGAAGTGCGACAAGTAATTTTGCAGCAAAACAGCCATACAAGATGATGCTGCCACTTCCATAGTTCCCATTTGAGATGACGTTCCCAGACTTATCAGTATGGCTGAACACGTCTCTTTTAGTTTCATCAGACCACAGGACATGTCTCCAGCCTAGAGGCTGACAGTCTTACAGAAGGAACTGCAGGAATTTCCAACAATGACTGGTTATGTTCTGGATATAACAACAAACTTGCATTTTGCAGAAGTTGAGAAAGATTGAAAAATAGAATCCTTCCAAAGAAAACATTCAGGCCTGGGAAACATCTCCCAAAAGCTTGTGGAAGAACAGGTTATGGCCTGAGAAATAGACGACAATTCAAAGTTTGGCACAGAAACATCACAGCACATCATCAAAAGAACAACATACCCAAAATGAATTTTCTTTTAATGGAACAAGACTTTTTGTCGTGGTAGATGAAATTGCAAATCGTTCCACATTACGTCAATTTCAGCCCAAAACCTTGAGGTGCCTGCTTGAAAGCTTAAGATATGGGTGGATTTATGTTTTTTTAGCATCATTGTGAGTCAAAACTTCCATTCAAATCTGCAGATTAATGGCTTGATAAGAGAAAAATATTTTGAGTCTAGAACTAAATCTGTCAGAAAACCTGTAGATTTACATATTGACAAGAAATGTTCTCAGAATCTGACAGATCTGGAGAACTTTTGCAAATATTACCAAGTCAAGTCATACTAATGTTTATAGTCTCCTACAAAATGCTGAAATTTAATGGTGAACTGCTTAAACAATGTATAAGTTCCAGTATGTGCGCACTTACGGAATCAGGTTGTTGCACATTTTATGTTTTCATTTTTCCTTTAAGATAAATGCCCCAATATATTTGGAAAATATATTGAAATAATTCAGCATGATGTACTTTGACAAGGTTGTTTCGCTATATATGAAATAAAACCTATTTACTTACATCTAGTGTTTTATCAGTTTCTTACACATTTGGATGTTACGGTTCTTAGCAAATTAAGATATCAAAATCTTGACAGGGTTACAGCCAACAGCTGTTAAGCTAATAAGCTGTGACAAACACTGTTTAAAGCAGATTTTCAGAAAATAGCCTGATGTTTGTCTGTTTTATTTTATGTCTAAATCTGACATATATCCAGTCAGGATGGACTTTAGGAATCACTTCCATCTCTGCAGACAGCGTGGCAGATGCTATAGTTATCCTCTTTAGCCTTATCTATAAACAGCACCACACCTGGCTGACTTTAGCCAGCTCTATCTCCCTTTATACGTGATATACAGCCCCCGCTGCCTGTCACAGATAGACAAAGCCCTGACTAAATCTGACTAGGATGTCGATGCTGAAGCAAGCGCAACACAAAGTTCAGCTGCAGTTTCTTTTCTGGCAGAGAAATCAATAATAAATCTTACTTTTCATAATGACAAATGCTCAGGGAAGTGGCTAATGTAGAGCAATAACACTGGGGATGTGTTATTGTATTTTCTCTATTGATCCTGCAGATTTATGCACCCCTTCTTTGATTTGTTGTCTGTTGCTTAAACAAATGAAAGGTTCCTGGCAGGGTGAGCATAAAAGGCAATCAAGCAAAGCCTCAATGAAACTTCCTCCAGATTCACACACGTCACTCCACTGTCACTGTCCAGCAGACGGGCAGGTACAGGTGTTTAACTGTGTTTACTCTGTAGCCTCTAATCAACAAGAAAACACAAGCTCAGCACCAACTTGTGAGGCTGTCTGGGTGAGTTTTAAAGTGGTGTCATTATCACAGCAGGAACGACTCTCCTCTCGATTCCCTGCAGTTGAGTCCTTATTTAAGGTCTTCCAGTGACTTTCAAAGCTATAAAGTTATCATAAAATTTCCTAGCATTGCATCAACACATCACTCAGGGGACTGTGCATCGAGTTGTGGACTTTAATGACCAGGAATATGTCGCTGTTCATCTGCTTTGTGTGTAACAGTCATGGACGTTGTGTTAGATAATCAGAATTAACTTTATCATTTCTTCATGGCTTGAGTCAAGTCAACAAGAAAGCAAAGGGAAATTGCATTTGAAGTGTAGTTGCTTTTTAAGCTTGAATAATTGTAGTGATGAAACATTTTGTGGCATCAGCCATCTTCTATGGGATGGTATGTTGGAGCGGCAGCTTATCTGCAGCTGAGAGGAAGCAGTTAGATAAGTTCATCAGCAAGGCCAGCTCTGTGCTAGGATGCCCCCTTGACCCAGTGCAGGTGGTGGGAGCTAGAAGGACTCTGGCTAAGATAACATCACTGATGAACAATGTCTCCCAGATGAAGCTGTTGCTGAGCTGGAGAACTCCTTCAGTGACAGACTGCTGCATCTTAGGTGCACTAAGAAGCATTATAGGAGATCCTTCCTCACAGCAGCTGTTAGACTCTGTAACCATCACTGCTCCCAACAAGATCAATAAGTGTTTGTCCATGCTAGTATCTGTACAAATTTACCATTTTTCTATTGTCACAAACTGTAAACAGCTTGTATTTTTAATGCTCAGACATGCACATCTTGTACATTTTGCCTTACTGTACAAGATTTTTTCTTTTTTATTCTTTATTCTGTTTTTTTATACATATTTTTATATTCTTTGACCTTGTTTTTCTGTTATTGCCTGCCACTGCCACTTTGCTGCTGTTACAAAGAAATTCCCCCATCATGGGACAATAAAGGATATTTCTATTCTATTCTATTCTATTCTATTCTATTCTATTCTATTCTATTCTATTCTATATCTGCTGACTTCCTGTCACTGAAAATGCTGATCAACTGTATCCTCCTGAGTGTTGCTGCGCTATAAATCAATCTGAAACTAGTACAGCTGTGGTGTCAGCTTGGGTCACATGATGGCCAGGTGTCTGTTTGAGATGACGACTCCTGCAGCTCGATCAAATCAGAAACTGAGTGTTTCAGGCAAACTGTCCAAGTCCTTATCTGCAAGTCCGGATATCTGTCCGGAGAGACTGTGAAAGCAATTTGTTTGAAGTTGTCACCAAGACAGCTTTCAAGCATACGTATGTATTAACCACAATGTCTTGCAAAAGTATTTATACTTTTACAGTGGACCCCGCCTATTCACAATTTAGTATTTTAGGATTTTTCTATGGCTCCAAATTATTTGCAGTAAATTCACTTATTCATTGATTTTTCTGTGGAGCATATTGAAAATATCTGAAAGAAAATGCAGCTTGAGAAGCAGAAATACCAAGACGCAAAGCTCCTTTAAACACTTTTGGCTGGTGTCTCCAAAGCAGCCAATGCAGGAGCACCATTTATTTTCCTTGGCGATGTTTGGCTGTACCCCCAAGTGCGAAGATAAGAGGGACTATAGATATTAGCTTCTGTTGAAGTGCTAAGACAAACAAAACATACATGGGTGTTAACCACAGTGGAAACCACAGCTTCCACTGCGTATTAATGCATATTAAATAATATTTGGTGTTTGACCTATTAAAATAGGCAATTATAAACGTTTCTAGAGGAGATCTCATGTATTTAATCTATTCACAGGAGGTTGTGGTCCCTAACCCTCGTGAATACCGAGGTCCACTGTTAACATTTTGTCACTTTACAACCCCAATATTTAATGCATTTTATTGTAATTTTACATGATAGACCAACAAAAAAGAGTGTGTATTGATATGGGAGGACAATAATACATTTTTCAAGTCTGTGGTCCACAAATATATTAGGCCCCCTCAGTCAATACTTTGTAGAACCACCTTTTAGTTGCAATTATGGCGGCAAGTCTATAGGGGCATGACTCTACCAGCTTCGTGCATCTAGAGACCGAAATTATTTGGCCATTCTACTTTGGAAAATAGCTTAAGCTCAGTCAGACTGGATGAAGAGTGTTAGTAATTAGCAATTTCCAAGACATGCCACAAATTCTCAGTGGGATTTAGGTTTGGACTTTGACTGGGATGTTTTAGCACAGGAATATGCTTTGATCTAATCCATCCCATTGTAGGTCTGGCTGTAGGTTTAGTGTTCTCCTGCTGGACCATGAACCTCTGCTCCAGTCTTAAGTCTTCAGCCCCTAGCAGGTTTTCTTCCAGCATTATCCTATATTTAACAACATCCATCTTCCCATCCTCACTGTCCACCATTTTTGCTATACTTGCTGAAGAAAAGCATTCCCACAGCGTGATGCTGCCACCTCCACGGGTCAATTTTCTACCACACATATCCTTTTCCATGTAGGCCAAAATGCTAATACAACAATAAGTTTCTTCTTGCCAATCTTCCATGAAGCGTAGATTTGTGGAGCTCATGACTATTAACTGTACTCCACTTGAGCTTTGAAAATCTGCAGCTCCTCGAGCTTTAACCAGGGACCTCTTGGTTGTTTTTCTCATTGAACTTCTCCACAGTTTTCTCCCTGACCTGTCTAATGTGTTCCTTGGTCTTCATGATGCCATTTTGTTCATTGAAGTTCTCCAACAAACCCCTGAGGCCTTCACAGAACAGCTGGATTATTTACTTCTGAAGGTAGTTGGTTGAACTGGATTTTATTTAGTGGTCTCAGAGTAAAGCAGCCTGGATTCAAATCCCTGCCACACATTTGTGATTGTAATGTGACAAACTTAAAAACTTTTTCAAACCAGTGCAGGGCAACATGTTTTATTTTATCTTTGGAAGTAGGAGTAATGAGTTTTCATAAAGTAAAGTTTAAAAATAAAAATTCACCCTTTTGAACCTCTGCTTTCAGACTGTTTTCTGAAAGTCCTGATCCTGATTCGTGGCACATTATGTTTATTTTTGACACATCTTTACCAGAGCACTAATGGATTTCTGAAAGGCACAGAACGGCTCAACTCGAGGTTATATAGAGTATAGGTCTGGTTTGTGCGAAGGTGGCTGGCTTTGTGTCTGAATGAAATAGCATGTGAGAAGAGGTGGGGAGAAATGAATAACGTAGAGGGCTTTTTAGCTGAGAGACTTGTGTTGATGAATAATTGAGCTGTAGCCAGGCAGAGAGCTGTTTCATGAGCCTCTCTGTCTCAGAGTTAAAATTAGAAGCTTCTTTCTATGTAGACAGTCTCTTTGAACTGCTACTGTCTTAGAAAATCACTCCTCTCTCTCTGAGCTTCGCTCCTGCCTTTCAGTAGATATGGGAAGAGGTACAAACGTGCTTGACGGACAAGGCAGAAATAACAAAAAAATCAAGGTGCTTCTTTGTATTATTTCTCTATAACAACGGACGCATGTAGAGCAAAAACATAAAAGCACAGATGTTGTTTGATGTGCAGATTCGAGGTGCTAATTTTAAATTTAGAGCACGTTTTTTGTGCTGCAGCTGTAATGAAGTTTTGTCTCTCCTCTGTCTACCTGTCATAAGATCCCCCAAGGCTTTCCTGTCTTTGTCCGGCCTCTGAGCACCCACAGCCCATCTCTATCTGTCACTCCTGTCCGGCCCACAGTGACACCACAGAGCCCAGAAAGTAGGACACATGGCGTACAGTCACACACTTCAAAAATACACATATTGCGACAGAGGCCGGAGTGTGCTCCTGCATATTATATCTGATGTTATCTCCGGACAGTCGGCTCTAAATGGGGCATTCAGTAGCTCTTCCGGGCTCTTGCTTTCTGTGGGGCAACTTGAGCTGAATTGTTGCAGTTTTAATTAAAACTGCTTATTGCCTGCTCCCTGAGATCCATCCAGCGTCAACATCAAAGTGGTGCTCTGAATAATGATGTTCCCCTTCATGCCTCAGGTGCAGCCAGAATCTCAGAATCCCCCTTCCCACACACACACACACACACACACACACACACACACACATTTACACACAGCTTTTTACCTCTCTATTTCCCACTATACTGCTATTTTCTCTGAGCGCTGACATAACAGTATTTTGTCATGTTCATGGTAAAAAGATAGTGTGTCTGGGCCCCCCTTCTAGCTCCATCCCCTGCTTGTTATGACACTTTCCAAGGATGATATCTTTCACTGTGTCTGTAAGATGTGCACTGTGATTTGGGATCATAAAAATCAGTTTTTCTGAAACAAAAATATTACACATTTTGTTGCTGAGCTTTTTTCAGATTTTAATTCCAGGTTAAAAACATGACATTTCAGTGGTTTACAAATCCCAGAAGAAAACAGGAGGAAGAAAACAGCTCTATGTTATGACACTCAAAAGACTACAGATTTCTGTAAAATTCTGTAAAATAAAAAAAAGTAAATACCATCAATTTGGCATATATCCTGTACAATTCAACTGAAAAAAAAAAAAAACAATTAAACAATTTATTAGATGAAAAAAATACTGAAAATAAAAAACTGCAATAACTTGGTTGCAAAGCAGTGCAAACCTTTAAACCATTATGTTCTTTTACGCACATTTTGATCAATTCTCTGCACTTAGCACGCTTAGGTACACACCTAGCATGGATTACAGTGATAACATTTACCCGAAAATAAAATTCACCTGTATTATTGGGATTTTAATTAATTTGCTTATTTGTATCCTTAGGCTAAAGCTTTTGAGGGAAGCTTGCAGATGATCAAAAAGATGTCATAATACAAAAATATCAGTCAGGAAAAGGCCACAAAAAAATAAATAAATTTTATATAGAACATTTAATATTTTCCAAACTGTGAAGAGACAAGGCAGAAGTCTGTAAGAGAGGCTGCCTAGAGGGCAACTGAAGCACTGGAGGAAGTGCAGTGTCTAGCACTAGTTATGTTCTGCATGTGACAACAATCTCCTGTATTCTCATCATCTCTGGACTCGGAAGAAGGGTTGAGGAACAGAGGGTTTCTGTCCAGAGAAAACACCAAAACTAAAAAAAAAAAAAAACCCTAAAAAACAAAAACTGAAACTGAAATATTCTAAAACCTTGTAGGACATTTGTGACCCTAAAGGTGAGTCCAATGACCAAAAGAATGGCTTCACCAGAGGAAAATCTGTGTTTTGACTCTTACCAAAAAAGACTGACTGCTCTTTTTAAATCAAAGGAAACTTGAACAGTGTATTAGTTAAGAGGTGAACACAGCTTCTCCTAATAAATTTGTCAGTGTTTCAGTTGAATTGCATAGGATTTACTGTATCTCACTGTTTTACATACTTCTTTAAAACAAATCTACAAAATATAAAATTGCATCTTCCTGTATCTTCCTGGCCTTCTGGTCTAATTTGGCTACGTCACAAAAAACCTGCCATTCAACAGTCGTGTGTAAACTTTTGAGAGCCACTGCATTTGTGATTAGGCCCTTATTTGTTTTCAAAGCAAAAAAAAATTGCTAAAGCCAATTTATTGAAGAAAAGTGCCCCCACAGCATGATGCTACCACCACCTTGTTTTCCAACAAACATCGTGTTTTCCAGTGTGAGACAAAATGTTACACCTTCCTCTCATCTTATAAGAGTACTTTCATCTGTTTGCATGGCCTGTAGCAATGGTTAGATTTGTGGAGAGAATGACTAATAGTTGCAGAACAGTTGCACTTATGCCAGCATTGAATAACACACAGATTGACCTTATGAACTGATTAGATTATTTCTGAATGGAGTTTATTTAGGTGTATCAGTGTGAAGGGATACAAATGCATGCCACAGTTTTCAGATTTTTATTTGCATAAACTCTGTAAACTTATTTTTAATACTGTATTTTATTGCAGGAGTTTCAAAGTGCAGAGGTTTAGTGTGGTTTTGTCTTCTCTTGGTTTGAGCTACTTCATCCAGCACAAATCAGATCAATGCTGCATAGTTTCAAAATTTTATAAGGAACAAGTCCATTTATAGATGCAGGAAAACATCCATTTAATTCCTAGGGATGAAAGAGTGTTTTCATTACAGCCACAGTTTCCTGTCTGTTAACAGTTCATCAACAGCAGCCATGGTCAAACGTAGTAAATCAGCTGTATCCCTCGTGACGACAGATCAAAGCTGCTGCCGACAGAGCCAATTAAAAGTTTCAGTGATGATAAAGCTTGCTGGAACTTGTTTAGTAAGGAGATATCAGGACATAGTCAGGAGATGACTCTTTAAGTCATTGTTTTGCACAATCTGACCTCTGCCTCCAGCTAATTCTTTTTGCCGTTTGCTGGTTCAGTGTTGCACATCATGCTTAAGTAAACACAGACAAGAATGAGGTAACAGCAAAGAGGTCTCATGAAAAACAGAGCTTATGAAGCTCTGCACTGCACCGATTGTTCTCCAGACACTGCATGCATTGCAGCAAATCACATTTTAATGAGGTCAAACGGTAAGAATCTAGAAAACAGCGCTGTGTTATGCAATTCTTCACCTCTGTTCCACTGCACTTTTATTTAAAGAGGGTTATGGGTGTACTCCAGTCACACGGCTACTCATCCTGGGACCTAATTTAGTTCACATAAATCTTCAAATCCCAGAGCCTACCTTGATATGTGGCTTTTCAAAGTCATCATTCTTCGTTTGACACGACACAGCTTGGATTTGGTACTTACCTATAGAAGGAGCAGGAAAAGTAATCTGCGCACCTCATTTGAAACTCTTTTTAAATCATATTCATGCTTTTTCAGAAAGAAATGAAGTCTCCCAGTTAATGCATTTCAGCTAATAGTTAAAGTACAATCATTGTGTGTGTACCAATTCAAAAAGCTGCTTAATGAGAACATAATTGAACCATAAATAATAGGGTAATAACACAAATTATTCAATAACATCCTAAGCACGCATGTTTTTACATGTTGGGATAATACAAAGGTGCAGAAATCACCTAAATCTGACCTCAAAAAACACAGATTCATGCACTGTTATTATTTACTATGCAAAAGTGGAGCTAAAATGGAAAAGTTTTATGTGGAAAATGCAAGCACATCCCGTGATTCAGCAGCTTGTAGAACCACCTTTGATGACTGGTTCGCAGCGATGACTGGAAACAGTAATTTTCCTAGGAACCTTATCAGTCTCTCACATTAGTGCAGAGAGACTTTGGTCCACTGTTCTTTACACAATTGCTTCAGTTTATTGCTGTTTGACCTCATTCTTTTCTGCGTAACTCTCTCAAAGTCTCACTACGGCACTACAATCAGGCTGAGGTCCAGACTTTGACTAGGTCACTACAGCACCTTATTTTTCAGCTGTTGTGTTGTCGATTTTCAAATTAAATCAAATCAAGATTTAATCATGCACCATATTTAAAAACAATGCTCCATTTTTCCAACTGTCCACTAGGCTGGTCCATAGCTCGGGGGCCACCACTGAGAAGGTACTGCTATTTCTGATTTTGAGTCTGGTTCCAGGAAAATTCAACAGTTGCTGGTTTCTGAATCCCAGAACCACAACTAGAGTGTGATGGTGTAAATGTTCTGGCAAGGATGGTGGTACCATGCCACTCAGAGTGGACTGGACTCGGTGTTGGGAGGCTAGAAGAGGAGTGATGGTCACTGGCTTTTTTTTCCCAGTTAGAAGGTGAGCTGCTGCATTCTGGACAGATTGAAGACGCTTTGGGGACACCTTTCCTGTTGATGACCCAGCTTTGGTCAAGCTTTATTTATCTCATGTATCCCTACAGGATGTACCTCTACAAGGCGCCCCAGTAATGTGGCTATAAGACAAGCCCCAACCATTACCACTCCACCTCCCTGCACATCAGCTGGAATAAGGTCGTTGTTCCAGTCTTGTGGTTCGTTTTGTTGCAACTTAGCAAGCCCAAGTCGTGCTCCTTTATTCTTTCTCCTCTAACCCTTCTGAACAAGCTATGCTGTTCTACTGTGATGAACTTTGTCACTTTGCTAACTGAGATCTGTAGTCTTAGATGTGGTTCTTGTTTTATCTTTTGTAATTCCTCGATAAATGATCTGGCCTCAGTTTGAATTTGCTAGGACATCTAGGCAAACAGTCTTAAATGTAAGGTGATGAACTTCAAATAAACTGGAGATGGTCAAATAACCATTGTTATGGTTTTTTATGACCACATCTTATTTGCATAAAAGTGACAGAACCCTAAAACAGCTCATTCTGAAAGGAGCGCCAACTAGGCAGAATTGAGGAGGTGAAATTTCATTATCTGAGAATGACTTTGTGTGAAAAATGTAATGAGCATGTTTTATATAACCCATAGACCTATCCTAACTTGTTTAAAAGGAAGCATAGTAGGTCAGTACACAGAGATACAGATTACGTTTTCCAAATGTATCTGAAAACAATCATTTTAACACTGACAGCTTCTCATGAAATAGGACTTGAGCCTTTTCTCAACAGAAGCTTTACTCCAACAAAGGCACAGGAGCATCTCAATCTTCTCATCTATCTTCTTTGAAGGAAGTAATCATGTTTCCCAAAATAATTTCACTAATCCTTTTGCAGGGAGATGTTGCAGTTTCATACTGAGCGCGTGATGTTGCCAGCATCTTTCCTCAGCTTCCACCATAAATGTGATGTAAATTAAAACTGACTCGCATGGTAACAAGGTCACCAAAACAACATGTTTTTCTGTGTAAATCACATTAACGAGCATTGCCAAAGGGGGAGAAGATAGATAATTTTTCCACTTTTCATCTCCCACCTCTTCTTTTGTTACAACAGGCTTAGCGAGGTAATTCCACTTTGATCCCCGCATGTTTGAATTTTTAATCTCAGGTAAAGACGGTGAGAGGCGCAGCCAAATAACCATCTGCCCCCCACCCTACAAACGTCATTGTTTGTTGCTTGGATAAAGGCTTGTCACCTGCTTAGGAGACTAAGATTAATTACTGCGGTTGAGGTGATCTGGAGCTTTGCTCGGTCTAGTATTGATGGGGTTGCTTTGGACCGTTTGGCCTATGAGGCCTTCAGGGACTAGAGCATTCAGAGCAGCCTAAGGCCAAACCCTGACACATTTATCATGAGTATTACATCACTTACACCATCAAAGATCTGTTGCATTAGGTGTTCACGGTTTCTGGTGAGAATGAATCACCGCAGCTTTCAAGGCTACACTGATTTCCAGATTTAACTGCAGGTTGTTTATGTGCTTTCTTGCTGTTTGTGTGTCTCTCAGGCTCTTTGCTGCCTTAAAGTATGCAGACGCTCTGAAAGCACAACACTTATGGTACAGATTTGTGGAGCTCCAGTATCTTCACTTTTGGGAAAAGCAGTCTGGTGAACGGTAACCTCTGTTTTCTTTGCACATATGTTTGCGTCTGAGTGAGCAACACGCATGTGGGTGTGACAACGAAACAAAATCTGTGCTTTAGTTGCTGCACACCTTCTGTTGAGAACTATTTCTGAGTTGTGACCCCGGGATCGGAGAGAGGATGAAGCATGACATCACAGCTCAGAGTAAAACAAGTACTGGATTGTTAAAATGAAAACAATGCATGCTTGTTTTCAGCCCTATTTTTTTTCCCCGTGGTTAAGATTCGTCCTTTGAGCTGGAAATCTGACCTTTGTTTCTCTGCTAACAGACTGTCTCTGTCAGTCTGCCGAGGACCGGGGGCGGGGGAGACGGTCAGCGGACCTTTGCTGTGCAGCACTGATCACATGAGCGGCTAAAATAACAAAGTGGTCTGATTTGGCTCTTTGTTTACACACAGTCATGCGATTCAGATCTCCTAAATTAAACCATTTTTTTATGCATTAATATAATTAATATTGCGAAAAGAAATGCGGCATCACACCGTTTTATCATCTGACTCTACAGACATGTTATTCACAAACTATTATGTTCCAGCCAAAAAAATCAAATAATGTTAAATACACATTTCTATGAGAAAATAAAATAATGCGATTTTAATGCTGATGCGACTTGGTGTGTGCTGCTCAGTCATAATAAATGTTGTTTGAAATATAAACAATAAAACGTTTAATTTCTTTTTTTAAAGTGTCTCAGTTTTATTTTGAAAGGTAAACAATCACTTCATTCATACCTGGCCTACATCTATAAGTAATGTGGACTCTATATTTGCAGTCCTCTAAACTATGCAGTATTGAGATTTTTATTTTGAAAAACTATTTATGTCTTCTATTATTGTTATGTTGAAAAACTGAAAGTGCCCTTTTGATTTTTGTCTTGTTTCATTTAACAAGCAATGGTCTAAAGTATAAAAAAGTAAGGCTTTTATTTTGAAGAGCATAAATATGAACATAGTAAAATTATTTTTAAAAGCCAAACATTGTTTTCATCACCAGTTTTGTCCCATTAAGCATATCAAACCAACCGTTCAAACAATTTGCTCTGTAAAATACTGAGGTTTTTATTTTGAAGTCTGTCTTTAAAACTTTGAAATGAACTCTTAAAATTATCCAATTTATATCCTGAAGAGTAGTTTTAAAATATTTTCATTTATATTATTAATATTTCAGCAGACACATTAATCTATTTTCTTCTTTGGCATTTAAGCTCATTAGGAATTTAGATCCTTCTTTAGCTATAAAATTATTGTTAAGAACATGAGGACTCTTATTTTGAAGAGCATTAATGAACTTTACTTTGTAATTTTCCGTTTTAATCTCTGGGTTAGCTCCACATCAATCTGAAACCTGCGTGTGCACTAACCTGTTCTATAAAATATTGAGGATTTTATTTGAGTGTCTTTTTTTATTTTTTTATTTATACTATATTTAAATAAAATATATTTATATTTATTTATTTATATTTATATATTTTTTATTTGATTCTCTTTATTTTTACCGGTCAACATTAACCTTTTTTAAGAACTTGATGAGTGAATGAATTTTAGGATTTTTATTTGAAGAGTATCTCTAAACTTTATTTTGAAAGGCCTAATTACTGACCATGATCACAAGGCTGATGTAAAAAAACCCTTAAAATATTGGAAATATTTCATATTAAAATATGTTTCTAATTTATCTTTAGAGACAAATTAACCTTATTAATTGCTGGTTTAAGCCCTTATTTAGTTACATCATTTTAAAGGAGGAGTCTTATTTTGAAGAGTATTCTTATGCTTTTCTGTAGAGGTCCCATTTCAGTACATGCAGTCTCCCTGGTTGCCATGGTGATTGCTACCTTTTGGCGGACAGCAGGTGTATCACTGAGACCTCAGCATCTCCTTTTCTCTCACTTAGACGAGCAAAATAAACCAAGATGCAGATGCCTGCTGCTTGAAAACCGTAGTTGGCATCAGAACGACCAACAATGCACTGCTCTCTGTCCACTGTTACAGCAGACGCGGAATAGAATAGAAAAGATAAATGTTTGCCTGTCTGTTTTGTTGGTTCTGCCAGTCTGGACCAGTTTAGAACAGTGCATGATTTTATTTTATTTTTGCCAATAATTTAGTGAGTGCTTTGGGTTTTGGTCTTCCATAAAGATGAAAGACCTTCAAATTAGTTTGGGTTTCATCAGACTGAGTAAACTGTTTCATTCAAACAAGCCATAATTTATTAAATGCCTTCAGAACCAGATCCGATAAGGCAGCTCTACAGCATGACAGAGCCTCCACCGTGTCTTACTGTAGGTTGGACATTCTGTTTCTCATTAACCTTAGTTTGTGATTTGAGAAATCAAAGTCAAAGGATTTTTAAAATGTCTTGGGAACTGATATTCTCTTTGGCATTATCCATTAAACCCCCACATGGTTAATGTGAAGCTGATTATGGTTAAAAGCTTGCTAGATATTAACCTAAAACCTCCTTTGCATATCCACTAGAGATGTTTACAAGTCTCAACTTTTTAATTTCCAAATCCAAGTCAAGTTTCAAGTCTTTCAACCCATCAAACCTCAAGTCCCTCTTGACTGAAATCAACATTTTTACATCATATGCAAAATATCTAGTCTGCCTATAACAGTGCATCACTGTAGCTTTTTTAATATAAATCATTAACCATAGGCTTAATTTGACACATCTTAAACTTTCTTAACTTTCTTGAGACTATACAATTTAACACATTAACATCAAATTTCTGGATAAGTCAAACAGGAGGTGTTTTATTTGCTATTACACACTACAAAGCTCTCCAAATGTCTGAATTAAACCAGTTCTGCAGAGAAGAGTGGGCCAAGATTCTTCCATAGTTATCACAGACGAATGACACTTGCTGTCGCCAAAGGAAGCATCACCAGTTATTAGGTTTATGGGGCAATTAGTTTTTTACATGTTAAATGAAATCATCATTTGAAAATTGCTTTTTGTATATCCAGTCAGGTTATCTTGAAATCTGTTTGATGATCTAACAAACAAGAACCAAAAACAGAAGAAATACTTTTTCACACTGGAGAAATAGGATTTCTATAAAGTCCTTGATGTTCAGGATAAAAATGAGTCAGCAAAATTTACTAAGCATCTAAGATAACCTCTTTAAAAATAACTTAATTTGTCTATTCACTGAAGCATAGAATATTATGAACAGAAGATCGAAAGTGTAACATTAAAGTGAGCATGTGAATTACCGTATAAAGCGCCTCTAAGTATTCCTGTTAGCTATTAAGGAGTCATTTGTACATGAGCAAGCAGAACAAGAGAGCATTGGGAATCCTGGACAGTATTTATTAACAGTAACCAAATAAACCAAGTAGTTTCTAATGATTTTGCTGAAGGGGACGTGTAATTAAGAAAATGACTTAGCACTTTTCTCTGATACACCTTGCAAAACAGGCTGCTGTAACATTATAGCCACCAGTGAGCTGAATGGTAATGAAAGTGTTGCATCTGTTCTAAGATCCACGATAGCATTTGCAGCCAACAGAGAGTTAATGGTAATGTGATTGCTGACATGACCATTACAAGCACAGAACAGCTGCTGATATGCAGCAGGGCTGCTGACACATGCACAGTGCTGAAAGTCAGTGCTATAATGTGAAGTAATAACTCAAAATTTGTTGTGGGTTTTTTTTTCTTTGTTTTTTGTCATATTTTTAAACAGCAGAAACAAGTCAGTGAACCACAAGTGAAAAAACGGAAATAGAAGTCACTTTTTGGTTAAAGAAGAAAACAGAAAAATATCTACATGTTTAGTAACAGATATGCCATGTTTGAATACCAGAAAAGAAAAAATACCAAAAAATAAAATAAAACATGGCTTTGGTTTAGTCAAGGAGTTATTTTGAAGCACATTTTCACAGCAGAAACCTTTCCTGAGGAACATGGTTGTTTCTTGGAACAACGATCTATCCCTCTTGTTTCCATCTGCAGAGTAAAATCAGATCACATTTGTAGATTTTTACACTAAGAAAAATCCCCCTTGTAGGGAAGTCGAACTCTTGATATTACCCTAAACCTTTAGGGTGGAGCTTTGTGGAGAGGTGGTGTCACGCATTTCTGATTGGCTAAATTTTTTCAACATTACTCCCATTTTTTAAAGTCCTCTTAAGTTTAGTCCTCAGTCAGTCAATCCTCCCATCCAAGTATAGTTTCTAACCATTCATATTACATTTGACACCACTTACATGGGCACAAGTAAAAACTACAGATGGAAATTTAAATTAAAAAAAAAGGTACCAACAAAAAATATTTGAATTTATTTTATGCATATTAAGGTACTGTCACGGTTGGTGATGGTGGACCAAAATGCAGAGACAGCAAGTAGATTTTGGTCGTTTTAATGAAAAAAAAAAACGAATACCAAAAACTAACAAAACCCACAGGGAATGCAGGCAGCCAGAGCAGAACAAAACACAGGAATCCAAGAGCAGGATTTGACAGGGACGTAACATGAAGGTAACAGGAGGAACCAGCGAGGAGTGAAAGCAGGAGAGGAGTTTAAATACTGAGAGGGTGAATGCTGGAACAATAGACTGGGGCTGATTGGTTAACGGGTTGCAGGTGTGAGGGGAGAGAGCAGAAAGGAGACTGAGGAGAAAGAGAGAGAGAAGGGCAGCAGGGGGTGAGAGAGAGCAATATGGGAACCAGGAGAATGAGTCTAACAGAAAGAAAGAATAACTAGACACAAGGAATAAATAAACATATTTAAACTAGAATAACTAAGAAAGGACTGAACAAGCATAAAACAGAAACAAGACTGATCTAATCAAAGAATAAGAGACTATGGTAAACAAAGAACAGTAATCAAGACTAGAATCGAATAATCAAACCCCAAAACAACCCAGGACCTGACAGGCACATTTGGTGTTTGAACTATTAAAATAGGCAGTTATTCAGAGGGGGTCTCAAGTGTTTGTGGATTCTGGCTAGTTGGTGGCTCTGGTCCCACTGATATGCTGGAGATCCACTGTATTGACAAAAGAGATTTGCTGTATTCTAGAAATGCATTAGTGTTATTTTTTTACTTGTATACAACAAACATGATAAGGATTTTGTAATGTGAGGCGGTGATTTTTTTAGATAATTTGGAATGGGGAACATCTAATTTTGAAACATCTGGAAGTCACAATAAAGCATTTGACAGACTCAAAGAAAACAGCATCAGCTTTGCTTTCTATGTTTTAACTAATGGAAACAGATATTGAGATAATTAGAACTGAAAAATCACCTTTAAAAGCTTAAAAGCATAATTATTATGAACTGCCTCAGATTAAATTTTCCTTCTATTATTGTACTAATTTAAATGGAGCAATCATGAATTTCTGAAGGTCGCTTGGTTCCAGAAAACATTAGCTTCAAAGTTCAAACTCTATCTATTGATGAAAACAATGTGCTAAATGTACAAAAGATACAAGCTGGCTGGAATTGGTTTCAGTATCAAGAATGAGCTTTGAAATTCAAGATAAAGTGAAGGGTGGATCCCTGAACAGCACTTTAAGGATGACAGGCCATCAGCAGCCCTTCTCTGCAGCCAAAAATACTGCCAACCATCAGAGACCGTCTCATCTTTGCACTCATGTCTGTGCCCGTCGCTCAGCATGGTCCTGTCAGCAACTCCGCCCCTCCCTCCCTTCCTCGTCCTTCAGGATTCCCACCGCACCATGTGGCAACGAGTGTCGTGTTGCATTCTGGGAGAAGCTCTCTGCTAAGATCCCCTGTGGGCAAACATGCACACTTCTCCCCCACTCCCCTCCACCCTCATCCCACCCTCAAAAACAATCTTGCCCAGTCTCCTCCAAAAATTCCTCGGCCCCCCCTGAGGGCACCACACAACCTAAAATAACAGGACACATCAGCACTTTCATCTGCATCCCTGAGCAAGCTCAGACACTGCAGCAGCAGCTGTTAGCGCTCTCACAGGCACAGATAGACTTCTGAAAAGCACTGAGGCGCTATAGTTGGCACAACCCCTTCCCCCTCCAGTGAGACGAACACAGACGGAGCCAAACTTGGATAAGAGTGCCAACTAGGTGTGGCTGACTGACAGAGCTGTCCTTTAACTGTCCTTCAGTACAAAAAAGACCACCTGGATGAAAAGCATAAAGTCAAACATATTGTATTTACCAAATGTGAAATTTCTTTGTAAATAATGCATGTAAAGTGAGGAAAAATCAAGCTTTGGTCACTTTACAGCATCGTTGTTACAACCACAAATTTCTGTGTGTTTCATTAGGATTTTAAGTGACGGACCAACATATAAGAATCACATTTTTGCTATAATTACAGCTGCTAGACATTTGAAGGATATCTCTACCAGCTTTGCACATCAAGACACTTAAATGTTTCCCCTTTTCCTCTGAAAAACAGCTCAAGCTCAGTAATTTTGGGCAGTAAGCATTAAAGTCTTGCCAGACAGTTCCACTTTATCACATTAAAAACATTAAAGGGCACTGGGTGGCTCAGTTGACAGAGCACACACATCATGTGCAGAGACTATAGTCCTTGAGCAGGCCACTGGAGCCAAGAAAACCTTAAAAAACATTCAAATCCTCTGATCTAAACCATTAACTTGTATCTGTCTGTATGCTTAGGCTCACTGTCCTGATGGAAGGTGAACCTCCATCCCAGCCTCTTGTCTTTGGCAGATTTCTTCTGGAATTTCCCTGTATTTAGCTCCATCCATCTTCCACTCAATTCCATCCAGCTTTCCTGTTCCTGTAAAAGAAAAGGATCACCCATAGCATGTTGCTTCCACTTAGTTTTCCACCAAACGTCTCAATTTGCTCTGTCACAAACTTTCCGTCAATAATTGCTTTCTGAGGCACACTTCCGTAAGGGCCAACATGGGGGTTCATGGGTGTTTCTCTGCTCTCCTTATCCATGCTGTCAGTTTAGGTGGTCGGCCATGACTTGGTAGGTTTTCAGTTGTTCTTTACTCTTTGCAGGATATTATTTTAAAACCTGTTTTAAGCTGCTCCACAAGGTGACTTCTGAAGGCAGATGGTTGCACTGGAAGGGTACCAGAGTAAAGGGGTCTGAATAAAAATGCACATTTGTAAAGGATTTTGAAAGCAATATATAGTTTCACATACAACAATAAAATATATTTACATTTTTAGTTGTCACTTGACAAAAGGTGTAAAAGTTCAACATACTATAATGCTTTTGACTTGTTCACCCTTTGAACAGAGTGCACAACAGGCTGTTCCAACAAGACAAGCTGAAAGTGCAACAAAACAATAAATATAAATATATTTAAAGTTTATTTTTGTTCAATAAAAAGTGTCCAGTTGTACACTGTTAAAGTAGCATTTTATCCAGTGTCCAAGTTTAATGCTTACTGCATGAGGGTGGCTGGTTGTTGCTGTGATACATTGTGGCTCAGTTCAGTAAAAAACTTAATTTTTATGTTGCAAGCTGTGACTTTGCTGTGGAGCCATAGTGCAGCCTGATGTATCTGAGGTCATTCTTTCACAGCGCTTGACAGAGGAGCTCATAATAACTCACAGCCGTTTGCCGCATGCAGCCGTTTCCAAATCAGTAATGTGTGCAAAGAGAAAATTTACACCAAAGAGGACATATTTAATCCAAACAGAATTAGATATCTCAAAGATTATATAAGCTTTTAAAAGATTATCTTGATCGATGTGCAATAATTTGTAATGAACATCAAGAATGACTGGTGCCGAGCTTCTCATGTTGCTGTTAGAAGCTATGTTTTTCTCTTTCTTGGAAAATTTAGGATGAAGTCTGAAAACTAATGGAGATGTTTTATAAATGTCATCAAATTCAGATCACAAGTGTCCATGCTCATGGGTTAGAAGTCAGTTTTTGGTTTCTTCACGAAGATCTCAGGGTGATGCACCACCCTGGACTGGAGAGCCCTACAGTTCCAACTGAGTGCTTTCAAATGGGAAATACAGGGGCGAGAGGGTTCATAGTGGCTTTCTCTGGACTGCGTTGGTGTGTGTGCTCTTCCTGTTTCCCTGGCAACGGCCATATTGACATGCTGCAGTGCCGCCGCCGCTGCTGCTTCTGCTGGAGGAACCTGGCAGGCAGCCAGGAAGATCTCAGCCTGCACACAATCTCACATTCTGTCGTTTGTCAGCTCTATCACCCCAGCTTCATACAATTCCAATCTCGCTTTTTTTTTTTTTTGTTGTTGTTGTTGTTCTCCATCTTAGTGAGGCCGGCTGAATGGTAAAGCTGAAGACTAACGATTTGGGTGCAGTGTGTAAGTGTGTTTGTTGCAGGGGTGGGGGTAGATTTGTTGGGAAGAGAGAGGGGGAAGCATGGAGGAGGGAGGGGTAAAGTCTGTGCCATGCGGTGCTTGCATGTTGAGATGAATAGAGGGAAAGGCGAGCCTCGTGTTACGTTACAGGAACATAGTATTGGCTTAGGGGGTTGGGCTCTGCACCAACAGATGGATAAACCCGGGAGAAGAATGCATGCCAAGCGCCAAATGTATCAGAGGATTGCTGGGGCATGAAAATGTCAGGTGTCAGCGACGAGCCACGCGGTCCCTGCTATTTATACAATCCACCATGTGCTGAATGTACACATAAGGCCTTGCGAACAAGGATGACGGGGGCGTATGTATTGCCAGGCAGAGGAGGAGGAGGAGACAAGGATAAACGACCGGCTGACTCACCCCTTTATCGGTCATGGATACAGACAGCCTAAGAGCAGCCTCCATGGCACTGTGTGTTCACATGGGTTGGGCAGAGAAATGTCAACACCAGGGAGGCTTCTTTCTTTGTGGTTAACAGCCTCATGGATGGATAAGGGCCTGCATTATCTCATGTTCAGAGCGGATCTCTCAGGTGCCGCTCTCTGCCAGTATGGCTTTTAGATTGAGGGCAAGTGTTAACTGGTAATGGTAAAAAACAAAACAAAACATTGCAACACAATCCAGCTGGCACATGCCCTCTCAGACGCCAGGTTTGTTTTGCATATATTATTTTCAGCCGACCTAAGTGACACATTCAGGACAATTCAAAAGGAACATATTCACTTTTTGTTCGTAATCTTCCAGAAACAGAACAGAATAAAGGTTCCTTCAATTTCTCTCTGCATTTCAAGGAATCTAATCTCAGTTTTCCAGTTGAGGTCTAATCAGTTTAACAATGAAACACCCATTAATTTTATCAGAATCAGAAGCTGCTACTCAGATACCAACTTCACTGCTGTTGGGCATAGCAACCACATCCTCATACAGTGCTTACACTGCACAACACAGGCCAGACTCGCTTAAGTCTAACTGGTGCTTGTGCGCCCCTTTCTATTGCTGCCCAGGGTGACAACCGAAATGACCCATTTTAAAAAAAAGAAAAAAAGACTGTTGGGTTGCATATGCATTAAGCCCCTCCAATTCAGTACTTTGCAGAACTACCTTTCACTGCAAATTGAGCTGCAAGTCTACCACCATTTTTCTTCAGTCAGATGTCTTGCAACAGATTTACAGGGTCTGGAATTAGACTGATACAGTGGATTCACTCCACTGTAGCTCTGGCTGATGGTTTGGGGCCTTTTTCTTTAGAGATTATGTGGGGAATCTGCTAAATACATCCCAAAATTCCATATAACTCAAACTGGTTTTAAGGAAAGGTGTTTTGAACAGAAACTTGAAGCTGCCTCTAAACATATGGCCACTTTCAAACTGCAACCTTGACTTCTTATTGCTTTCTTCCTCATAATCCAGCTTGCAATAAAGTACTACACAACGTTATCTCTGACCTAGTTCTGATTAAATGACTTCTGAAGGCATTTATGAGGATATCAGCGTAAACAGAGCTGAATGCATTTGCATGGCACACTTTTCAGAATATAATTCTAAAAAAATCTAAAACCATACATCCTTTTTCTTCTACCTCACAATTTTGCGCTCCATGCTGACTCAAAGCAATCAGGCGGGTTTCTGCTCTCAAATTAGTGACTGGCTGGTGAACAAGTAACCCCCATCAAAACATATCAGCAGGCATTTTGTTGCACGGCCTTTTGCAAAGCCCTCAGGGTCAACTATGTCCTTGTCCAGACAAAGCGTCCTAAAGCCGGGATTTTCATTTCCACATTGTGCCCCAGTGTCCCCTTCATTGTTGATTTTTCCACTATGTGCAAGGCCGGGGCATTTGTACCAGTCTGTTAGACCCACGTCAAAAAGCAAAAAGCAGCCACTGTTTGAAGCCTGGGCCGTTCTTGTTATTCATGTCATGCCTGGTGGTTTACTGGGGCAGGGTGCAGAATTTTCCAGAAGCAGCTGTGTGCTAGTGAGGCTAATGGTGCGCAAGCCCAAAAGACTTTCTGTTTCCCCCCCCACTCCCTCCTGCCCCCCTCTCTTCCCCCTCCATCGGCATGCTTGGCTCTGTGCCCGGACTTACTCAAACTCACACTCAACCAGAAATATCCGCTCTCTCCCCCCCCCTTGCTCTCAGCCCTGAACATTTTCCTCTGGCTCAACAGAGAAGCTTCCATCACTCCGGATGACATCGGATCATTTTTCTCCCCCTGCACATTCCAGCCAAAGAGGAGAACGAGGGAGGGGAGCAGCTGCTGTTTTCTTCTCTGTGATTATATCATTACAGAGCAGCAGACATGTATACAGTATATCAAGTGCAACCTGTCATTAGCATACTTTATGTCATGATGGCTAAATACAAGTGTTCCCCTACTGGATCCAAATAACCCGGATTGTGTTTGTGGCAGCACCAGGAAATTAAAATCAGGAATTTCAGCCTCCAAGCACCTCAGATTTCAATCCATCAACCTTCAGCTATAAAAACCGCTCTCTTTTTTAGCGTACCATTATCCCCTTCCGACACCTGTCGGGACACGCTCTGCCCGAGTTATCAGATACTCCGAAGGCTCTGCCGGCAGTCTAAATAAACCTGTGAGAGCAACGCAGTTGTGTAACACCCTGGAAGTCGCCGACTCCAATAATAGAGCGCACCTGTCAAACAGAGGCCCTGCTTGTTCTCTCCCTCTGCTGACCCGACCTCCTCTCGCTCCTTAACTCCAACTCAAATGTTCCGTGGCTGGGGGACAATGTAAACAATTCCCGAGAATATTGTTTCCAAGCAGGGCTGGGAAAACAAAGAGAAAGAGAGATGGAGGAGAAAAACGGCAGAATCGAGCATTTTTGACTGGCACGGCAGGCTGAACAAAGGCGATAAAAGCTTTATTCTGCCACAGAGTGGAGATTGAGTAGCGGCTGCCACTAAGCTTTGATTGACAACAACATTAGCACTGAGAGGAGAAATAGCTACCCACTCACAGTTATGTAACGGACAGAGAAAAAAAAAACTACAGTAAGTTTGTGGATGGGCTTTATTTGTGCATGTAGGCATGTACACACAAGGTATTCCCGGATAAAATTGTCAAAATATCTGAGTTCGTTCTTCAAAGGGAAGTGCGGGATCTGTCCTGAAGAGGCATGGGTTAGTTAAGGTCTACCAAGGTTTTACGTATGATCACCAAAGTGACATAAGGAGTGATGCAACATACGAACATTAAACGTATTTATTCTATATCTTTCTCAAATAATAACAATGTTTGAAAAGTTACGCTTGATTCATTGTTGTTTAAAGGAGAGGACAGAATAATTGTCAGAGTTACCCAGCTTTACCCAGCTTCTCTTCAGCTGTATGGAACACAGTCCTACAGTGCTGCCCCCCCCCCCCTCCAAAGGAAAAATTTTCTACACCATTTATATGATTAAGTGTTTTTAAAAGGAGAAGCCAAAAAAATGCCTGATTGACCTAGATTTACTCCAAATGTATGAAACATAGAGTAACGCTGTGCTGCCCCACCCCTTCCTGTTGCTATATACTCCATTATCATACAATTTGGCATTAAACGGTTTCTAGATTAAGTGTTTTTTGGGGTTTTTTAAGAAGAGGCCAGAAAAGATGCCAGATTCACCCAGATTTTCTCCAGCTGTATGGAACATAGAGTCATGGATTGCTGTCCCTCCCCCACCTGTTGCTACATACTGCGTTATGCTACAATTTTTCATTGCACAGTTTTCACAGTTTGAGATCCTTCAAAGTAAAGACCAGAAAAAGTGAACCAAACTTTCTCCAGCTGGAAGATGGAGTAATGCAGAGTTGCCCTTTCCCCACCTGTTTTTCCTCCTTTACATGAAATACAAATTCAGCTGTTTGTAAATATTTTTGTTTGCAAAAAGCATTGAGTGGAAAGTGTAAGACCGCCACCAGTTAAAGTCATTCAATGTATAAGGCATTTATTATCTTTTTTTATCAAGGTATGCCAAGGTTTTAAACATTTATCACCTCAAAACCTCTAAAATGTTCCTTCAGACCACTCCGATGTTTTAATGAGGTGCTTCGGATCTTTCTTGTGGCGGGTTGTTGTTTTTTTAGACATTGAAAATTTGGATGGCAGCAGCTGATCACATGTAAACATTTGAATGGTATTCAAGCATGGTACATGGGTATGATCATGTATAGAAATGCAAAAACTCCCTGACACATCTCCACATATCTACTGAAAAGCCCCAGATATAAAATCATTTATCAGCCCACCCGACTGCAGAGCAGCTAGCTTCAGTTCAGATGGTCAGCTAAAGCATTTCTCTTGCATCCTGTGCCTGTAAACATGTAAACAGTCGTATCTCGTTTTTATCTTGGTTTCTGTCCAAGTCTGTTTGAAATGGTCTGTTTAATCTCGTTATTGTGTACACAGACACACATTCGGGCTCTGAGCTATTATTCAGCTCTGAAGGCAGTGCACAGATGGCCCTCGCAGGACATCTCATCTCTTAGAATCCAGACTCTCAGCTGACTAAACAATCATCTCAGAGGGGAGCAGGGACAGGCGGCCATGCCTTTTCCAACATGACACATTAAAAAAATAAGCACAAAGTTGACAGTTCAGCCGATGGACTGTACATATTTGAGCCAAACAGTCATTGAGAATGAATTTTCCAGCGTTTTTTCAATGGATCTGACTCTGTTTTAAGGAATATGCAGTGCTTGCAGGATTAAATCTGTGTTGGCTGCTTGCATGCTCACTTTTAGCACATCTCACTCTGACAGCTCCGTCTAACTTTAGCTGGAAGTGGTAACATAACTCCTACTACACTGACTGGCATGCACCAGTAGAGACCATTAGTTAAAATGAATATGTGCACCACATTTTCCTGTATTGCACTCGCTGTTGCTTTCTATTTTCTATTTGGCACAGTCGCAGCATGCCATCTTATCAGCTGATCTTGAGCCAGAAGCAAGGAGTAGTTGCTCAGCAGAAAAAAAAGTGGTGATTGTGCTAGGCTCGGCTATAACACGACAAAAAAAGGTCCAAATGCTTTTGGATGAGTCCCATGCATTGTCCTCATCTAGCTCGCTGCCTCGTTCCCTCGTTCATTTGTCATCCTCTTTCCTTTCATCTTTTTTTGTCCTACGCCTCCTCTCCCTCCTCTATATTCTGTCGCTCTCTTCTTCCTCCGCTCTCTCTCTCCCTGCTCCACTTATAAGGTTTGGCAGCACTCCAAGATCTGAGAAAAACATCGGAGGCACAGGCTCGTTCTGATGTCTGGAAAGAGGGGGAGACTCAGTCCTGATTTCCATTTCACAGACTTGATTCACAGCAGAAAGAAGGGAATACAGGCAACACAGAGAGACCGAGTGTAACAACCAGTCAAAGAGAAAGAGAAAGGGGGGGAAAGATGAGACAGACACACAAGTTAGATCATAGGAAATAGAAATGAAATATTAGGGTCTCAAAATGGCAGATTGGTGTATAAAAAGGCACACAAAGAGGGAAAAAAAAATTCCAGAAAATGGTAAACAAGGCATGCTTAAAGGCAACTATGTTGTTTATATTCGCTGCTTTAAATGGAAACCAGTTAAACAGCAGAGAAAACAAGAGTTTCAGAGTTAAAACACATTTGGCACACAGCACTGTAATCATCCTAACTCTGCAGGCCTTCGTGGTAAACAACCAGGCGAATGTAAACCCCCCACCCCCCCTCGTCTCCCTTCCTTTACGGACTGAGCCAAGAGTCTGAGGGGAAATTTTACACATCCTGCGGATTTAGCCCTGCTCCTCCTAATTGCCGGTTGGAGCTCCATCTCGCCGAAGAGAGAAGCCGTCATTACCAGTCTCGCAGGAGCCCTCAGCTCCTGAGTCGAGCTTTGATTGATGAAAAAAGTAAAGGGGAGGGGGGAAAAAAGCGGCAGATCTGAGTGTGCCCTCGATACAAACATTTGCTGTGACCTTCCCCCCTCCCTCTCTCTCCACCGGTCTAAAATTAACAGAGCCGGATCAGTTAAACTGGGAGAAATGTGGACCAGATACTCCTTTTGGCGCATCCCTGTATCTGCTCGCTTTTAGGGGGGGATTACTGCAGCACGAGCGGGCCTTTTGATTTACTGTGCTAAACATAGATTCATTAGTGAAACAGCTGGCTGCACTGAGTGCTTCATGTTCCCCTCCACCCACCTACACACTATGGTCCACGTTGTAATGTAACATAAGGATTAAAATTTATCGTATTTTTTCTGCTAATATGCTGTCAGCATTAGTGTTACGGTTGGCTGCTTTTTAACAATAAGAATAAACACGATTGGTGTTTGCAGACAGTATTTTCTGTCCTTTTTTTAGGCCTACGGGAGTTAAATCTGCAGGAAAAACTAAGGCACATGAATCCAGAACAACAACTGCACCTTGAGCTTTCCAAACAACAAATACGACTTCTGAGATGTGACTGTAACGCCGATATCTTTGTGTAACACCGCATAACAGCCTACAAGCTGAGTTAACCATTACTAGGGGAGAGTCTGTTTCAGCTATCAGTTATTGCCTTTCACTTAGCTCGATTAACAGGATTATGTCAGGAGAATCAATCAGTCTGTGAGGGATTGCTTTTATATGACCATCGATTGGTGGGGTATGTGTTGCAGCAGCCGGATAATGAACATCTAGGGTCTGAGGGAGCATCATAAGAAGAGACACGTTCTTCTGCTTCTCCACGAAGTTCAGAAAAAAAGTTTAAACGTCTTCTGTTGCAAATTTTCAGTAATTTTAAGTCCTTTTTATTGGGAGACCTGAGAAATTACCAGAAGTTATGTAAGAAACAACACAGGTGGTAGACCAAGGTTTTAAATTGTTGCAGTTCCTACAGTTATGTCATTTTAATACAATTCCAGAGAAAATGCAGGGGTAAATGGAGTTCCTAGGAAAACATTAGATGAAAGGGAATGTAAATCACACTGCAGACCTCTCACAAATAGCCATTTGCTGCTTACCAGGACCAAGAAATCCCTAGGTTTTAAACAGTTACTGTTACAAAACCTCTGAAATGTTTCATCACACTTTTTCTACTGCTGAAAATCCTTTTAATCAGATGCTGGAGGAAGTGCTGGAGAAAATAAAAGATGAAAGGCAGCATAAATCACATTGAGGACCTCTCATGAATAAGCATACGGGTTACCAATATGAAAATATACCAAGGTTTTAATCATTAAAGGTTTCAAAGCAACGTAAAATCCTGTTTTTTAAGAATTGGTGTTCTTTTAATGACTTTCCAGACAAACTGGCGAAGTGTGCAGTCACTTTGGAGTAATAAAGATGGATACGCAACACACTGAGGACATCTCATGAGCAGGCATTGAATGTCCACTAGTACTAAGATTGCCTCAAAGTGTCTTAAATGTTCCACCATACTGTTTCTGTGGTTTCAAATTCTTTCAATGAGATGCCCTAGAAAGTGTGCTGGTAACTAATAGCAAACTATCCCAAGAAATTCAACAGTTCCAGCTTTAAAAGTCCTTAAATGTTCAGATTCTTTTTCAATGGTTTCAAATTCTTTTAATCAGAAACTAAACAGTGTGCCCAGAGTTTTCTCCAGCTGTATGTCTGATATAGTAACCCGCTGCTGCCCCTCCCACACCTGTTGCTACACTGCAGGCTGCTAGCAAGAAACTGTGACATTTTGGAAATATGAATGCTTACAAAAAAAAATCAGATAGTCATTGTGTGAAACTAAAGGAGCAAGTCATTAAAACATCAAACTGACTACATTTCGCTGGATTTTATTTAGCATTTTTACTAAAGTCCATTTATCAAATAAATTTTTAAGATCAAAATTGGTATGTATGTTTTATATAAAAGCAGCTGGATAATGTTATATAATTTTGTTTTTAATGTTTGTGTAAATAACCTGATACTGTATTCTTACTCAAAGTTCTCATACAGTGAAATACTGACCCATGGCTACTTGCAAATGCAACACCCTACAAGCACTTAGATATTTTTTTGTGGTAAGTTGTTGTTTGGAAATGCAATAAAGTTTAATTGCCACAGTTGTGACAGCAGGCAGCTGATGTCTGTACATCCAGCTTTATTCCTGCATAGAAGCAAAACGTTGCAACCAGGTAACCTGGTAAAAAGGTTTCAGGGCTAGAGCACATAAAAAGTTTGCTTCTTTCAGAAGCAGCTTAAACACAAATCTCTAAAGGATCTAGAAAAGAAATAAAACAAAACAACGTGAGCCATTAACCACAAATGTGCTCCTGCTCAATCATAGAGAAAAAAGGGAGATGATTCACTTGATAAGTTTTGTTATATCAACATTAAAGCTGAACTTAATGCAGTCAGTTTCCTCAAACACTGGATGTTTACTGAAATCTCCCCCGAACGCTCCTTCCTGGATATGCATCGATGGACTGTGCTGGAGCATCTGTTGTGTACTGGTAGCTACGCAACCCGGGAGCTTTGTGTTATGACACCCTTCCTTCCAGGGACACGTTATTACTGTATTAGATACAGCATAGGCTATTTTAATCACTGCTGTGCAAACAGGTATTCACCCTGCTGACGTAAATCTTTACGGGCAGAAACGGCCTCTCATATCTCCCCGTGTCACGCTTTAAGCCTGGTTATAAACACACCTGGCTCTTGTCTCCTTTCTCAGACGCAGCCGGTCGACTTTGGCCGGCCGGTGCAATATAATGACAAATAGGTAGGTCAGACTCTAAACTAGTTTGGAAAAAAGGATAACACACAAATCAGTAACAGCATGTGAGGTGGTATATGGAGTGAGTGGTGTGTTGCAGATTGGCACAATACAGTGTCACCCTTATCAAAATGGGTTGTGTTCCTGGTTTTAAAGTACAGCTGATAAGATAGCTTTCCAAAGAACGGAAACAAACAACTGCTTCGAAAACGTCAACTAAGGAAAAATTGGTTGCTACGAATTGTTTGTGTATCTGTGGCAGCCTTTTACTCTCCCTAGTTAAGAGGACAATAGTTGCTAAGTTGGCTAAACAGTAGGGTGCAAAGGCTATGTTTTCAGTCCACACCACGAATTAAGCAGTTCACCAGGACACCACGCAGCTTACACAGAAGTCTTCAGAACAAGCATGTCAAGAAATCTCCAGATTTCATGAATTTAAAGACAGCCAAAATATTTAAGCAAAAAAAAAAAAAAAAAAAGAAAGAAAGAAAGAAAAAGGCTGGCACATGTGCATATCAGTCCAGCAAACCAGGGAACTACTTAGCTAAACATAAGGAAGAAGCAGATTACGTGTTGTAATAATTACAATTACGCAACTGCTTTCTTTGCAAAGTCCTCCTCCATATCAGTCTCCATGATTTCAGCATCAGCTAAACAGAAGTGTTTTGTCTAAGATTGCTTCCCCAGACCAAAGGAGGGAAAAAAGCTCCATTTTGTCACCCCGCATGTCCGCCGTTGCTTGTAGAGACGAGTCTGAATGCCTGCTTGCCACTGCAGATGTAGAACCGCCGCTTTTTATCTGCAGTTCACAGCAGAATGATTTGAGTTTAAAGAGATTCAGAACGGGGTTTGCATCTAAGGCAGCAGTAGTAGTTTATTGTTTACTCAAAAAAAAGCATGCTGTTCCTCGAGTTTGGCACCTTGTTTCAACATTATCAGCGGTAGTATAAATCATAGTTGCACAATGCACCAAACAAATCATACTCAGTGCTGCTGAAGTGCAAAGCTACCCAGTGATTGTAGACGTTTTATTTTAGTGAATAAAACTATTCAGATTGATTGTTTTAGATGAAATAAATACACTCATGAAGGCAGTAGCTTTATGGTTTCTTGAAAATATAAGGTAAACACTAAGAGTCTTTCAGCAAAACTCCAAAATTGGTGCTCAACACAGTTATTCTGCCATGTTGGCGGTCATGCACTTTCTCATTACTGACTCAACAGATCCCAGCTGACTGAACATGACTTGGCACCTGTTTCTGTGCTCTGCAATCAATCAAAGTGGTGCAAAGAAAAAAAAAAAAAAAAAAAAAAAAAAAAAACTGGAGCAAACTTAGGACAATGCGTCTTGTTTTTGTCTGCGTGAATCACGAAAAGCAATGTGTGCAGAGAAAGCGTCATCCAACCGACGCCTACTTGTGTTGTGCAGCGTAAGTCGAGCCTCCTGAGCCGCCAAAACAAGCCTGCACGTCAGACCCAGAGAGCCCCAACTCCCCCCACCCATCCATCCATCCATCCATCCTCTTCCCCCCTTCATCTCCTTGTCCTCTCTGTCCACAGCCCAGTGTATAACGCAAATGAAGCAAGCTCAGACAATCAGTTCATACAAGATCAGAAATTGTATTTGGCAATTTTTTTTTTTTTTAAACAAGTGCATACAAGTACAGCTAAAAGCATTTTAGTTTTGCCAAGTGCTCGTAGAGTAGCATTAGTCACATTCTACGTTAAACAGGAACTGCCACCAGACCTAGAAGTACATCAAGAATTTTTGTTAAACATCAACAAAGAGGAACGTAGTTCATTATGATGAGTACATACCTTTATCTTCAAAAATATAGAAACACAATGTATTCAAAAATCAAAAATTATACAACCATGTTTACGAAGTATACTCTTCCCTTGGGTCCAATATGTACAAGTCCGTTAGTTTGTTTTGAATGGTATGTATGTGATATTTATATATTTATACTCAGATTTTTGCCTCCCCTCCCCAGAAGAAGTGTTCAGACAAAATCAAGGGTCCCTCTCCTTTTTTACTTTGACATCTCCTGCAAGGATGGTGGCGATTTCCCCCTGCATGAAAGCCCACGGTACGTTGGAGCCAACCAGGGGACATTTCTCTCCGCTTGGACAGTACACTTCACCCGTGGCACCTTGCTGCTTAATGCTTTCCCTTGAGCACGGGAAGCAGAACTTGTGAGAGGGCACGGATGGGCACTGAACAAAGTGTGTGTCCTCCAAACGCTCGTGGCACAGCGTGCAGCACAGGGGTATGCTGCCGGGTACCGAGGAGTCTGGAATGCTTTGGGGATGCACCTGGTCCATGCCCGGCACTTGGGGGGTGCCCGCACCGGAAGCCTCTCTCTGCGTCAGCCTCCTCTGGTTCATGGAGGACGGTGACAGGGGGCTGCTGCTGTTCCTTCGGGTGGTGGAGTGGACCTGGTTACCGTCCTTGGGGGAGCTGTTCCCACCCGCGTTGTCTGCTGCCATGATGAGCGCCGCCATGGGGGACTGGCCGTTTTGGGCCTCAGGTGGGGTGGTGCGGGGGTGGGGGGATATCGTGGAGGGGGGAGATGTGAAGCTTGGCGGGGGAACTGGAGGCATTTTGAGTCCCTCGGCGGGCGGCGGTAACCACTGCTGTCCCTCCCCATTGAGCTTGGCGGCTGTGCCCTCTCCCTCTGGTTCTGGTGATGCTTTTCTCTTCAAGCGGGGGTGCTTTCCTCTGTCTGGAGGTGGGAAAGGGTTAAAGAAAACAATTGAGCTGCACAGTTCAGACTTGGACTAAGAATTCAGTCTAGTAAAGGAGATATTTGCATTTCTGCTGCACCTCATTGCACCACAGGAAACAAAACAAAAGCACGGTCTTCCATTATAACACCACATGCCTTCCATAATAACCAAGCTCTATAATGTCTAAACTAAACAGACTCCTCTTGTGTTTACACCCTGAAAAATGCTTTACCTGACTTGGATGCGGAGGCGCTGGTCTCGTAGCCCATCCTTTGTTGCATGGCCACATGGTCCTTCTTGAACCTGCTGTCGAAGGTGTGCAGAGCCATCAGGTCCCTCACCGTCTTCCCCTTGCCCCAGTCCTGGTCTCGGTTCTTGTGGCTCTCGGAGATCTCCGGCGTTAGGCTGTCCGGTCTGTGCTTCTCCTTCCCCTCCCTGTCGTGCTCGGTGCTGGACACCGACGCGGGTCTCTTGCCCAGATCGGCGGGGCTACCACCCGCCAGCGCGGATGTGAGCCCCATCTGTCCCGGTCTGCCGTTGACAGGGTGCACCGGGGTCATGCCCCCGTTCACCAAAGGCACTAGGTTCGGCGGAACCGCGTTATTCCTGCGCGGGTTGGGGCTCTGGCGGTTCAGTTCCGGCGGCTCGTCGGGTTTGGGAAATCCATTAGGGACCGGAATGCCGTTCGCCTGCCTGCCAGACTGGTACTCTGGCCCCAGCCTGGGCGGGCGGTCGGAGGAGAGCGGGTAGCGGTCCAGGGGCTGCGGCGGCCGCGAGCCGGGGTCCCCCGCCGCTGGGTGGTTGATCGCCTGGATCTCCTTCCCGGAGAGCTGCGCCTTCCCCGGCCCGGGAGACCTCCCCTCCTGGAAGCCGTGAGCCCGCTTCAGCTGGCGGGCCGTCTCGATGACAAACTCGATGCGGTCGGCTCCCTCGTAGTTGACGCATCCCCTGCAGACGGGCTCGGTAAAATCCCAGATCATGGCCCAAGGCATGCGGGGCAGGTCGCATAAATAACACGACTGCCTCCTGGAAGAAGCAGCGACCGCCGCGGACGACATGGCTGCTCGTCGTCGACGCACTCCCGGAAAAAAAAAAAAAAAACAGAAATAAACCCCCAAAATGTGCCTCTCCTCTGAAGCTCCCCGTTCAAAAATGAAGAGGCGAATAAAAAAAAAAAACAAAGGTATAAGAAAAAAAAAAAAGCTGGTCCTCTTTCGGCTTTTAGAGCAACAAGGCTGAAGTTTTAGAGGGAGAAGTTCATGTCGGTGTGTACTTTACTCCGGCGCTCCTCTATCTATCTCCACTGACTCTCTACTACTGGCTCAATGTGGAGCAGCGACGTCACCCACGGCTAAACGCCTGCTTCCACTTCAGTTTTCTATTGACTTGATTTCTTTCGACATAACCCCCCCCAACCCCACCTCTACCCCACTTTACTGCAAGCCTCTGGTCACTTTTTTTTTTTTTTTTTTTTTTTTTGTTTAATTTAATCACGTGAGCCTCAGCCAAATAATAATAATAACAGAAAAACCTCACTACTTCCAACTGATAGGGGAATAACCCCACAGGTTATAATTATAATTACTAAAAAAAAAAAGAAGAAGAAAAAAACTGAAAGAAAAAGGAAAATCCAGGTCTTTCCTGTTTTGATGTTTTGGTTTTTTTTTTAATTACAAAAAAAAAGGGTTCGCTTTGTCCTAAATTCAGAGCTTTATCCGGTGGAGGGTGTAAAGTGCTGCAGCTTGTTTTTCTCAATGCACAGCGCCTCTACGCAATGAGCTGCTACTACAACTGCTGTGCAATGAATGAGGTGGGTCGACCCTAAGAAAAACAACCGAGCTACTGTAATCCAATGGCAAGAGGGAAAAAAAAAACGTGTGCACTTTTTTTTTTTTTTCCCACTCTCTCCGTTTTTGTTCCAGCAGCGCAAATTTAAAGGGCATATTATTAGGATTACTAGAAAGATTTTACAACCCAAAATGTTTTTAGCTTTTTTTTAACCGTTCGTTTCTGCAGACAGTGCTGACCTAGTCTTGTATTAATAATAAAAAATAAAAATAAAAAAAAGGAGGGGGGGCAGTAAGCGCCTCCATTAGGCAGTAACCAGGAAGTTCTTGTCATGAGGTGGGGATTTCCAGCCAGTGTGTTGTAAACTTGAATGGACTTGGGTTGCAGCATGAGTATACTCTCACTCTGCCCACATATTAAAGGGATAGTTCAAAGTTTTTGAAGTGAGGTTCTGTTAAGAGGTTGGAGGCAGTTAATGTCATACCTGCAGTAGACAGCCCTTTTGGCATATTCCCTTGGGAGTTAGTAAGATTTTTAAGAGTTGTATGCAGTGGTGGTCCTAACATGAATACTACCCTGGGCAAATGTGAGGTCCCCCAGCACACATGATAGATAGATAGATAGATAGATAGATAGATAGATAGATAGATAGATAGATAGATAGATAGATAGATAGATAGATAGATAGATAGATAGATAGATAGATAAAGGAAAATAGATAAAACTCAAAAAAGATATTAAAATATATTTTCTGACTTTTTTACTTGAAAATTATTTTCACAAATCAAAACCTGGTTTAAGAAAGTTTATAACCAATGTAGAATAATTAATCCGTGTTAGACCCAGGTACATATTCAGGATTTCATGCTGGGCTAAATGTAAGATGCCAAAAAAAAATGCATTAAAATGCTTCTTTTTTTCAGAAATATATATAAAAGTTTTCCTAGATCTCAAACTGTGTGTTGAAAGAATCACTTTTTAGTGTAGAACAATCCAGTTCAGATTTGTAATGTTCTATATTTTGAAGTAGAGATGATCAAATGCAATTCAGATTCCTTAAAAACAATGAAATAGCTCTAAAGCTTTGCAGCAAATAGGAATCTGGTAATAATTTCAGCTTGATGAGCCAGCTGTGTTGCATGGTTATATTTTGTCCCCACTGACTGCGCACCACAATGAAAAACCATTTGTTGGCAGTGATACATATTACCAAAATTAAAAGCTGTTGCTGGTTGAATGTCAAAACAAGTGGTTTTGCTTGGAAGAACATTAAAACACCTTTCAGATGAATCCAAGATCATTTATGCTGGTTAAAAATTGAACAGTTAGCTTATTTTAAAATTCAAAATTCTGGAATAATCCATGTTCCTTAGTTTACATTACAATGTGAAAGGGGTCAGACCTAAAACATACAATAAATGATGAAAACTAGCAGTATTTTTCTATTTTTTTGAGTTTTGAAACTCTCAGCTAATGTCCTTTAATAATTCTACCATTTTCAGTGGTGGAATAAATATCAGTCTCTTAACTGACTTTAAATAGTTAAAGTTTAGTTCGTTACTATATCATATACTGTCAAAATGGTCAAAACATGATCTTCTCACGTTTTTTTCTGAAAAAAGCAGACACTGACACGTCCAATCAGGAATTAATTTGAACTCTAGGTTCTTGGAAACACCACCCAACAGACTATGAAGTCTATTAAAAAGAGTCTACTCATCTTTAGACTAACGAACACTGTTTTGTCACCTTAAATGTCAGCTCTCACAGGGGGTCAATCACAAATAACAAACTGAATTCTGTGTGTGTTTATTTTATCAACAAGGATTCTGGAAACTTCAGCCCCAAACAGCAAATAAGAATAGGTTTTCCAGGGGACAGTGCAGATTGTAGCATAATCGCAAATTCAGTGACTAAAACAAAAAACGATTGCAGCAGACTCATTAAACCCTGCACACAAATATAGATACATAAAGGTAATAAAAAGACCAATTTTGGCAGTTTTTTATTGGTTTTCATGCAATATCTTCATAAAAACCCCTATAGAATGACACTATTTGTGCAAGGTAAGAAAAACAATTTTTCTTAACATAAAAACAGTATTTTTTTCTTTGTTCTGAATCCTAAAAGAAGCCTTTTTTATTTAGCCTTCATGAAAAATTAGTAGGGGGGGAGCAAAAATAGCTTTGGATTGTACTCTTTGGATTGTAAAGCTCGGTGACCCTGTTATGATGTCTTTGAGATCGGAGATGATTTAGGACTCAGACAAGCTGCTAGTGTCCGCCTCCGAGACCAGCTAATTGGGATTTATACTAAATTAAGATACCAGTAGGGTTATCTACTGCTGGGAAGATGTTAACTACTTATAACCTTTTAACCTCAAATTTTCTAAACTTATCCTTTCGCGATCAGTCCTCCATATCCAAAGGGTGACTTATATTTGGACAAGAAACTCAACATTTATTACTTTTGTCACTGTTTTTGTTAAAGCAGCAGTCAGGTTTGCTCCCAAAGATGTGTCCCTGAAAGGTTTATTTAGATGAATTGCTTCACAGTTGTGCTCTTTTACATAAAGGAGGGGAAAAATGTCACATGAAACAAGGTAGACACCAAAACCCCAGCCAAAATCCCCTGAAGTAAAAGTGTAGGTTTGAACTGGAGGAGTGTCCCAGCAGTTCAGATTCCTCTCTGTCTCTCTCTCTTTCTCTCATCTGGGCTCATTCCAGCTCGTTGCAGCTTAGCCTCGGGCTTTGGGTGAGGCAATGCGTCTGAAACCTGCAGACACAAAGCAGGATATGTTTGTGCAAGTCCATGTGACGTTGGAAAGAGGAAGCAAGATGTTTAGTCACGTACCCTCATCCGCCTCGCCCATCTACACAGAACATGAGGCCATTTGGCTCCCTGCCTGCGGCCATGATCATGCACTGTGGCATGGGGCCCTTCTTCAAAGGCTTTCCGTAAACAAAATAAGACACTTCTGCTCCTGATCTATCTGCACCAAGCACAGGGAAGTCATATTCCCCTCTATACAACTGTCACGCGTTTTAGTTTAATTGTAAACTGCTATATTTCCATCTCCGCTTTCTCTCAACTCCCCGTCCTCACTGGGTGAACAACAAAGGAATGTGGTGTTCGGCTTTACGGCACAGTTGGGAAATAGCTATTGCGAGGGACAAAATAAACAAAAGTCTTTCTCTTTCCTTGAGACTGGTGGAAAACAGTTGCCTAATGCTTTGATCCCTTGCTTTTCCACTCAGTCGACGTTTGTGTAAGCAAATAACTGCAGGGCCAAGCAGCTATTATGCAACACAGAGGCATGAGGGATTCATTTAAATCTAAATGACCTGATTTTTATAAAGGGAAGATCCAGTTGATTTAAAAAAAAAAAAAGAAGAAGAAGAAGAAAATGAAGAATGTTGCTGCACTGGCTGGAAATCACAGAGGCAGCAAAGGTCTGAGAGGAAGCCAAACATGCCCAGATGGCTCTGACTGGCAATGTAAACCACGTATACAGTGGAACCAGCCCAGTGTGACCCGACTGGTGACCGTCTGATTTGAGCCCCACCACTAAACCAGATGGAGCGGCTGTATAATCCATTTTCTAGCTTCGTTTACTGACGATAGGTTGAGACATGTGGGAACTAAATAAAGCTTGAGAGGTAGGTGATGGCCAGGGGAATACCCAGCATATGACACCCCTGCGGGCAGGATGAGATGACGTTATTTTTATCTTAACACTTTCTCAACCTATTAAATTTTACACTGCACATGCTTTATTCGTGGAGGAAAAGCATTGTAAATTTTTTGTGAAGTTTTCCACTTGACCAGAGGTCAGGTCTGGATATTTTTTTGTTTGCCCCAACGAACATGTGCGTTATTTAACCTTTTTTCTTTCGCAGTAACCGCTGAGGTAAGCAGATTAAACCGTAACCTTCTGTGCCAACCTTGAGGGAGGCTAGAACAGGACAGGAGCACACATCACAGGGGCTGGACATTCCAATCATGACATTCCTTTGAGAATATATATCGCAATGCACTCGAAATACACAGCATCACAGGTCCTCCACCATGCTTAACAGAGAACATGACGTACTTATATCGTGGCAAAGGCTAATAAATGTATATTGAGTAGAAGTGAGAACTCCTTTGTTTACTTCACACAGTTTCTGTATGCAACAAGAAAGGTTTTTGTAGCTTTGGAAGCAAAACAGGCATCACAGATCCTCCACCATGCTTAAAAGTGAACATGACTTACTTATCTAGTGGCAAAGGCTGCTAAATGTATATTGGGTAGAGGAAATAATTAGTTTACTTCACACAGTTTTGATATTTCACAAGGGAATTTTTTGTTGCTTTGGAAACAGAACAGTCCCACTGCATCACACAACCTTTACCATACCTTACAATGGGCGTGAGAAAAGCATAGTGTGATATTGGAAGTAAATTTGAGGACCAGTTTGTTTACTTCACACAGTTATTGTATGCAAAGTTTCCTGTAACTTTGGAAGAAAAAAAGTCCCACAGCATCACATATCCTCCACCATGTTTGAAAGTGGGCATGAAGTATCTGTATGGAAAAAAAATCACATACATTGGAGTGTACGTGTACGATAATTTGCTTACCTCACTGTATGTGACAACAAAAGTCCTAGGGCCTTTGGAACAGATACAGGCCCACAACATCACAGATCCCCCACCATGCTTCATAGTGGGCGTGAGGTACTTATATTGCAGAAAGGTTTTAAAATGCACAAAGAGTAAATGTGTGTTTAATTCACCTAGTTTTGTCTGTGAGAATTAGCCGTGGTGATTATCAACTAGACTAGCTACTGTATATATCCTGGTTCTGATGCTATTTTTAGCTGCTCTCTTGTGCTGGAAGGATTAGAGTACTGATTTTAATTTGAGGAGATAGGAAACATAATGAGCTTTCTTCTGTCTTGTTGTCAGTGTAGCCTGGATTCTTTTCATTGATTTTCTGACCAATTTCACATTATGACAGCAGAAATCATGTGCAGCATATGGACCACATTACAACAACAAAAATGTAATTTAAGGAGTCAGTTTTAATAAAAGTCTGAAATGGTGGATTTGAAATAAGATGGAGGGTGGACGGCAAGAGGGGAAAAATGTGCTGGGCGGCTGGAATCTGGGGGCTGGAGGCTGCAGAGGTGATGTCATTGGCCAGAGCAAGAGGCGAGTGAAAAACAAGTCTCTCTCTTTATTCTGATCCTCTTTGCAGTCCCAGCAGGGAAGGAGGGGGGTGGTGGCTGGCAGCCAGCCAAGGCAAGGGCTGCTGGGAAATGGCAAAGGATGCCAAGCAGGCCCCACCGCCAACATTAGAAGCTCACATCTTTGTTCTCAGAAACCTGGTGTGCTGCCAAAGGCCTCATTTCAGCTCCATGGCATGATTACACTGGATGTAGGCCAACTACTGAGAGCGCTCCCTCTCCCCCCCTCCCTCCTCTTTATCGCTCTCTTTTTCCACTGCCTTCAAAAGCTTTCTGCCAAACATGCAGCAGTTGCCATGGCTGCAGAGAACGGAGCATAAAGAAGGAGAGTAATGAGTCAGGCCTGGACCCAGATGTGCCACATGTGTATCCATTTAGAAAAAAAAAAAAAAAAAAAAAAAAAAGATGGTAACACATCCCTTTAATCTCCCCGCCTCGGTGGGGACAGACGACTCGGTGAAAGGTGCAGCACTGAGGGAGGGGAGGAGGGAAAAAATCCCCGCAAAAAAAAAAACAAAAAATGTAAATGAACATCATTGTTTTCACTTCCATTTTTAAACAGAAGGTAGTTTCAGTGGCTTGCTGCTGTATTGACTCAGTTTGGCAACCAGGAACAGAAAGCACTGAGGTTTGAGCTTAAGTAAGCTTTCACGTATAGCTAGTTGTCGTCACAGCTTCCCGTCCAGCCGGAAAACCCCCAGATATTTTCAGTCACAGCTAAGCGTTGATGTAAACAACCTCCCCATCCAAATCATCTGCTGTATTATCACTTCTCTCTCTCTCTAGTTGTTGCCCTTAAAAGGAGGTTTGAATCCTGAGTCACAGCTGTTATGTTCAGAATGCTGCGCTGGCTGTGTGACTGGCTCAGAGAATATGGTTAAAATGTGATTCTGCTGCATAATGCCTCATGCACACAAACACATTTATAGTTTCCAGCAGGCCAGCAGCGTCGCCCACATCCACTCCTGCAGTAAGACTGCAGTGCTCCCTCTGCACCTGGTTTGCTCTTGCAGGCTTCAAGGGGACTTCATGTGTGTTTGTATGTCAAACAAACGCTTCACCAGCCATGTGCACAAAAAAAAAAAATTAGGACACCATAAGCCAGCCTGTGCCTTTTTCTAACACATTTAGACATATTTTGAAATTTTTAATTAGACATAAAAAGAAAAGACATTTTATATTTTTCAGTAAAAAGCAGTAGAAAACAGGCCAGAATATCACATCAGGAGCACATGATTAAAACATCATTGTCCAGCATTTTGAAAGTTGAAGATATTTAGATATTTCATTTGCTGTGCTCCTGACTGCTAAAGTGAAAGTAAACACCACGGTAAGATCAATAACAGCCATCTGAGGCCTTCAGGAAGAAGGCTGTTACAGTTTATGAGACTGGTAAGAGATTTAAAGAGAGCCCAAATTAATATAAAATGAGCAATTCTACTAAATGTAAAACATTTTACAAGCAGGGGACATAAGAACAACCGCTAACATGCCTCGATCTAACCGTACAAGCAAGGTCACCCGGAAAGCAGATCGTACGATGCTGAATCTCCAAAAATGCTAATATGTCATTACATGGCCTACATCTTGCTACTGTTGAAATGAAAGTGCATGTCTATACAATCAGAGAAAGAAAGAGGAAAACTTTGTTCTCTCAAAAAACATGAAGGTCAGACTAAAGTTTGTCAGAGATACCATAGAGAAAGACCAGGACTTCTGCAATAATATTCTTTAGAAACATGAGTCAAAACACCAAAAGAGAAGAGACATATGGTGTGAAATGAATATGACATTTCAGGAAAATTACTGTAAAGCACGTAGGTGGAAGTATCATTGTTTGGGGATGTTTTGCTGTGGCAGGACCTGTCCAGCTCTCTTTTAAAGAATCCACCATGAATTCTACTCTATGTCTGAGGGTGCTTCAGGAAAATGTGAGACCATCTGTAGAAAATAAAAGCTGAAGCAGAACCCGACCTATACACAACAATGATCCAAAACAGACCAGTAAATCCACCAAGGACTGGCTGAGAACTAAGAAATGGAAAATCCTAGATCCTGACTGAGACGAAGTTGGGTGAGAAACCCAGAAACATCTCAAAGCTAAAAGGAAGGAGTGGCGCAAACTTTCCATTCACTGATATCAGACGGCTACAAGCAAAGGGTAACGCCAGCTTATAGGGGGTAAGGTGTCCTTACTTTTTCCTCTATTTTTGCCCATTTTTGTTGATGTATTTTGTTTAATGACTAAGACAAGCCTCATTTTTGTTGTTGAGCCACAATCAGTTCTTTTCTATAGATAAAAACATGAAATTAGACATTAACATGTTTACATTTCTTAATAAAGAATTGAGTATTTAATGGGGTGCCCTCATTGTTTTTCCTGACTGAACAAGAAGCAGTTTCCTTACACTTTCCATCGATTCCAGAAGAGTGAGTTGTAGTTTCTTGGTTATATAACCTCCTCCTCTGAGTCAAAATAAAACTTTCCCAAAGTAGGCCTATCCCGCACAGTATCTCCTGTCTATGTTGGAGCTGCCTTGCTTGAAAATGGACTCTGACATCCCGTCGGTGCTGCAGTTAGCTCAGCACCGAGGCTCAGCTTTCAGGCCACATAATATATTCTAGTGTGGGTGTCATCTTCGCAGTAATGCTGTCCTTTTTTTCTTGTTATCAGGTGGAACATAACTCCTTCATATTTTCTCCTCTTACAGCCAGATTTTTAGAAACCTTCATTGTGCACACATGTATTTATAGGTCCTTTATCGAGGAGATATTTCTCAGCTGCCACTATTGGAAGAAGATCAAAGGCAATTGCTTTTCTAGTCACATTTGCCTTGAAAGAAAAGGGGTTTAGCGATTACAAATAGCATGATGTGTGATTGTGAAGAAGTCTAAGAATAGTGAAAGCGGGCCTAATTGGAAAACTTCATCTGGACTCGCTTTGTAGGAAATTGATCAGAGGTGGCATGTGGCTTCTTCTGCATGGGGAAAATAAAGGAAGAGCATGGATAATGCAACTGTAGCATATCGTTTACAGATGTTGTGGTTGAATCTGGAGAGCGATACAGCTTTGGTTTTCCTGCAATTTACTTCTAAATTCATTCTCGTGGAAATAGAGCTTCTTCGGTAGTGATCATCAATCAGCTGAGGTTGGCGTCACAGATTCCACAAATGCTTCCCTGCCCTCTTCTTTGATTGTCTGGTTTGTAGACAATGTTCCAGTCTATGATGTTGTGAGAGCGCCAGAAGCGTCCTTCCTCGCCTTTCCCATAAAAGTGCAAGTTGTCTCGATGGCGTGGAAGTCATTATCAGGCCTGCGGTATTTGCAAGGCCTGGCTCCTTGAGCAGCTGCCGAGGACTGTTTGTCACGTTTAGCCTCCTGCCACAGTGAAGGATGTAAAGGGGCAGCACTCGGAACGCCGTCTCCCTGTCTGGGTGATAAACTCTCTGAAACCGCAGCGTCTGTGGGGCATCTGAGCACATGATGTCTCACCTTCCCTTCATCCAACTTCAAAGCACCACGTCAGAGAAACGCCTGGCTGTGACAGGCTGAAATAGAAAATAGAGAGCTGATGATAAGTGCTGCTGAGTAGATGTGAATTTGAGGAGAGTTAAGACAAATTGATCATAGTTTCATACTTTTGTTCAACTTTAATTCTGTCCTTGGAGCGCACAAATTGCTTTAGCTCTTGCCAGCATTTCCACATTTTTATCTAGACTACAGTGCTTTGTAAACGTATTCCTGCCATTTGAAATTTTCCACATTTGGTCACATTACAACCACAGAGACAAACACAAACTAGTGCATATCTGTGAAGTGAGACGATACATGTATATGTTTTTCTTCTATTTTACAAGTAAAAATCTGAAAAATGTGGTGTACATTGGTTATTAACCTCTCTCCCTCTGATTCTACCAAATAAAATAGCCCTCTAATTAATATGCTGACTCCCCATGTGTATAATTTAATCTCAGCATGAATTCAGCTGCTCTCTGAAGGCCTCAGTGGTTTTTCGGAGAACATTAGTGAACGAACAGCATCGTGAAGACCAAAGAACACAGCAGACAGGTCAGGGAGAAAGAGGTGGAGAAGTTTGAGTCAAGATTAGGTAAGAAAAACATAATCTGTAAATGGAAAGTTAATGGCACAGCTGAAGACTAACTGAGACATGGCCGACCATCAATATTAATAAGAGGTTTAATTAGTGAAGCAGCCAAGAGATCCATTGTAACTCAGGAGGAGCTGCAGAGCTCCAATGCTCGGGTGGGAGAATCTGTTGAAAGGACCGCTATTAGTCATTTACTAAGAGATACATAGGAGATCCTCTTTGCACCTTGTTGGCACAGCAAACATGTGAAAGAAGGTCAGATAAGACTTAGATAAGAAACAAACACTGAAAATCAACCTGAATACAACGGACCCCCAGTATTCGCCGGGTTTAGGGACCACAGCAGTCCGCAAATTGCTAAAGTCAGCGAATACTTGAGAACCCCTCTAGGAATGTTTATTAGTGCTTATGTGTTTATTGTTTTATAATTCAAACACAAAATATACCTTAATTTGCACTAATGTGCTCAGTGTAAACTGCCTTAGCACTTCTAACATCTACATTCTTCCTTATTTCTCCTTTTGGGGGAACAACCGATCAGCCCCAAGGAAAATGAATGGCCTCGGTTTAAGTCCAGAAATGAATCTGTGGTAATAATTGAAAACTGACCTATTTGTCAGGAAAAAAAGAAAAGAAAATTCAGTAAATTGAACTAGGAAATTTACATTTTACTCCCATTGCCATTATGTAATTATATAAATGTATCACATTGAAATCTATGGGTGTAACGTGACAAACTGTGAACGTAAAACTAGAGTGCCGATGATGTCAGGTGCGATAAGGTTTTGCAGATGAATAAAAAATATTCTTGTACTGCAACATTCCTAAAATGCAGTGACCTAACCTGTTGCCCTGCCACAAATAATTCAGATGTTGTGGTGTCATGCTGAGACCAAATGAAGAAGCCAAGCGAGTCATGGATAACTTTTATTTTGAGAAATGAGAACCAAATGACAAATAATATGAGGAAGCAGGTAGGATTCAACACAATGAACTGGAAAACACCAGACAAAAGTGACGCCATTCACTGACACCCTTTAGATATTATTATGCTGACTTTAAAATCCTTCAATCCAACACTAATTTGGCTTTGTTGTGATCATTTCTAGGCAAAACAACCTAAACTGGTATGCTTCGATGAGTCAGTTAAAAACAAAACTGCTGATATTTGTGTTGAAGCCTGGGGTTTTGCATGAAGCTAAACAGATACTTCCCCTTTCAGGAGCACTTGACTGACACGTTCACTACTGCTGTAAACTTCCATGACAAACTGGTTTTGTTGCCTACAGAATGACAAATATGTTTCCTGAGAGGCACATGGCGGATAGTTTAGTCACCACAACAGGTTCGACTGCAGCAGCAGTGTGGGAAGCACATGGGCCGACTGTTAGAGCCTTGAAGCAACAATAACGTCTCAGAGGGATGCAAGAAGGAAGGAGCAGAGAGAGAGAGAACTGTGGGAAAGTTCAGTGCCCTTGGAGGAGTCTGATAAGGCGATACAGACCCGCATGTTTGTGTTGTGCAAATTTGTAACGACTGCAAGCCTCCCCATCCGAAGGGCGATTTGGGTGTGGCGAATGTTATCTGTGTGACTCCAGTTTGTCATGGTAATGTCTTTGGATGTAAAGGTAGTTCTGTAGTTGCCATACAGGTTTGTGCAGTGCTTGTTTTAACATACACAAAGGTTGACCTCACTCCTTTCTTTCCTCCCGGCAATGAGATCTGCTTTGTTCAGCAAACACACGTAACTTGATCTTGCGCCATGCAAATCGTTTGAAAGATCTTCCTCTCTGCAGAGGGATAAAGTTCACCTATGTACACAGCGTTGCCACATACAATGGGAGGGAGGAGCCAGACAGCCTTGAAGAGGAAATGCTCTCAAACCGACTGACAAGTCTAGCTACACCCAGGGCTGCCCTGAAGGACAGCAAAGTCTTCAAAACACTTTTATTTGTTCATCAAGAAAATGAGATAAAATCATGCTTCCTCTGTGAGGGCGTGTGCTCTCCATGATGAAATCTCTCCACTCCACAATGCCAGACCAGAAGTTTGAAGTTAAAGAATGGGATCTCTCACATGATTCTCGCAAAGTTATCCATTTACAGCGTCAAAAAGGAAGGAGACAGGGTGGCTCGTTTCTGGGCAAGCAGGTTGATGTGTTCGCCGTCTGAACACATTCAGCACATCACCTTGCAGCTCATTAGCGCCCAACATGCAGGAACACGAAACCTTGTCATTCTGCACCTCGCTGCAGGATTCCCTCCTCCAGCAACAAAACAATTCAGAGCTGTGTTCCCATTATGAAACCACTCTGTCACAAGCGCCTCACAGGAATGCTGTTGTGACACATGCGCTCTGTTGACACAAGGGTTAAACATTGAACCACACACACACAGACGAGAGCTGGTAAAAAGGGCGGCAGCTTTAACCGCCCGCCGCACCAGTTTCTGTTTATCTTCCCGCTTTGGCTGGCTGAATCCTCTGTCATCTCCCAACAGTCGTCAGGTTTATCAGAGAAAAACGTCCCTGGTCTAACTGCAGCCAGGTGCCGCACTGTGTAATGATTCACACAGAGCTGCACAGAAGACTGCCTCGCATGTTCGGGGATTTGCACAGGTCAACGGGTGCGTGCGTGCATGTGCGTGTGTGCGTGTGTGTGTGCGTTGGATGTCATGTGGTGCGGATCTCTGGACTGGTGCTGGTGCGGAGGGTTCAGCAGGAGTTCAGGACAGATTCATTATTCATGCTTTTCCAAATGAAAGCACAGCGGAGTCCTTTTTTTTCCTCTGGAAAAATCTAACAGCTTGCATTCTCTTTTTTAAAATTTAAAAACGTTCACTATTTGTTTTGCCAAGTGCTGGAAATGTACTGATGTAATTCCTTACTGGAGGGGGGGGACCTCTTCAGTGTAATGTGTGTTGTCAAAGCTTTGAAAATCCCTGCTTAACAATTCTAGGAAAGCCGGGCCACCTGGAAATCTCATGACTTCCTGAATCTAATTCCAGGCCGAGTTATTGGGCCGTCTGACTGAGAGCTTTCATTGAGCGGTGTAAACACTGAATGTCAGGCATGTTTTCCAGAGCCAGGGCTGAATTAGGCATTAGTCCTCACGTAATACCCGCAGTGAACTCAAATGGCCCAGCAAAGCCCTGATTATATTTTCTCCCCGTCTAACAGCTTGGACTTGGAGAGAAATCTGGCAATGGCTGGAAATCTAAACAAAAAAATTCTGTATAGGCATGGACTGGTTCCCAGTTTTAAGATATACCAGGGTTTTAGGCAGTTACACTTTAAATATTTACCCCACAAATATTTCCAGCTATCCTGTTTTTTTTTTTTTTTGGCTTTAAATTGATGTTAATGAGATGCCAGAGAAAGTACTGGAGAGAGAGAGTAGTATTCTCCAGCTGCATGGAGCATAGAGTAAAGCAGGTCTACTTCCAGGTTTACCTGCAGGTATACCTGCAGACTTCGCCTGTCTCAAGAGAATCTGGGCATGAAGAACTTTCTTTTGGCTTTTGTGGTCATGCTTGAGGCACACACATTCACTGCAGTTCCCATTTCAAACAATGGATGGCACTGCAGAAGAAATCTGCCTGCATCCAATAATTGGTAACAGAAGAAGAGTCTTTAAAGGAGGCGTATTCCTCACAAAACTCTTATGGCCTCATAAGTGTAACTTTTAAGTATTTTTTTGCTAGTGTATGTAAGACTGACAGACTGAAATGTCAGGACACAACCCCTACAGACGTGTCTGACATAAAGACAGACACTAAGAGTTTAAAGCTGGTAAAACACAGCTCTGCCCCTTCTCCACCTGTTGCGCTGCGCTGCTGGTTAGCTGGCTGAAGAAAGGCCGTTGCACTTTAGCCTTGAATACAACAAAGACAAATTAGGAAATATGTTCAGCCTCAAAAAAATCACAGACAGACATGGAGTGTAAACTGAAAAAGATCCCCACCATAGGGTTGCCAACTTTTAAATAGAGCTTGGGGTGAAACAGAGGTCTGTAAAAAGTTGGATGTCACTAATTCCTACTTATTCCTAACAATCAACTAGAAAAAAGAGTTTTGGGCATGAATTTTTTTAATTAAAAACACATGACTAAGCTGCATAGATGGTGTTTTGTGATTTACTTTCAGGGACTAAGCTCGTTGTTAAGTTGCATATCTTCACTTGCTCTCCAATATTGCAACTCAAGCATCTGTAAATGACCTCAGATTAAATTGTCCAAGATGCTTAAAACAATGAATAACAATCAGACACATGGAAAGAAAGTGTTGTAGACGATTGACTAACTCACCAATATTCTGTGTTTTACAGTGGGTTCCATTCTATTTGGTCTAATTCATCCACTTTATTGGCAACTTGGGGTCGTACCAGCAGAGAACGACACATCTCTCTACTTTGACGGATTGTCAACATGTCAATCACGATCTAATATAGTCATATCTAACCATGGACCAGTCAAGATCTGCCAAAGTTTTAAACACTAACGGTGACAAACCTTCCTAAAATTTCAGTCCTTTTACTGAAATGCCAGAAAAAGTAGCTGGAGCATAGAGTAATGGAGCGCTCCCCTCCCCCGCCTGTTGCTAAGCACTGCCCATCACCTGATCAATAGAAGCCTCTTACACTTCTTATTCACTTATAGAGCAGACAGCTACAACTCATTACTTTTATCAAGGTAGACCTATTCTAAAGTTACAAGATGCCTGTCTGTAAAGCAGCAGACTGCAGGCTTGCTACTGGACTTATTAGCCACCTAATATCATACCTGTGTTTTTCTATAAAGAGCGGAACACCAGATGGCATTTTTTTCTACGCATTTAGCACTGAGAAGTAAATATATTATATTTCACACATATAGATAACAGTATTGTAGCTCTATTAGGTTCTTTTCTGTAGCAGCAAAGTCAACAATTGTTACTTTTTGCTCTTGAATAAAAGGAATTTTACAGTTCTCTACAATTTTTGTATAAACATCGTAACATTTTCACCCAAAGGTTATCATACAGTGAGAATCCTATACCAGCCCCCGCCTAGCTTCACCCGGTCCACTTCATGTTGTTTTTCAGGGGCTTTCACTTAACTGAGGCCTCATAATAAGAGGCATTCTGGCTGTTTTGATAACCTACAACTGGATGCTGACAGAGCAAAAAGGTATGACACCACCAAGGGAGAATCCAGAACAAAATCCCCTCTCATCTCACAGTGTGCTGTGTTGGCGGAGCGTGACCTCATCCAAAGTTTACACGCAACCGCCCCATGCTGCTTTGTTATCTTCAAACCAGCACATTCCAGCCTTCAAACAAAAAAAATGTCATCGTGCAGATCCTGCTGTGCTGTGAGAGGCACAAGAAGAAAAAAAAACCAAATGACTAACTCACCAAAGTTTCAGAAATTGAAAAACAAACACTAACAGGTTGCTGAAAATGACAAGGGTTGACGTGTGCATGTATGTTGGTTAGCTGCAGACGGATTGGAGCTTTACATGTCTGCTTACTCAGCAGCCTGCACCAAAGCACAGCATGCTTACCGTTCTTTTTTTAAAACAGACCACAGGGTAGTAAATAGCTACGAGGAGGATCACAACCCTCACAGCTGATTGGCTTGATGCTGGCCTGACACAAACAGGAAGCCAGTCATGCAAGTCAGAGAAGGGAGTGGACAGAGGGGAGAGGCAGGCAAGGTGCAGAACGTGGTGGAAAAACAAAGCAAGAATGTGTGAAGGCTTGCAGGACTTAGATTTGAGAGAGAAAGAGAGAGAGAGAGAGAGAGAGAGAGAGAGAAACTCTGTCTTTTTGTTTGCAGATTGCCATGTGACTCATGGAGGAATGCAGTGTGTGATTCAGATCTCTGCATCGTCAGCAGGCAGCCTGCACTGAAAATGGTGATGATGTGTGAAGCAACAGTAGGGCGAGAAGCCACAAAATGATGCTCCCCATAAACTGCAATCATGGTGTGATGTTTACCTGCAGGAGCTTTAAAGTGTGTTGCTAGAGCATTCACTCCTCTTGAACCATTTCACATTTTGCCACATTACAGTCATAAATTCTAATGTAGTTTAGAGGGATTATATGTGATAGACCAACAAAAAGTAGCAGAGTTGTGAAGTGGAGAGATAAGAATATTTTACTTTATTTTTTTTAAATATAAGAATCTGAAGAATGTGACATACATTTGTAATCAGCTCCTCTGAATTATTACTTTAATGAATCACCTTTTGCTGCAGTTACAGCTGCAAGTTGTTGCTCTAACAGTTTTGCACATCTAGAGACTGAAACATTTTCCCATTCTTCTCTTTAAAGCAGCTAAATAGTTCAAAATGAATGGAGAATGTCTGTGAGCAACAATTTTCAGCACTTGCCACAGATTCTAAATTGAATTTAGTGTCTGGACTTTGATTAGGCCATTGAAACATATAAATACGCTGTGATATAAACCATTTGATTGTGGCTATGGCTGTAGGTGGAAGGTGAACCTCCGCTCCAGCCTGCTTTGTCGTTTACTGCCTCATGAAGGTTTTCTTGAGGACATTGTGTTCAGGGTGACACATTTTACACGTCGGCCAAAAATTTCAGTTTTCTTCTTGCCCATTGCCCATAAAAGCCAGATTTGTGGAGCCCATGACAAATAGTTATCCTGTTAACTGATTCTGTCACGTGAGTTACGGATCTCTGCAGCTCCTGCCATTACAATTAATCTCTTGGCTGCTTTTCTGATTAATCTTCTACTTAATTAGTCAGTTTAGGTCTGCAGCCATGTCTTGGTAGATTTGGAGCTGCTCCATACTCTCTTTTTTTAAATGATGGATTGAACAGTGCTTTGTGAGATGTTTTTTAAACTATTTTATCACCTAACTGTGCTTTAAGCTTCTCTCTGACCTATTTGCTTTTTTTCTTGGTCTTCATGACGCTGTTTGTTCTCTAATATTCTCCAGCAAACTTTTGAGGCTTTCAGAAAACAGCTGGATTCCTGCTGAGGTCAAATGTCATACAGGTAGACTTCTGAAGGCAGTCAGATGACTTCGATTTTATTTTGGAGCATGAGAGTAAATAGAGTTGAATAAAAAGACTTTCTTTTTCTTTTTATGTCACAGTTTATGCACTGCCTTGTGCACAGCCTATCACATAAAATACCAGTGAAACCCATGATAGTTTTTAGTTGTATTGTGATAAAATGTGAAAAAGTTATAGGGTATGAATATTTTTGCAATGCCCAAGCATAGCTGGTTTGAAGTCCTTAAACGTGAAGCATGTAAATATAACGCTGTGAATGAGCTCAGGAAACATGTGACATACTCGCTGTTAGTTTCGAAAACGAGCCTTCTGCTAACATTTGCACCTTTTTTTAGTGTAGGATGTCACCTCTGAATGTGCAGTTGTCGGTATATCTGAAACTAACGCTAAAGTGATTTGAATTCCCCTTTTTTTTGTCACATTGCAACAACCTAGAGATTACGTAAGCGAAGCATAAAGTGACTAAAACGATTTCACTTCCTCGTTATTTGCCTTTTTGAGTAAACACAATACATGTTCCCTGTTTAACATTTGCCTATAGTAAAGTATGATCTCACAGCAGATAAAAGGAGGATTCGCTATCAGGTCATTAATCATCAAACAGCCAAGTGCGTTATCTCCTCTGTTGGGTAACTGCGGTGCATGTGACGGAGGTAAAGCACAGAGTGGAAATCATGAGTGACATATCAGCTCTGCTACCCGAAGAGCTTTTAGAAAAACAGCCCTCCTCCCTTCCTCTCCTGTCAACCTACTGTTCCCAGTGGCTGACTCTGAAGGTCAGATGGAAAAAAAAGAGAGGAAAAAAAAGAGTAGAAGAAGAAAAAGCCGCTGCCACCTCTGACTGACTGGTTCAAACAGGCCCTGGGAGGAATGGGGGTTGCTGGTGCGTGGGGCGTGGCTTTCTGAGCATGCCCAGTGAGCAGGAATGCCGTGTGATGGCAACACAGCGGGCTCTCCCATCTGCTGATGCACAGCTCGCCCTCGGGCCCTTTTCCATCCAGTCTAGTGAGCAGGCAGATCAATTTACTGTGGAATGAACACAAAGTCAGCGGCTGACGCATGCACACACATATTCACACATTCTTTGTGTTTGTCAATGACTCCCGCTCTGCTTTACACCGCACTGCACTGCAGCACCCAAGCAGACATAAGATTTTACTCATGCATGCATAAACCTAGAGAGAGAGAGCAAGAGGCAGAGTCGGCAACAATGAACAGATCCATTATTCAGGAAAACTCTTCTTCAGACAAAGCTTGCATGAGAGAAGATAAACCTTCCTGCTGTCAAATACCTGCAAAATACTGCTGACTCATCTTTACACATAAACACAGCCTCATAATGTCTTCTTCAATATCAAAGCTTTGTGGTAGCTGCTGACATGCTCTTTGTTGTTAGCAGATCTTGTTGCGGTTAAATGCATGATGCTTATTTGCAAAGAATGTTAGAATGTTTTTGGCAAAGTGAGACTCAGTGTGTGTGATTAGAATAACTGAAGAGTCCCGTCTTGTGGAGCTGAGGATCTGCTGACTAGACACTCTTGACTGCTCTGGATTAATTTGCCAGTTCATACTTATTTTATCCCTTCCTACTTCCATTTTGTACTCATATAGTTAACCATTGTGTATCAGTGTATTATACTTCATGTACTACAGTCATTTATGGAGATAAATACAGTGGACAACCTTCTGCAAATAGCTGAAATTAACATATAGCTGAAACTCCCTCTAAAAACGCTTATAACTGCCTATTTTAATAGTTCAAGCACCAAATATATATTAATATGCATTAAAATGCACTATGGACACTGTCTTAGCCTTACTGCAGAAATTAACATCTACACTCTTCCTTATTTCTGCTCTTGGGGCCCAAGAAAAACTAATGGTGCTCCGGTATTGGCTGCTCTGCAAACGCCAGCCAGTAGCATGTCAAGTAGCATTGCACCTTGGTATTTCAGCTGCCCAAACTACATTTTCTTTTGCAGATTTTAGACATACGCTAAAGAAACGTTCACAAACAGGCAAATTTTCCACAAATATTTTGGAGTTACACTTCAGAAAAATCCACAACTAGGTGAATCTATGAAAACTGAGCCACAAATAAATCGGGGTCCACTGTAATCATAAATATGGTTTTAAAATTAATCTATAATTATTAGATTATAACAGTAAGTATATTACAACCTATTTCCATTGCTCATGGTTCTGACCCTCGTTCTGCAAATCTGATTAGTAGACACATAAGAGACTATAATAACTCTGATGCTGGTGAATAATACTGATTTAAATCACATAAAATTGCATTTTTAAAAATCGGCCAGTTACTGATATCAAGGTACATTGAGATCTTAGTGTGTTGAAGTGCCATTGGACTTTTGCTGCATGTCTCCCCCAGTTCTCTCCCTGTCCTGTTTCGTTGCTGTCAGTGAGGGTCGCTAGTGCCACAAAATCATAAAAAACAAATTAAAATGCCATTACGAGACGTAACTAATTATTAGCATCTTGGATTATTCCAGCTACAGGAATAATCCGCTTTTCTGTTTAAAATATACGTTTGTGTAAATACATTAAAATATGTATAATTAATATATAATGTATTATTTAACGTAATTGTATATGGTTTCTCCAGACTTTCAGTGAAGATATATTTTCCTTGACTGCAAGGGCCAGTTGGCTCTTTCGAAACATGACAGACTATGACCCCTGATCTACTTGAAATAGCTGAGTGACCTATTTATAGAAGCACCATAACCATGTGTCCTTAATGAGGAGTAGATGATAGAATATTACTTTCAGTTGTCAAAGCAGGGTCCCACTTGTAGCTACGACTTGGTTCAGATGTCATACCCAACAAAATGACCAAAACGTTAAGTGTACAAAATGGTGAAACGGTGACATGACAAGCTCTTGTCACAATGATTTTAAAATGTATTATGAGGCTACTTTGTGCAAGCAACCAAAAATCCAACTAAATTTTTTAAAATACAAGTGGGAGTACTCGAGTAAGGCCACTTAAAATGTTAATTTCCCAGGCTGAATGCAAAATCAGATATGCAAGTCAAGGTGCGACTCGGTTGTACCTGCTTTCTCTTACATTACAGGAATAACTGAAGGACTGGGAGATGTAATGTGTTCTTTTATTTGCAGAGTCACGCCTGCACTTTGTGATATGCTAATAAGTCTCCCTTTAAGTAACTGAGCTGTGCTTGGGAAAATCAACCAAGGTCCGATGACGCATTGTCTGTGGGATGATCAAAGAAGCAGCAGAGCTGATGAAAGAGATGTTCTCCAAGGATCCAACCGTGACAATGATAGAGATGAATTTGCAGGAGGAAAGGATGAGTTAGTCACGAACAGGAGGACTGTTTCAATTTCTTTTCCTAATTCCTCTCTCAGTACTCAATCAAAAACATATTTTTTTCTATGAGTATGTCCTTCCCAGATTTGTCCTTCATCCTCTTCCTGTGTTTTTTTTTTTTTTAAACCACAAACCACTACAGCTCACTCCAGTCTCACAGCCGCAGCCATTTTTGCCACCTCTACTCATCTCTGCCTCTGGTTCGAGGGTTTCCAAATCAGGAGCATCTGACTCACCACCTACTCGTGTGTCTCTGTGACCTCAGTCCACTCTCTCACATTTGAATACTGCACACAACAATCTTCCTGCAATTCTTTATCCACTGCAAACACAACCAGTCATTGAATGCACTCCCATTAAAAACATGCCAGCAACAGACAGCTGCAGTTCAAAGCTGCAGAAACAGCTGGCTCTCATTGTCTGCACAGGAACTGACGGATATTTGAAGCCGGCAACGGCTGCTATTAAATGTTTGTCCGTCTTTGTCCTCAAATGCCAAACACATCTCGTTCCTGTAATGTTTGGCCATTGCTGAGGCCTGCTTGGAGACCGCAGTTACTTGGATCCTCACACCGTGCCGAATATGCTCCCTGTTTGCCTCCCGGAGAAGGCAGACATTCAATCCGACCTCCTCAATGTCAGAATGGCGACGGAGATATACTTGGTAACTTGTGTTTTTGCACCCCCCCTTCCACCCTTTCCCAGTGTGAGTGTGTATGCATGTATCTTTCAAGCCCTTCATTTCCCAGAAAAGAGCTGAGGATTTATGAGTGCATGGGCCGCCGCGAGCGACATCTCCAGAGAAGGATGAGTGTTTCCTGCAAACAGTTGGGAGGGAGGGTGGGGAGGCGTTGCTGTGTGTGTGTGTGTGTGTGTGTGTGTGTGTGTGTGTGTGTGTGTGTGTGTGTGGGTGGGTGGACAGCTTCCATAGAAACACTATCCACTAACACTTGAGGAGTGTCATCAAGAGGAGGTGTGCTGTGTGTGAGCACGGAGGAGGCGTGTTTCTGAGAAAAAGCCCACGAGGCCCTGCAGATCTGTGATTGACAGTTGACTCTGCTGATTACTGCCCCTCAGGGACAAACTCCTGACAACAGCTGCTGCTTCAAACTCCCCCTGAACTCTCGCTAACATCAGCCGTCTCACATAACGTCTCTCCAAATATGTCCAAACTTGACTCGTCAGGTTAAGCATGGCATTCGAATCCCCTTCTTCTACGTCTGCCTCTGCAGAAATCTGACACAGGAGGACTTTGCTCAACCTGCTGAACCGACAAGTATCTGCAAAGTATCCCGAGCCCTTTCGCCCGCGTCTCCCCTCTTTATCCTCTGCCGCCGCCATCGGGCGGTGCGGACGTGAGGAGGAACAGTGACTTCATGGTGGGGTTGTGTAAGAACACGGGGCGAGGCCTGAAAACCGAGCCGTGTGAGACAAACGAAAGTGCTGATGAGCCAAAAAGAGAGCTAGTGTTGCTGGAAGCCTGCAGATATGACCACCCCCCCCCTCCCCGAACCCAGCATCCAGCACCCCCCGGGCAGAAGTCAGATGTCAGAGAGGACAGACGAGGCGCAAACTCATTGGAAGCCACGTGGACAGTATGTGGTAGAAGGCCCTGCTATGGGGCAGGGGTGGGGGGTGGTCAGGGCATTAGGTTTAAAGGGTGGGGGGTTGAGGGGATCTATTCCAACGGAGAGAGAAAGGTCGCAGTGTAAGCTGATAAAGGCAGGAGGCAGGGCTTGGGGCCGCTTCCAGGCCAGCCAGTCAGCTGACGCTTGCAGCTGTGTTTGGAACATCAATATGAGCCTTGTTCAGCCTCTTTCCACCCCCCCGCCATCACCACCTCCTCCCTCCCTCGCTTGCTCACTCGGCATCCCCCCTCCCACTCCTCCCCCAACACGCTGTTTCCTTTTCTTTTTTTTTATTTTTATTTTTTCCAGCTCTGATTTATGAAAGTAGGGCATGTGCCCATAACTGCTGCATCAAGGCACATGGCTTAGCCTCCAGAGGTACTAAGGCTCTGTTTACATCAGCCCAGACAACTGCACTGCATTGCACAATCGCCACAGGCAGGCCGTGTTATATAAAGTGGGGAGCCACGTTGGCTCTGTTGTTTTTGTTTCCCATCTCAGGCCTCCTTCTCTACCTGTAAGTCCAGAACCTTGAAAATCCAGAGTTTTTCAACAGCCACAAGGATTGTATGTGTTAGACCAACACAAAGTGCTGCAGAATTGTAACCTGGAAGGAAAATTTTTTTTTTTTTTTTTTTTTTTTTTTTTTTACAAATAAAAATCTGAAAAAGTGTGCTGTGCATTTGTGTTCAACACAAATCTGGCTTTTATTGGTGTGGCAATAAGTTTTCTACAAGCCAAGTTGGGGGTCAAAATGTGCTCTGATCAGATAAGACCAAAATTAAAAATTTTGGCCTCTCTGTAAAATGCTGTGTCCAAAATCCTTCCAGCAGTGATATATGGCGGTGGCAACATCATGCTCTGAGGATGTGTTTCCTTACCAGGGACAGGAGAGTTCATCATAGTTGATGGGAAGATAGATGGACTGAAATACAGAGGAAGAGGCATGGGATGTATCAGTGGACCTCCAAGCATCAAATATTAAAAAATGTTAAAATGTTTGAACCAAACTGCCTTCTAGTTATTTCATTCACTCTTTCGAATGGTGCAGGAGGTTTATTGTTGACAAGTACAAGAGCATGAGAATGTCCTAACAAACAGAGCGGGAAAAGCTGAGTTTTACTGTACCGAGTGTGAGAGAGGTGTGTTTGCTCAGAGATGACAATTAGTCCCAAATGAACCACAGAGGAACTTCACGTTCGGTTTCCATGGCAACAAATCAGACTACTCAGCCGGGCAAAGACAAAAAAAAAAAAAAAAAAAAACCCAAAACAAAATAAAAGTGTGTTCCCAACAAGCAGACCTGAGACAAACACAGATATGTCCAAAACGAGTGTAACTGGGATGGGACACCGAGGATAAAATCTGAGGCAGGTGATGATTTATATGGAGGACGAGTGGATTGATGGTTAAAACCACTTTGTTTTCCATCGTGAGTCATAAAAACAAGGCTTAATGAGCATAACTTGTCTTTGGAAAGATATTAATGGAAGTTGGAAAAACACCAACAGCTGCTGGCATCACAAACCATTAACCATTCAAATCACTTACCTGTTCCCCGCCTAGGTTTCTGCAAGGCTTCACTGTATCCATGTCTGTGTGTAAATATGCCAGACACTGACTCATCAGTCATGTAGTTTCACCTCAGAAATGTGGACTAAAGGGATGGACCACTATCTCCCTCTTAAAGGAATAGTTCTGATTTTTTTAAATGAGGTTCTATTGAAAGGTTATAAGCAGTTAATATCCTACCAGTAGGAAACTCTCTTGGCATCTTATTTAGTCAAAATCCAGATTAATTAAAAGCAAACAAAAAAGACTAGATCTGACTTCTATGGTCAAAACAACTCTATCAAACATAGTGGTTTGTTCAGATGCTATTCAAACTGTGTCATGTTTTGAATTGGGCAATTTCATACAAACAAACCAATGATTATCTACACAGGAAATGGAGGTTGCAGGAAGTGCGCCGCTAAATATCTTCCTGTGTAAAATACGTACTGATAGCGGAACATGTAAAGCCATTTCCATTTAAAGTAACTTTCCTGTATAAAAGTAAGACCGCATAAAAATCACTAAAATAATATTTACTTAAACTGCTGTAATATTTTTTGCATTTTACAACCAGACCATCACAGATTAGTTGGTTCTGGAGGCTAAAGTTAACAGCTAGCTCAAGGTGGGTCATGACCAAGCAGACGTCTTCTGTCTTGAAAACAAAATCTCCAAAATGTCATAGAAGTTTATGTGAATGCTATTTTATGATTCATGTTTGCACTGGATGGACAGTGAAGCTAATGACTATTTACATAGGAAATGAAGGCACACTGCCTCCTACCTCCGTTTCCTGTGTAAAAATTATTGGCTGCGGTGAATAACCATCCAATGCAAATGTGACAGAGTTCAATGTTTTTGAGATGGTCAAGGTTCGCTTTGGTCACCACTCAGACAAGCCACTAGCATTAGCCTCCACAACCAACTAATCTGGATTACTTTAGTTTAAAAAAATATGGCAGCAGTTTAAGCAAACACTATTTTGTTGATTTTCACACTCAGTTACTTTCTATGAGGTGGGAATTTGACAAGAAATTGTTTTATTCTCAGTATATGTTTTACACAGGAGAATCATTGGTTGTGCACCACTTTCTACCTCCACTTCCTGTTTACATGACCGTTGGCATGACTCCTTATAATAAAAAAAAAAAAACCCAAAATAATGATTCATAAAATAGCATTTTCAGAAACTGCTGTGAAATTTTTCAGAGTTTATTTGTGTTAGGACATTCCACTTTGGACCAACTGATCTGAATTTATACTAGAGATGCCAAGACAGTTATGTACTGCAGGCAAGATATCAACTAACCTTTCAACAGAACCTTGCTTCAAAAATGGCAAACTATCCCTTCAAAGCCCAGAGAACTGTCTGATCATACAACTAGCTTTGTACTTTTTTGTTTTTGTGCCTTTCCCAGACTCCAAAGCTGCTTTGAATCAGTATTCCCTGGCAATAAAACGCAGTGAAAGATGCAAACTGTCTCATTTTTTTAAAATCCCCAACCTAAGTAAGAGTTGTTTTTTTTTTTACAAGCCCTCAGAGATGTGTTTGTGCCTCTCATGCTTCCAGTCTTTGTTGCTAGCTGCCTCCTTTGTAGAACTCCTTGTATCCTCTCGCTCATCCCTCAACCCCTCCACCCACTCTCTCCCCTCCCTCCTCCCGGCGCCCATGCTATCCTCTCCCGCGCTATCATAACTCAGGCTGTTACTTGGCAACGTGGTCCCAGCTGGACCCAACATCAGCCACGTTGCTACGGCAACAGAAACGCACACATGCAGACACGGTAAACATGCCCCCCCTCTTTTCAGAGAGCAGCAGCTCAACATGCAAATAAAAACCCACATGTGTATTCAGCTCAGAGCAGAGGCATCCATCAAAGCGGGAGCGCTCAGATTAATCAAAGCGGGAATGATTGCCAGCATGATCTCATGCACCTGCAACATCTTGACATCTGTGTTTTCAGGGTAAAATCGGGAAGAATGATGTCATGTGTTGCTGATCCTACGGAGGTATTGCACTACATGCAGAGGACAGCCATCTGGCTGCATTGATCCACCCTGTTATAATTTCTATCTTCACATTTAAAAGAAAACCCTGCTTTAGATCATCTTTGTACGTTTATTGCCAAGTTCGACACATCACGCCAACTGTGTGTCTCGAGGAAGTAAACCCTCCTCTCCACAGTCTGGTTAACACTGCCTCTGTCGTCATGGCAACCTGATCCATCATCTTCAGGGGGATCAATTGATTCATTATTGAGTGAGGCGCAGCCCCCTGCTCTGCTTCCCGTTCACGTCTACTTACTCTGCCTTCTAGCATCTATTATTGACATCTACGCCTGCCCACTCACTGGGCTGAAGAATAGAGAGATGTCAAGTTTGCCCCTCATGGAAATATGATTCAGGTCTCCCCCCTCCCCAACGAAAGGCCTGTTATTTGAACATTTTTAAAAGATGGTCTCTTGGTTCTGCAGGTGTCCACCTCATCTGAGCAGGGTGTGGAATTTGATTTAGGTATTCTGGCGATTTGTGGAGGTACGAGAAAAGGAAAATGGAGTCTAAAAATGACTGATTTCCAGTCCTAAATCTCTGTCTTATTGTCTAAAAGTTGCATCCATCCATTCATCCATCCTTTTTGCAGGTTCCGTACATAAAGCCTGACCACTGCAAAAATATCTGCAGTAAATGCATTGTGAATTCTCGTCTTCATAAAACAAAATTGCTGAAAAAAACTCAGACACCATGGAAGTTTGAGTCTGGAAAAGTATTGCATTTTGATTGTATCTGAGCTATGATAAGAACTACGATGAAAACTATTTCGGGGAGATTGATGCAGATGGCTTAAAAGCAGTAGAAGAAGTGTACAAAAGACAACACACTTGGATGTAAAGACATGATAAATTAGCATCAGATGAAGGTTTAGAAAACAGGTTCGGGGGTAAATATAAACCTGACAACGCATAGCATGTTCAAAAACACAGTTCTCGGAGCGGGCATTTGTAGCGGCAGGGGAATACGCAGTCTGATTGTAGTGTGTCCTCCGTTGTCTGGCAGCGCACCTCAGCAGAGCCTGGAGGCCTGAGATGGGTGGGGAGCTCAAAAGCTTCTGCTGAAGGAACACAGGAAGACAAATATATGTTGTATAGGAAAATGTGTGCTAAGATGGATGATGTCAGCTGCGGCTCTTTGACATTTTAAGTGTCATCTCTGAGGGAATTAACACATTAGTCCTCTTTCCTGGCCCTGTTCAATGCTGGGGAAAACCTCCTAATGGATGTCAAACAAGCCATCTCTCTGGAAGAAAGAGCAGAGGGGGATGGTGGTGGTGGTGCGGTGGGGAGGGCTCTTGCAAAGCTTTTCACACGAGCTGTGTAACAGATAGGTCTCACGCTGAGCGTCATCTGGACTAAAAGCCTTGCTGCATTTCCCGGCATAAGAGTAACTCAATCTGAGCAGCTGCACTCATTGGCAGCTCTGCTTTCCACCAGTTCTTTCCTTTTGACCTGAGATGGCTCAGTCTGTGACAGCCACACTGTGGAGTTATTTCATGCATTTATAATTATAGGAGAGCACTGACTTGGGCAGTCCAAAACCACAGTGCTCCTTAAATTTGAAAAGCTGTCATGGTTGCCTCTGCAGCTACTCAGAGATATAATAAGTTTCACCAAGTGATTAATGTATTATTCACAGCACAGCCCCAATAAAAAAAAACCTGCAAGGTAACCGGCAGTCAGCATCATATTTCCAGATGGGCTTTCATCAAACCATAAGAGTTGGCATTTCTCGTAGGATGCATCATCCACTTGTGGACTGAATCAACGCTTGACTCGCAGTTTTATCTCACTGTCCTATGAGCCTGTAATCTTCCTTTTCCAGCTCATTGAGAAAAGCAGATCGGATGTGACAAATCCAAGGCCACAAGTGACAAATGAGGCGGGAAATTTACAGTGATGAGAAGGTCTCATTTATGAAGGAAGGTCCTCTATAAGCTGGAACGTGTGGATTTCTGTTTCATTCTTTTCCCGCCCAAGGACCGTCTGACAGTTTTATCTCCCCCTTGTGAAAGCTTTTCAGCTTGTTGGTAAAATAATTACATGCCCCCCTTGAACTATATTCACACACATCACAACCTCAGACTTCAGTGTGTTTCGTTGGGATTTTATGAGTTAGACAAACACAAAGTAATGCATAACTGAGAAGTTGAAGGAAAAAACACATGGTTTTCTAATGAATACAAATAAAAATCTAAAAAGTCTTCAGTGCATGTGTATTCAGCCGAATTAATACTTTGTAGAAGCACATTTTGCTGCAATTACAACCGCAAGGCTTTTTGGGGTACGTCTCTCACTCCTTTCCACATCTAGACCCTTCATGCTCTGGGTGTATGTTTAGGCTTGGTCGTGTGCTGGAAGTGTTTGCAGCCTCCAACAGGCTTTCTTCCATCATCCCATCTACCCTGACCAGTTTCTTAACCCTGCTACAGTAAAGAGTCCCCACAGCATGATGCTACCAACATCATGTTTCAGCTAAGGAAGGTGTTTTTAAAGTTGATGTCAGTTTTCCACCACGCATAAAACTTTGCTTGTAGAGTTCATAGATTGATTTTTGGACTGATCTGACCACAGCAGGCTTCTTTCCCCAGTTTGTCAAGTCAAGTTTGTTTGTATTGCACATTTCAGTACAAGGCAATCAAAGTGGTTTACTGGATAAAACATAAACAACAACCATTTATGAAACAAGCAACAAACATTACATTTTGTCAAATGCCACCACAAGGAAAATCAAATATACATCTAATATATTAATCAGTGTTCCTGGGTAATTATTAATCAAAGGCAGCTCTAAACAGGTGGGATTTTAGCCTTGATTTAAAGGAACTCTGTGCTTTGACTGTTTTGCAGTTTCTGGAAATTTGTTCCAGATTTTGGATCATGAAAACTGAATGCTGCTTCTCCATGTTTGGTTCGACTCTGGGAGTTTGCTGAGTCCTCTTCATGGCTTGTGACACACTGAAAAAACAACATCTTGTGACTTTCTTGTTATCATGGCTTTTATGTAGCGCTCTTCCATAAAGGTCAGATTGTTGGAGTATTTGACTAAGAGGTGTCTTATAACAGATTCTCCCAGCTGCACCATGGGTCTTGGCATGCTCCTGACTGATCCTCCTGTTATTGCCCTCCTATCCTGGACTGTCACTTTAAGTGGACAGACATGCCTTGCTAGGTTTGCAGTTGTGTCATAATCTTTCTATTTTCAGATTATGGATTTAACAGTGCTCCACGCAAAGCCCAAAATTTAGGATCATAACCTAACCCTGCTTCAAGTGCCTTCACAGCTTTCTCCCTGAACTGTCTGTTGTGTTTCTTAGTCTTCATGATGCTGTTTGTTCACTGATAATCTCTACAAACCTTTGCAGAACAGCTGAATTTCAAGATTAAACCTATTTATTAATTAGACAACTTAAAAAGCGGCCTGTAGCGCTGGATTTTATTTTAGGGGGGTCAGAGTAATAGGACTACCCCTTTTAAAGGTACACTCTATCTCCAAAACATTTGAAAAACAAGGTCTCCTTTTTCCATTCACTTCCCAGTTACACACTACATTGTGTCAATCTACTGAATAAATACAAATAAAAAGCATTGAACTTTAACTTTCTAATGTGAAAAAAGTCAAGGGGTATGAGTACTTTTTTACAAGCCTCCATATCTTTTGATCCAATGAGCAGGCGTTGCTGCTGATGTTTCCCTCATGTGAAATCAGACCTTGTTCTGCCATCGTTAAACGCACATCCATACACAGATTGTTGGGGCAGCAGCACCAGAACCAGAGACCTAAAAAGATTCAACCACCTGATAAAGAAGGCTGGTTCTGTTCTGGGGACGACTGTGGAACCTCTGGAGATGATGATCCAAAGGATTTTGCATAAAATTAAGAAAATTATGGACAATCCTGACCATCCTTCTACAAGACTGTGATTGGAAAACAGGGTCTCTTTAGTCAGAGGCTTCTTTCAGACTGGTTGTAAAACAGACTGCCACAGGAGATCTTTCCTGCCCCACAGAGCCATCACAATCTATAATAACTCTTTAATTAAATGAGTTACAATCGACATTTAATTTCCCTTTTGGGATATAATAAAGTAATTGTTGAAAACAGCAAAAAAAAAAAAAAAAAAAAAAAAAAAAACGAAAAAGAAAGTGAAATACTTCTGGCAAGCAACCAGCTGTCATAAAAATAGAGGGCATAAATGAATAACATGAAAACGAGTGGGGGCAGATAGGCTGCCCCCTCATGTGCTCGCCTCACATTCAAATTTAGCTTTGCGTGGGAAATTGATGAGACACAGAGCTCAAGCCAAAAGTCTTCAAAGAACGCGGTTACACAAGATGCAAGGCGTCAAACCCACTTTGTAGTTCTCGGGAGAACGAGTGGGCGTTTTAGCAGCCGCGCTCCACGAGGTGAAAACAGTTGCAGCTCTGTGGGGCCCCCCAAAAAATGATAGCATACAACAGTTACATCAAGGCTGAAGTGTATACAAAGCAAAGCAGGAGTGATTTTTTTTTTTTTTTTTTTTTTTTATCCTACCCCGTTTAGATGATTGCAGTTGTGGTGTGCTGTCATTCTTCATGCTTTAGGCTATGTTTATTGGTGCTATAAAATATAGCAGGCATAGGAGAAAGGAAAAGACAAACGTGTCAGGAAGCAAAAGAAGAGGTGATGGCTTGTAAGTGAACATTTCCAAGGCCCAGTATTTTAACAATGTATGCTATATAAAAAAGTTATTTATTTAGTACACACATTTCAGCTAGCAGAAGGAATAAACTTTCATATCACCAGTTTGAGACGAACATTAGTGACCATAGATGTAGTTAAATACCATACAGAGGGTGTGACCAGTGACAGATAGGACCTTAACGGCCCTATTAGTGACCTTAATGGCACCGTTAGTGTATTAGTTGTTCTAGCTACAATTTAAAAGCTTAAGCTCCCAACCTATGTTCAGAACTGAAGATGCCTTTCAGATGAGAAGTGAAACGTCTTCAACAAACATTAGAAGAACCCTGGTTGTCTTCTATTTATTTGCTAAGGATTGTCTCGCCCTGGATGACAGAGAATCTACACCAACAATTTCTGACGACCAAAATCTCCCAACTAGATATTTTACATAGTATAGATATTTCATTCAGAAAAATAAAAGTAGATGGAGCAGAGGAAGAACACAAAAAGTAAAAAAAAAAAAAAAAAAAAAAAAAAAACAAACCCAATATGGCCACTTTTCTTGTGAAGAGACTTTATTTTGTAATGTGACTTTTTATTGCCTCCATACAAAAAAAAAAGATTGTAGAGTACTTTATTCTGTATACGTCAGAAAGCTTTGACATGAACTATATCCAAACAGTCCTGAATGGTTCGTTGCCTACATACAGATAACACTTCTGTGAATTTGGACTTCGACGTTTGGGTCAAATTAGGGTCAGGGAATCAGAATGGCACCAAATCTGACTCAAAGAATGTTGATCCTCGTAAAAACAAGGACTGTGAAGTGAATTGTTGGCACCGTTACAACACAAGTCCACTAGAAAAACATCTACAAACAACACAAATAGACTTGTCTGTGCAACTTTGGCAAAACATGTCTAAAGACAAACATCGCTGGCGCATGCAGTCCAAGCACCACTTCAGCTAACATCTGTTGAAAACAGGATACTATGTCTGCATTACTAAAGAAATGGCATTATTAAAAAATATGTAGTTTTATTTTCTTCTATGTTCAAGCAGACCTTACTGTTGAACAAACGAGGCTAATACATTGTTTCTTCTTGCCATGCTAACTTGTCTCAATAGCTAACAAGCCAGTTTTTTGTTAAGGTCTATATTGATAGGGCAAAAATTTCAAATGTAGCAAAACATAAAATTTTGACCTTTTGAGTTTTTAATGTGTTTTACCATCCATTAAAACTATTCTGTTGCATGCAACCATTGCTATATAGTTTTTGTCAGGTGGTTGCTGAGTAAACTAGCTTAAAGTCAAGTCATGTTTATTTGTATAGCACAGTTCTGCAGCAAGGCAGTTCAAAGTGATTCACATCATAAAACATCAACCAAGTATACAGCAAATCATCAAAAACATCAAAATCATCAGCACGTATGCAGCCAAATTATCAAAATCATCAAGTAAATAAAATCATCAAGCAGGCATTGCTGCTGAGTTTCAGTGCTGCACACAAAAATCATCAAAAATCGAGCAAATATCAATGCATCAAATCATAAGTATCGTCAAGCAAATATCGTCAAGCAAAAATAGTTCAGTGTGCTACTTACTACTGATCAAAGGCAGTTCTAAACTTGTAGGATTTCAGCCTTGATTTAAAGGATTTAGTGTGCGGCTGTTTTGCAGTTTTCTGGAAGTTGTTTCAGATTTGTAGTGCATAAAAAAACTGAAGGCTGCTTCTCCATGTTTGGTTCTGGTTCTTGGGGATGCAGAGCAGACTAGAACCAGAAGACATGAGTGGTCTGGAAGGTTGATACAACGACAACGTCTTTAAGTGTTTTGGTGCTAAGCCCTTTCAGTCAGTGATTTATAAACTAGCAGAAGTATTTTAAAGTCTATTCTCTGAGCTACAGGGAGCCAGTGTAAGGACTTTAGAACTGGGGGTGATGTGCTCTATCTTCCTGGTCTTAGTGAGAATAAGAGCAACAGCGTTCTGGATCAGCTGCAGCTGGTCTGATTGACTTTTTTAGGCAGACCTGTTAAGACACTGTTGCAGTAAACAATGTGACTAAAGATAAATGCATGGATGAGTTTTCTCAAGATCTTGTGGAGACATTAGTTTCTTTGATCCTAGAAATGTTCCTTCAGGTGATAGAAGGCCAACTTTGGTAACGGTCTTTATGTGTCTCTGAAGGTTCAGGTCCGGGGTCCATCACTACAACCCAGATTTCGGGGCCTGTCACTAGTTTCTAGCTATAATAACTGAAGCTGTACGCTGACTCTAGATCGTTCTTCTTTAGGTCCAAAGATAACAACTTCAGTTTTGTTTCTGTTCATCTGGAGAAAGTTTGGCACATCCACGCTTTGATTTGTTCTAAGCATCTGTTCAGTGCTTGGATGGGTCCGGAGTCACCTGGTGACATCGTGATATAGAGCTGTGTATCATCTGTGTAGTTATGGTAATTAATCTTATTACTGTTATAATCTGAGCTGGTGGAGAATGTAAACATTAAGTAGGAGAGATCCCAGGATTGAACCTTGGGGTACTCCACGTGACTTCTGTCCACTCCGATGAGAAGTTGCCTATTGACACAAAGAAATCCCTGTTCTTTAGGTAGTATTCGAACCAATTACCAGAGAACCATACCAGAGAGTCCAACCCAGCTCTCCAGTCTCTTCAATAATATATCATGGTCAACAGTGTCAAATGCTGCCGTGAGGTCCAAACAGAACCAACACTGTGTTCTTCCATAGTCTGGATTTGTGTGGATATCACTGGACACTTTGACGAGGGCAGTCTCAGTGAGGTGGTGAGCACAGAAACAGGACTGATAGACATCAAAGTGGTTTGTCATTGTTAAGAAGCTACTTAACTGTTGAAACATAGCTTTTTCAATAATTTTGCTGATGAATGGAAGGTTGGAGATTGGCCCGTAGTTCTGCAATAGTGATTTATCCAGATTGTTCTTTTTTAACAGTGGTTTGATAACTGCTGTTTTTAGAGCCTGGGGGAAAACACCTGATGAGAGGGAGGAGTTTACTATTTGAATCAGGTCAGATGCAATGACAGGCAGAACTTTCTTAAGGAAGGTTGTAGGTAGTATATCAAGACAGCAGGAGGATGAGCTTAATTGTAAAGAGCACAGAAGCAAAGCACTTGCTCATCTTGTTACACAATGCACATAAACACCTTTCATTAAAACATTAATCTCTTAAGCTATATTATGTTGACTTAAGTCACTTGTTATTCTACTCCTGAGAAATGGATTGCATTTTTGAGAGACAGAATATACATGAAAAGCCAGTCAATTTTGATGAAAATTTTCAGCTGAGGGAAAATCTTTTCATTTGAAGGAAATTAAAATTGGGTGTGGCAAAATAGCTAAAACAGTAGCCCCTATTGCCAGGTTGACATATGAGAGCTGGGACATGTAGAACGCAGCCAAACAAACAAGAAAGTGTCTTGAAGGGCCCTATTTACGCGACGTTTCCAAAAATCCTTTTCCATTGCATAAAACTGAATTTACACAACAGCAGAATGAAAACACTAACTAGCTCTTGAAACGATGTAGTGCACATACCAGGCCTGTAGGAGGTGGGGAAACTTTGTAAGGCATGTTTTCATAACCCTTCACTTGTACAGAGATGCACAAATGATCTGCCGCATGTAATCTATAGCTATGTTTCCATCCAATTGGACTTTTTCACAACTTTTAAAATGTCGCAAAAAAAAAAAGCGAATTAGGTGTGTTTCCATCTACTGGTTTGAGGCAAATCAATGGGGTTATGCAAAACGTTATTTCGTCAGATGTTGACATTACGCATAGTTGTAATAAACAGGAAGTAGAGGGTGCATACGAGCATCATCCACACATTTCAGCAGTTTAAAAGCCCGTCGGACCTCAACTGTAAAACTCTACACTGAACACAGATTATTAAATCACAGTTTTAAATTATAAAACATTTATTTTGCTTTTTGATTTTCTCTGTGTGTGTTTTTTGTACTCACACAGAGATAATAGCATTTTTGTTGTTTTTCGGATTAGGATGAACCTAAATTGACACAACCATGAAAAGCAGAATATAGTTCTGATTCTGACTGGTTAAATACACTCAACTATTCTACAGTGATTCCAACACAGCTTGTTGTTTGTAAAGTCTCTAGTGGACTCTTTTTGCAGAATGGTCTATGTCAGAAGAGTTGGTTGGTCGTTGGTTGTATATGGGGTGGCAGAAGGCGGGGGTCACCCGTGGTCCATTCATGCAAGAAATCACCCCTGTTTGCAGTCCAAATATTTACCCACTGACCTCAGCATGTTATGCAACACTCAGTTACATTGGCGGCTTTTAGAGCTAATATTGAACGGGCAAAGAACTTGTCCTGCTTTTGGAGGAGTCAATACTGTATCTATTGAACACTTCACTGTGTAAAATCTGCATTGAAAGAAACTAAACGATGATAAATCTGGTAGCTCCGGCTGCTGCTATATTATTATTAACAATGCGTTATTAGGAGCTGTCTGCAACAGCCAACTGTATCGGTCTTGCTAAAATGGAGAGAGCAGAGCGGAAACAGAGGATTGCCACATTCTTGTGGGGGCCCTACATTCCCCTGAGCATCAAAACAGCATTATAACTCGTACAGTTCCTCCACCACCAACACCCCTTGGCGCCTCCTGCCCCCAGCTTCCTGTGCAACAGCATGGCCGCTCAGCCCCTCCCTTCCCTTGCTCTCATCTCGGTCAAGCTCCATCTCCCTCTACCCCGCCGCTCCAAATACATTATTTACACCCCACCCCTCCCTTCAGCAGAGCTCCAAAGAATCAGGGCAGAGGGAAATAACACCACTGTATAACACCCCCCCTCCCCCAACACACACACACACATTGCACACTAAAGCTGACACCCCTCCACCCCCACCTGCTCGCTCTTTTCTCTCTCTGCAGGATGAAAATACAGAGCAAGGCTGAGCTGCGACAACGGGAAACTCTGTGAGGCCCCGTCCCTCCCCACTAATCCCTTCTGACGTGCCTCCCGAGGGCAGGGATTTGCTACAAGTCAATGCAGGAGACCTACAGTATGCAAAACAAGCCTGTCTGACTCTCTCATGATGTTCAAAGCCTCTGCACTGCTGGTGAGACAGGAAGGCAGATCAGAGACAGAGAGGGGGAGAGAGAAAGAGAGGGGGGAAAAAATAACTGCACACAGTCTGCTCATGTTAACCCGTTCCTCACCCTCCTCTTCAGTGCAGTGAGCCACTTCCCTCCTCTAGTTTCACCTCTTGCCTACATTGTGCATGCACATAATGCTGACGACACATGACACGATCTCTCTTGTCACTGCAGCCCCGCTCACTTCTCCTCTTCTTGTTTCTCTTCAGCTGTTAGATGGAGCACGTTATCTGACCAAAGAGCTAAAACCGCACAGCATGAACAGGAATTCACAGATCATGTGATGCATTCGCTTCTCTCAGGCAGTGCTGCTGAGTTTCAGTGCTGTCAAGCAATGTGGCAATGAGAAGATGCATGTTTGGAGGGCTGGAGGAGGCCCATGGGCGGGTGGATGACGGGTGACATTATTAGAGAGAAGAAGTCACAACACGTTATGGTTTGGTGTTTTCCAAGCTCTTTGGCTCACACTCAAAAAGAATGTAAACAAGTGAGTTCGGGGTGGGGGGGAACCATCTTGGAGAGTGGAGGAATGGCAGGAGATTAAGCAAAATTACAGTGGAGGAGATTGGAGGGGGTGTAGCAGCAGAGGAATGGAAAAACAGATGACAGAAAGACATTACCCCACAGAGGCAGAGAAATCCACCAGGATTTGTAGCCTGCTTTAGGTTCACGTGATTGGCTAAACTGTTGACTCCACCCTCCCCACCACCACACTTTTTCCACCCAACCTCAGACCCTTTGAGATGGAAAATGGGTCATCTGTGTGAAAGTTAATACTCTTAGCACGTACAGCACTGCTTTATTTTTAGGACGTGCCTTGGAAATAATTTCTTCCTATTTTCCGGCCCCTCAGTGGTGAATGCAGTGAAAAACTTGTGGTTAAATAAAGCGTGTTGCTACCATGAGGGGCTTCATGATAGTCTGGACGTGGCTCGTGTTTCTCCAGAGCCAGCCCTCTCCATGACAACGTAAAGTATAGGCTGCAGACGCCAGCACCAAGGCCACAGCATGTGCCACAGGATACAGACAGTAGCGACGGTGTGGCCTCCCACGGATGCTTCATCACACAGATCTAGATTGTGGGCAATATGGCTCGGTAAGGGTTGGTATTTGGGACCACAACTGCCGCAAATAGTTGAAATCCGCAAATACTTCAGACCACCTCTAAAACCACTGATCACTTCCTATTGCAATACCTCAAAAAACAAATATTCCCTAAATCTAAATATTCATTAATGCACAATACCAACCAATAGCGTGTCAACTTCCACTGTGCCTGGGTCACAAGCTGCATTTTCTTTTGAATATTTTAGACATGCTCTTATTGCACATAGTTATTCCTTTGATTGCCTTGCTTTTATAGAACATCACAAGTATATCCAGATAATATTAGCTGGTTAATTAGTAGGGCTGGGGTAGCCAGTCTGCAGCCTGCAGCTTTACCCATTTACCCAACATTGCTACCTTAATAAGAGTGATTGGAGGCACTTCTACAGTTTCCACACCATAATTTTCAGTGTTAGAAGCTCTTTCTTGCAAATGCGGGCAAACTGTAGAAGTTTTCTTTCAGCCAACTGGACTGACAGTGCTCAGCAACAGGTGGGGAAGGGAAGTCCTGCATTACTCTATGCTCTATACAGCCCAAGAAAAACGTCACGCTTCTGATTCCCAGCAGAAGCGGGACGTGCGTTGATTATTGTAACGGTAATAATTGCGTTATATTATCTTAGCAGAAGTAGGAATAACTGTTGCTTTTATGACTGGATTACATTTTTGTGTTAATACCTCGATAGCGTTCTGTTATTACTCAAGGTAACCTTGAGTATACATATATCTTATACATCCCATACTCATTTGATACTTTAGAGTTGAAAGAATGTTTTTACTTTTTGAAACACTGAATTTAGACAAACAAAAACTGATATGATGAATGTGAGAAAGAAAACATTATTCAATATGTCTTAATCTAAGGCAGATTTTGTCCATTGCTGACCTCCTTTCCCTTCAAATATATTGTATATATCAAGAGTTCACTTTCCCTGAGTGATCTTTTCCTTCGATAAGAAAGTACAGATTTGGAGATCTAGAGTACTTCAGTTGTTAAGTAAATAAAAGGGTCTTTATATGGTATTTTTTGCCACATCGTCCTTCGCTACTCTGGGTATGAAACTACTCCGAGGCAACGCTCGGAGGATGTCAAATGTAGAGCAGTGCAGCAGAGCCTACGTGAAGCTGCCATAGAAACTGCACACAACCGAGTTATTTCTGGCTGCCTTGAACTCCCAAACACAGCTGCTCCTGCATAACCAGACATCTCCACGGCTTCGTTCAGATGACACTCGCTGTACAGAGGCTGCAATCAAGCGTTTGACATTTAAACTCACACTATGAAACAGCACCATGCAAAGGTCAGGAGCTGTTGTGGATAATTTGTTGACAAGATCTCAAATTATTACAGTAAATTACGAACGTTCCCAATACAGCAATACAGCATTTGCAGTCGGAATCCATGCAAACAGATTAGTCTGGATTGCCTCTGGCTGCCTTTCTAAGCCCTCCACCCATATGGGGTGTAATATATTTAAAAAGCGGGCTCTTTCCGGCTGCTTCAATAAACTAACAGGTTGGACTCTGTCGCCATGTGAAAGTTGGGGGAATAAAAAGGTGTATCAACTATTGAAAACACACAGTGTATCTGCTGCAGGCAAAGCCATTGTTTTTGGCGTCAACTGGAGCTGCTGTGCTCCCAGGTTTCTCAGTTCAGTGAGACCCCAGCCTGGAGCAACAGTGCCCCCTACTTGCAAGGCAAGAGGGAGTTGGTTCATCTTAATACCTGCTGCAAAGCGCTGACTCATTATCACCATGCAGACAATTCAGTAAAATTAAAAGTATTTCATGCAAGGATATGATCACAAATATCTCGATGATTTAAACTGTATTTTTGCACGAATGGTTCTGCTGTGCTCCACGAAAACAGAAGATTTTCCTGTGTCATCCTAATCTACAACAATGTATGCTTTTGTAAGGATTTTTAATTGCTTTTTTTCAGTTTGCAAACATCTTGAGCAGCTAGCAGTGGTCTGGTATCCTTCAGTGACCCTTCAGCCAGTCTGCAGGGGAGGAACCACAGAGCCAGAGCCAGTGGCTGACTGTTTATTTATGGAAGAAGCGGGCCTGTGGTAAACTGGAAGGTAGCATAGCCAGAAGCAGACCCACAGTTTCAGACCGACCTTCTGCATCTTTTCTCTAAATGAAAGATTAACAACGAGTCCCTTTTTCCTGCCCAGAGACTTGAAAGCCAAAAAAGCTCTGCAGGGGCTTCTCCAGCTCCACCAAATTACTCTAACAGCAGCTCATGAGTTCATGGAAAATGGAATAGTGACCACCATTTAGTCTCCACTTGACATTTCTGAGCCGTCGTTCCACTTTTCATTCCTCGAGTAGAAAACTATTTTTCCCCCCTCTTTGCTCTCGTTCCTGGCAACCTCGTGGCCCAGTTTCCTCTGGCCAGCGCTCTCGGAATAACAGCTGCAGACTGGGATAAAAATAATTACGCCTCTATTTGTCTTCCAAACCGGACCAGACCCACTCCCTTCCCTTAAACTGGTTGCTCCACTTTTGCTCTCATGTGCACACAATGAAGCCATTCATACTGAAGACACACTGTGGGTCAGGGGACTCACAGGAGCTGAGGTTCTCCGCACGCTGGCCGGACACAGAAATAGAAACTCATGACAGCAGTCATACATTATTCTGGTGGTGTCTGAATGTTATGAATCTTAACAAAAATGCAAGACTGGGTCTGATTTATGTTACCATTCGCTCATATTTTCATGCCACATTTGGTATTTCATCATTTTGAGAATCATAAATACTTGATTCTTGCCCATCACACCTTCATAAAGCAAGCCACAGCAGGACTTTCCTGTGCACGGCTGCTGCCATCTGCTGGTACTCCTACAAAGTGGCTCTAATGGGTTATGTGCCCATAATGAATCCTTTCAAATTCCTTTCCAACTTTAATGTGACACATATCCTGTACAATTCTACTGAAAAACAACCAAATCTGGTTGAAGTCTATCAGCGTCCCTACATTTTCAATACCTACATTGGCCCACTCTACCTCGATGAAGTTCTGCTATTCCATCAGACTGAGGGGTCATCCTTTCATTGATTCAGATTTATGCTTCGACCTGACAGCAGGGGCGGACTGGGGAGAAAAAGTGGCCCAGCTGCTTGGTTAAAATTTTAATAAAAATATATGCATGTATGTATGTATGTATGTGCACACATAGTTACATTGATAATGTGACGATCTTTATTCTGAGATGATAAATGTAATTTTTCACGATGTCCAAATTAGCAACCTTTAAGTATGTATTAAATATACTTTTCATTAAGGCCACATTTCTTTGTTAAAATGTTTTTTCTTTTTAATTGGTTGGATATAATATTCGAACTTTTAATGTCATGTTTTCATTACTGTAAGCAGAAAATCATCACATCCACACAAATACAGACTGTGGAAGAACCACAATGGTGGTTCTGTTGGACCTCAGTGCAGCATTTGACACTGTTGACCATGATATATTATTAAAGCGACTGGAGAGCTGGGTTGGACTCTCTAGTACAGTACTTAATTGGTTCAAATCCTTCCTAAAGAACAGGGATTTCTTTGTGTCAATAGGAAACTTCTCATCGGAGTCGACAGAAGTCACGTGTGGAGTACCCCAAGGTTCAATCCTGGGATCTCTCCTACTTAATGTTTACATTCTCCCACCAGCTCAGATTATAACAAGTAATAAGATTAATTACCATAACTACACAGATGATACACAGCTCTATATCACGATGTCACCAGGTGACTCCGGACCCATCCGAGCACTAAACAGATGCTTAGATCAAATGTGGATGTGCCAAAACTTTCTCCAGCGGAAAAAGCAAAACTGAAATAATTGTCTTTGGACCTAAAGAGGAACGATCTAGAGTCAGCGTACAGCTTCAGTTATTACAGCTAGAAACTAGTGAGCAGGCCCATAATCTGGGTGTAGTGACGGACCCGGACCTGAACCTTCAGAGACACATAAAGACAGTTACAAAGTCAGCCTTGGAGAAGCAGCCTTCAGTTTTTATAGCCCGCTAATCTGGAACAAACTTCCAGAAAACTGCAAAACAGCTGAAACACTAAATTCCTTTAAATCAAGGCTGAAACCCACCCGTTTAGAGCTGCCTTTGATTAGTAGTCAGGACCATAAATCTGCAAACAAATCCGATTAAGATAAGCTTGGCTTTCCAACGGATGGAAGTTTGAGTGTAAATCAATTAAATAAAGTAAGTGAATCATTGATCAATATTTTTCCCAATGATTTTCATGTGTATTTGCTAGATAATTTTGCTCGCTTGCTGCTAAAATGTGCTATACAAATAAACCTGACTTGACTTTACCAGAAAAAAGGCTTGAAAACATCAGTCTTAGTGTAATTAATTTATATAGCGTATTTCACTTAGTGAATCAAGTTTTTCTTCTCTTCAATATAATATTTTTCTTTTCAACAGTATTATTATTAATCAAATTTGACTATTGGTTTTAGTACATGACTTATTGAGAAAAGATTATTGTTTATTCTGACCAGAGTGTTTTGCCTTTGTTCTTGTAAATGCTCTTCGGGCAGCTCTTCTCCTTTCCCCAAATCAAAATCTAAGCTTTGGTCCCTCTGGCTTTCTATCGGCTCAACTGGGTCATCATCAGCAGCAGCCACACTCTATGTCGGTGGTTCACGGACTGAACCACCGACCCACTAAGCCAGTCGCCCCACTGGGAATTTCCCCAGTAGCCCGTATGCCAGTCCGCCCCTGCCTGACAGTTTTGGGTCGTAACCGACTCACCTTGACAATAATCCGTTCCATCTGAAGACAAGTAGCCACAGCATGATGCTGACACTCCCATGTTTTATTGTGGGGTGTGGGCTGTTTTGAAGTTGGTTTTAACTCTAGCATAATATCTTCTCCCTCAAGGATTTTGGGATATTTTAGCCAAGCCTGAATGTTTGCTTTGCATCAAACAGCTTCTGTTGCAAGATCACTTTTTAGTCCAGACATATGGAGACAGGAAATTCCTGCAGTTTTATACCATTTTGGACAACTGAGTGCAAAGTGTTAACTTTACATGTGCTTGAATAAATAGCGGGGATTAATGCGTAGGACCCACAAATACTGCAGCTTCATACCGTTATAATTAGGTTCTGGTTTTCAGTCATATAGGGGCGCTGATTTGTGGCATCTGAACTGTTAAAATCTATCAATCAAGAACTTGTCAACCATGGAATTGATTATCCGAGACTAAATACAGGTTCTTTAGAGGTTAGTTTGAGATTCCCAAAAATAGCTGTATTAGAGTCACGTTAGGTGTCTTATGACCAGATTTAGAACCACAGCAATCTGGATTTAAAGCTTAAGAGACTAAACAGGTAGTCAAACAGCCAATTATTTAGCTTTTGAATGAGTGAAAAACCAAAATACTGATGAGTAAATGTTTAAATTCACATAAGATGTGGTAAATCAGAGGTAAAGCATGTGAATTTGATATAAATTAATGTAAAAACCCTGCATTGATTAAAGATTGTAATTTTATTTTTTCTGTTAATCGAGAACTGGAAAACGATAAAAGCGAAATCTTTTTTTTTCCCAACGTTCTGAAGTCTGTCTGGTAACAAATATCTGGAATATCCTAATCAGATTCGCCATACCTGACAGTAGGTGTGATTTCAAGAAGACCGAATGCTTTAACAACTTCTAGCTGAGGTTGTACAGTTACACCATCTGATTATTGCAGCTTTTTAAAATATTTTTCCCCTCCAACAGACCAGCTTCAATTTCTGCAGAATATCACTGAAATTTTAGATGGAAAAAAAAAAAAAAAAAAAAAAAAAAAAAAAAAAAAAAAAAAAAAAAGTTTGAAATCATTTATCATGGTCACATAACCTTAAGAGCCACTGTTGTCAGAAACTCAGCTTGTTTTACTGTTTTATTATGGAGTTTTACACAAATAGGTGACAGACTAGAATATAAAAATAACATTGAACTGACAATGCAAAGGCATTTTCACAAAAATTAACACGTTTTTTGTTTTTGTTCCTGTAGACAAATTTAATGTCATATTCACAGCAACATACAACAAATTGTCTACGTTAATTTAATATATTACTATTGCCATGATGCTCCAACAAAAACAAAAAACACATTGAGGAAAACAACAAACAAAATGACTAGAAAACAATATTTGATGAGAGGAGAGACAAACTTAAGAGTTCCTTTTAACTCCAGAATATCATAAAGTATGCCATATTTGGCCTGATAATTCACAACAGTCCCTAATATTCAACAATGCTTCAATAATCACTGTTAAACCCTTTTAAGGAGAAATAAAAGCAGTTTTCTGTCTCCCACTTGTCTGTACATTCATTCAACATCATCCTCTGATAAAGCCTGGGAGCTGATGATTCGCTGAAAAGAAAAAAATTCAACAATTAACACCTTATAAAGCCGTTCAAATAAATTATTAAACAAGTGTTATTTAAAATGCTATTTCTGTCTTAGAGGTGAAATAGCGAAGAGCTACAGTGACTCTGCTCTCTGCTTTGGATGGTTCTAAGATTGCTCTTGCACCCTTTCTTGTCCCAGAAGCTACAGAAGCAACTGGGGGGTTTTCTAAGGATGCTCCAGTGCAGTTTGTTTTTTTTTTTTTAAAAAAGGGGAGAAAACGCAGGAAGAACAACCTTACCTGGCTGATTGTGGGCAGTTTGGTGAGCAACATCTGAAAGACGGGGGGAGGCAGCGTCTGCTGGAGCACCTGCAGCAGCTGCTGAGGCTGACCGCACACTGCGATCGCATTAGTCAGATGGTCGACACCTTTCTCAAATTCACCTGGGTTGAATTAAAGAGGAAGAAAACAATATGCAGCAACTAAAAAAACAAAATACAGTCAGAAACACAAGACTTCGATTTCAAAAACAAAACAGCAGTAAAAACTTTTGGACAACCAGGTTCACCTTTCAGATTTCTAAAATGCTCTGACCTCAAGCTTGTGGCGGCCATTTTTATTTTTCAATGGGCATGTTTTTAACTAAATTCTTTCATAAATCATGCAAAAGGGGTTTTGTTAACATGCATGAAAGCCTTAAACTTCCTCCTTTTCAGATATTTGCATCCTGCTTATTTATTGTATGGATCATCTGATGTTATTTGGCTTGAAATTGGTGCATTTATGGACCAAATCAGTATATGTAGGGTTCAAGTTTTCATTCCAAGTTTGACAATTTATTGAATGTTGTAACAGTGACATCTATGGCAATTACGCCACATCTCTCCTCTTCATTTTCCTGCCATCATGATGGTCCCACACACACACAGGACATTAGCATCCATGTTAAATCTGCATCCGGGTTGAGGATCAAGGTTAAGAATTTGGATCCAACTGGTCAAATATGTGATTGGCGTGCAGAGCAGGAATCCTGCAGTTTTTATTAAATAACGTGGTGAAGTTTGATATCTGACCATAACGCTGAGAAACAAAGCAATGTGAAGCTAAAAATCACGAGGAGCAATGGTTGCTTTAATCAAAGTGAGAGATTCATGCTTTTATGTTGAAATTCTGCCCTTACTATACAGCATTTTTATTCTTTTTTTTTTTGTACATTTCATATTCTATCTATGTGAGAGTCTGTTTGCTGTTATTGCCTGTCACTGTCACTTTGCTGCTGTTGCACAGAAATGTCTCCATCGTGGGTCAATAAAGGATAGTTATATTCCAGTCACTTTCTTACTCTATTATTACAAATGTATGCTTCTGTCAGCCCAGCCTCCATATCACAGATACCAGCATATGTGCCATTAAGATCAGTCATATGACTGCCTGCACCTTTTTCTGAGGTCTAAGCTTGTACCAGAGGTGCTCAAGCTTTTCCTGGTATTCCCCTACATTGTGGACCCAACAGCCCATACATGTTAAACAGGCTCCGTCACTCATTTACTCAATGGGTTTGAAATCAGTTTTAGATTGGTTAATTAGTAATATCTTTACCCCCAGTGGATTTACTCCTGAACCACTGCTTCTGTGCTTTTCTGTCCTGCGTCTGCTCTGTCCTCTCAAACCCCAACCGGTGTCAGCTTTTGCACTGAGCTGGGTTCTGTTGGAGGGTTCTTCCTATCAAAGTGGAGTGATACCTTCCCACTGTCACCACATGCTTGCTCAGGAAGAAAGATTGTTGCAAAGTGCATAACGTGATGCAAGTGACTGGGCTCAATTTTTCACCAATATGAAAAATAATCTGAATTTCGCACTGTACTAAAACAAATACCAAACTGGAATATATGCAACTGAATCGGTCAGTGAAGTTTAAGCATCTTGTTTAAGAGTAAGGCTGCACCATATCAGGGAAGCATTTAAATGCAATACTACTGCTGGTAGTATTACTACTACTTGCAATAATGATGTTAATTACCATTAACCAACATCTTCTTCTCTTTTGGAGCTTTAACCTTCCAGCCACTAAAAAAATACACACATGACATCAAGGCCAGCAAAAGTGTGTGCAAAAGGCCAAAAGCATGCAGAACTTGCATGCTACTTACAATACAATATCCTGCCAAATAATACTGCATTCAAGCCTTCCTTTGCAATTCTAATACTGCACATATTCATACTGTGATGATGACTGTGATTCTATATAGCGCCAACTGTGTTTGTGAGTGATGATAATACAGAGCATGAGATTAAAAGATGGGTTGGGACCTCGTTGGCCTCAATGACAGCACTGCTCGGGTCTGCCGTGGTGCCGACCGAGTTGAGTCAGAGAGCGAAACCCTCGATTTACTGGTCCGTCTACATTACAACTCTGACCTACGGTTCTGAGATGTGAAAGAACAAGATCCTAACAGGTGAAAGGAGCTGAGCGCCAATCATCTGATGAGAGCTTGACGTAGGGTCACTGTTGCTCCACATCTGATCAGCAGAACACAATGAACAGGTGGGTGGATTGAAGACATAATGGAAACGTATTAGACCTGGTTGCCTGGCAAATGGTTTTTAGATTATGTTGGTGGGAATCAGCACCACATGAGAACACCGAAACTAAATGATCTTTTTTTTTTTAAACACACATTATGAATGTAATAGAATTTGAGTTTTTGGCTTATTGTAGTATGCTGTGGCCATTTCATGATATTTAAAATATGTTTATAGATAAATTTGATTAGATGCAGAATTGACATACTTAAGTGGAAATGGAAGTTTAAAAAAAAAAATGAATGTCAGCCCAGCCCCTCCATGGCTACAAGAAGAGGGGTTACCTTGTGAAAGCAGCTCTTCTCCCAGCTGGATTTCTTCCAAAAAGAACTTCTGAACGGCTTCTGCGTCCTTCAGGTCAGGCATCTTCAAAGCAAACAGTGCAAGATCAGTCATTTTATATTTGAGAAATAAAAAGTGAACTGATATAGTTTCACAATCGCCTCACCTTTGCCATTCCGGACTTCTCGCTTGACGCCTTTTGTTTTCTTCTACCTGCAAGGAAAGACAGAAACAGTCTTTAGATAGCCAGGTCAAATAAACTGAAAAACACGTGGTTACGGGATTAGTAAGACTAAAGCTAGAGCAGGTTTTAATACCAAACTCCCTCACAAGTGAAAGCAATCTGTGTAATAACGTCCTCATCGCGTAATTAGCTTGAATATAGTAAATATCAATCATAGTAGAGAGTCTATGTATAGTTTTTAGTGCGGTGTCCTTGCGGGCTGCGGCTAGCCGTATGATGCTAACGATGCTAGCACAACTTAACCGTCGGTAAAAAAAGAAAAAAAAAAGAAAACAAACTTACGTTCACGAAGCTTTTCTTTAAACAAAGGGTCGCTCCGTCTCTTCCTGTCAAAGTAAATACAGTATGCGACGAACAGGGCGCCACACATCCCGGCCACCATCGCACTCGTCCTGCCGCTCATCATGTTTAAAAACCTCTCATGGACAAGCACGGCTAGCTTCTAGCACACTGCGGCGGAAAGGAAATACGAATCACCTAACGTCAGACGTAAAGTTGACAGACAACGTCATTTCCGCTCGCTTCCTCCAAACATGGCACTGTTGGCTTTGTTTTTTATTATTATTATTATTATTATTATTATTATTATTATTATTATTATTATTAGTAGTAGTAGTAGTAGTAGTAGTAATAGTAGTAGTAGTATTTAGTTAACGTTATTCGTAACAATGAACATTAAAAAAAATCCAAACAATGTATATACACAAGAAGGAAATATGCCAGAGGTAGCATTAGCTATAATAATAATAATAATAATAATAATAATAATAATAATAAAAGACAATGTCGAATCGCAAAGCTTTTGCAATAAATGTTACATAAAGTAACATTTTGCCAAGGAATCTCAAGTAAAAATAATTTAGGACAACAGATCGTCCAAAATATTAAGTTGGGAACAAACCGATATGGTATTTCTTGCCTTTTGATCAGATGAAAGTTGAATTGTAAGAATATGTTGTTTAAACGCAATCAAAAAAACCAACCAACCAAAAAAAAAAAAAAAAACAATAAAATCTGGCTCTCTCTTTAAAAACTTACATTTATATATGTGAACTTTAACTTGGATAATAAATAAGTTAATAAAGAAATCCTTTGGATTCATTTTGCCACTTCATTGAAACCCAAACAGAACATTTTTTCAGTACAATTGAAAGTTTGCTGATATTTTCGAATCAACATAGTTGGAATGAGGACACATCCAGAACAAATGAGTGACAGACTCTGGGAAACCAGCACAGAATGTACAGTTTACAGCAAGTCAGAGTTGAACTTTTTAAGGTAGCATTTAGTGTAAATCCTGTATGAGTTTAAAGCACACTTCTTTTCTTTTTTTAGTGAGAAGAAAGTGGTTTGGCAGCAGCCAAGTATATTTCCAAGACACATCAACCAAAAAATGATTCCAACATGGCACAGCAGCAGGGATAGAAGCCACCTCCTTTTGAAAGAGGTATCTAACTGATTTATTATGGTTATGAAGAAAGTTATGAAGAAGAGGGTCATAACATATTTTAACAACAGGATAATTTATGGGAGCAAGTGTAATAAATTGATGAGAATTGACCCTTGGCAAAAAATATTTGTGTATTCTCCATATTCTCCAGATGAGAGAAGGAAAAGAAAGGAAAAGACTTGAGACCTGGGTGGAGATTTACCTTTCAGCAGGATGATGACACTAAACATTCAGGCAGAACTACAATGGAATGACGTAGATCAAAGCATATTGCAGTATTAGAATGGTCTAGTCAAAGTCCAAATCTGACTCCATGTAAGAATTTGTGGAAAGACTTTAAAACTGATGTTCACAGATGCTCCTTCAATAGGAGTCTGAGCAATTTTGCAACAAAAATGGGCAAAATCTTTTTCTCAATCCAACTTTAAAAATATTGCTGAGAAGGATTTAAAAAAAACAAAACAAAACAAAACAAAAAAATACTTTTAAGATTTTTAAATAAAAAATTATATATATATATATATATATATATATATATATATATATATATATATATATATATATATATATATATATATATATACACACACACACACACAAAATCTTGTAAGAATTTCCTTCCACTTCAGAACTGAGCACCACTTTTTATGGGTGTATCACATTAAATCCCAATAAAATACATTGAAGTTTGGGGAATAAAAATTGCAGGCTAAATGTTTATTTTATGAAAGTAAATAGATAAATGAGAATAATAACAATAATAGTTACTATTAAAATCTGAAAATGTAATTCAAGATAGCATTAATCCATGCATTTTTCATACTTTCTTCTTTGCCTGATTAAATATTACAACGTCCTGCCATACAGTTTTTCCTGCTTCCGCTTCCAGCCTTTTGTAACCTAAAATAGCACATGATCAAAATGATTCATATGTCATTTCATGTTAAAAAAAAAAAAAAAAAATCTGTTGTGAAATCATTATTAAAAATGTAAAGGCTGTATTTGTGACGTTTTTAACATGTCAGACTTGTTTCTCTTAATTCTGTTAATCAACTTCAAATCTATTCAGTTTAATGTTAGGCCTCTGCTATGAGGCCTATAATTAAAGTTTACATTTTTAAATACATTTATTTAAGAGTCATTACTTCACAAACCTGCTGATTAATTAAGTGGCGTACTTCCTGACCAGAAAGCATGTCCAATACAATCCACTTAGCAATCAAAAGCTAATTTTTTAAGCTCATTAGATCTCCTCTTTAGCTAAAAGGCAAAATGAGATCTGCTATAAAGTATAATCAACATTAAACAAGCCAACTTAGACTTTGTTTCACATTAATCCTTAGTTTCTTTTAAGTGGGCACTTCTCTTGAATAAGCAGTGACGCCAAGAATGGAAGGAAGGTGCTGTGGCTAAAGCCTTTTGTTTTAAGGATGGATTAGCAACTGAAAAAAAAAAACCCATTGAAGATTTTTCGGCTAATTATACAGTTCTGCAAAGTAATAACATAAGTGTCTATAACTTCTGTATATCCATTAAAAGCTAATTCCCACATTTTGCATGCACATATGTATTAGAGACCAATTAAGTCAACATAATTTAGTGAATAATGAATATAAAAAAAAAAAAACATCTTAAATTATTGCTGCTATAGGTGATGAAAATGCAGAGAACTGTTAGCATTTTCAGGTTAATATTTAATATTTCTAAAATTTATTTACCTGAAATGCAAAATACACACACAGTGCCTTGGAAAAGCACTGTGGGGTGTGAGCATATGTGTAGAAATAAGTGTGTTTGGGCTGAGTAGATGTATGCCAGCAAGTTACCTGGAGTTGTGAGAATGACGGACTGCCTGCAACCCACAGCACTCGAGAGTGGCAAAGGACAGGTGGACTTGGTCCTGGAAGGCCCCACCACCCCAGGGCAGCCATACACCCTGCACAGAGGGGGAGTAGCCCCCAGGCCAAAGAGGCACAGGATGAGACTCAGGGCGCCGAGCCCCTCCAACTAATACCACCTTGACCCAGGGCCCTAGGGTGCTCAATATGCTGGAAAGGCACCAGCCCACCGCATTAGCCAGAACTCAGAGGGACCAAGGTAGGGAGGGCACATTGCCACCCTTACTGGTCAGCTAACACCTGAGAGGTCAGGAGGGATGGATACCCACCAGAACCCTGTGTAGTCTCTGTAACCCACGGTCAGCCTGACACACCCCTGCCACCCAACTGGAGCACACCACTATGGATGTGACCCAAGCACCCACACAAACAGCTCCCCCATGTCACCATCAGAGACCTCCATGCAATCCCCACCAAACCAGCACAGGCAGGAGGATACATGGTTTTTAAAGGGGGTTATTATGTAAAATCGACTTTTTTGAGCTTTACATCATGTTATGTTATTCCCTCATCACAAACATACCTGGAGTGTTGCTTTGATTCTTTCATGCATGTTTGAGAAATCCTTGAATCTCCTGTGGCAGCCATTCAGGGGTGCCTAAACGCCTGCTCTCCCAAAGCGCCACCTGTTTCCACAAAGCTCCTCCTTGGAGCTGCGGTCTCCAGCCGAGCTTCCGCCTCACAGAGCACCCCACCCCCTCCATACAAGCGGCAGCAGCAATTAAAAAACACTTGGTGGAACTGCGTACCTGCTGAGATTATCATAGGAGCTACTTCTCGGTGCAACGGTGGTAAGAATGGTTGTAAATGGTTTAGTGGAGAAACGTTGTGATGACGTGCTGAAGGCGGAGCGTCAGAAAGAGTAGGAGCTTGTTAAAGAGACAGAGGCCAATTTCAAGGCGTCAAATTGCGAAGTCAAATTTCTTTTAAGTTATGTTTGATATACAGCGTTTTTATAACTGAAGGTAACAGTTACTTGATTGGCACTATGTGCCTGGAAAATACATAATACCACCCCTTTAACATTTTTTACAAATAAACTGATGCGAAAGACGGGTACTTCACAAACTATGGCATTTATTTCAAACAGAGGCTTCTGCTTTGCTTACATTTTTACAATAAATTACACAATGACCATCATCAGATGAGCCTAATAAATACTACAGAGCTTTTTTTTCAGTTTTTTTTAAATTCCAACAACCTCCTTTACTTTGTCTTAATCTACGATGCTTCAGGCCGTGTGTTTGTTGAAAAACAGTTCAGCCGCATCCAACACCATAATTCTTCTCTAACAAGCAAAATCAAACAGAAAGACTAAAGAAAATACAAACTACAGAGAAGATGAAATAATAAAAAAGGGAAAAATAGAAAAGGACAATCAGGATTTGGACTGAATGGAACATAAAGGAAGTGAAAACCAGGCAGGAAAAAGAAAACTCTTGGAGAATAAACATGCTCTAACCCTCAGTATTTACACTCAAACTACAGTTAAAACCGTAAAACTGTCTGTACAGAAAAGTACATGTTATTAACAGTGCAAGATATTAAATAGCTCGACTCAAAACACTTCTCAATATACAAATGTATAACAAAAGCATACAATTACATACAAGTGCTGGACAAAAATGTAACTTCAGGTTATTATACAGTAGGGGGATCTATACAAAGGAAAACACCAGAGGGATGTCGTTAGAAATGTTCACACAAACGTCACTTTGTGATATAAATGCACATTTACAATACCTCTACCTTTATTCTGCTTGGAGTACAGGGAACGGTTTTGGTAGGGATGATAACGAGAACAGGCCTGCATATTGTTACTGTCCCGGAGTAAAAGTCAAAAAACTCTTAATGCGGCAAAAGTATAAACAATAGATGTAAAACTTTATTTTTGAAATACTGCAAGTGTAGGAATCTTAAGTTTAATATTTTAGGCAGTACTTGAATACAAAGTGCATCTCAATAAATCAGAATATGATTGAAAAGTCTATTTGCGACTGTAAGGCAGGTCAAAAAGTGAAACTCTTGTCTTACAGAGTGAAATATTTCAAACATTAATTTTTGTTCAATATTATAATTACAGATTACAGGTAGTGAAAATATTCAGTTTCTCAGAAAATTAGAACATTTCAATTGGACTGAAAGAAAAAAGATGTTTAATATAGAAATGTTATGGCTTTGTAATGTTAAGTCGGTCATTGACACTCTGACAAGAGGTCATTGCTTCGGAAGCTGGATGTTCACAGAGTGCTGCATCCAAACATATCAATGTAAAGTTGAGTGGAACGAAAAACTGTGATAGAAAGCGATGTGCAAGCAACAGGGATAAAGCCCTACTGAGAATATTGTAAAGTAAAGCCCAGTTAAGAGTTTGGAGGAGATTCACAAAGTGTGGACTGCAGCTATACTCAAGCATATTAATTGAAAGTTGAGTGGAAGGAAAAAGTGAGAGAAAAGGTACAGACTCAGAGGTACTGGAAGTCCAGTACGATGTTTCCACAGTCAGTGCTGATTTTGAGTGCCATCTCATACAACTTCTAACCTGACCACACTGTCAAAAGTACCAATACCTGGTTTAATTACCATGTCCTCACTGTGCCTGTCTTGACAGCAGACTTGCCTGACCTCATGGAGAATGTAATGAATACAGTCAAGAGGGAGCCAATTACAGATGAGACTAGGGTTGCTATTACACCTCAGCAGTGCAGCAGGCCGATCACCTTCATGTCACACTGCACTGACGCAGTAATTCACGCAAAAGGAGCCTCAACCAAGTATTGAGTGCACAGAAGGTACAGTAAATGGACATATGTTTAGGTCAGTTAATTTTTATACACTAAAAAAATCTTCAATCCTAAGGCTGCAGTTATTTTAGTTTGTTGACCTTTTTCACCACACTTTTTCCTTCCACAAAACTTTCCAATGACATGTTTGGATAGCTTTTTAGCAATGACCTTTTGTGGGTCACAATCCTGACTTCCTGCTGGGCAGCTGTCAAGTCAGCAGTCTTCCCCATGATTGTGTTGGTCGCAACTTAACATTTCTGCACTAAAAATCCTTTTTTAATTGGTCTTATGCAATTTTGGTGTTTTATTAGCTGTAAGCCATAATCAGCTAAAATATGAAAAATATAGTACTCTGAGTGTAATGAATCTACATAGTGAAATAAATTAAACTTTTGATTATATTCTAATGTATTGGGATGCAGCTGTAGTTAGTTTGATCCAGTTACAGACATCACACCTTCAGCGAGGATGGAAGGGCAGGAGAGTTAATGGACTGAGAAAAAATGTGACGAATTAAAGCAGACAGGCTTTAAAGATAACAGATTAAGTGATCATTCACCAATTTCATCACTGCACATTTTGTGCTGCCACACTCAACAGCAATACCCAAGATGGATGAGTATTCAGTAGTAGATTCTCAAATACATTGAAAGTATCCATCATCATCATCCGTCAGATGTAGCCCTTCGCTGTCTGCTCACTCACAAGCCGATCTTCAGTGTTTTTAGAAAACGGACCGTCCTTTCTCAAAAGGAACAAAAGGCACTACTGCATTGTCCCATCTTCATCCACTGGAGTTATCAGAGGAGATGAGATGGGCTGAAACCACCTCCTTCCACCTGCACGTGAGAAGAGCGACGTCACAGCGCTTCAGAAGGAGAGCGTGGACAGAGAAATGCGGCAGAATGACGTTTTGTTTGCCCTTAATGCCGGTGCGGCGGCGTTCCTCTGAAGGAGCCCAACATAGTGGGTTGGAAATGATCCGATACCAACTTCGATCAAATGGAAACCATTATTGCTTGTAAAAATAACTCCGTAAAAGAAAGAAAGCGCTAAAGTGAAATCTAGATAATCTTTTTGACAAATTTCACCCCCCACCTCCCTCTCCTTTCATAAAAGTGCACTTAAGTGCGGATAGCTTGCCGAGGAAACAGTTGTCAGTAGAAAATAGTGCTTGTTTCTCGTCTGGTTTTTGTGCCCCAGCAGTGTCGGAGAACCACTCAGGTTCGTCTCACCGTCCTGCTGAAAAGGAAAGGGGGCGGTGACCTCGGGGTGCTGGTTAAGTGCTTCGTGCGGTGGCTTCTTGCTGCTGCTTCGTCCTGTCACCTGCACTCCACCGATACCCCGGAGTTCTGAGACGAGGAGGATGAAGACGGTACCGGAGGGTCGGCGAGCGTCAGCATGACAGCTGCTGTTAGCGAGCTTGAGGACGGTGAAGAAGAAGAGGAGGAGGAGGATGAGGAGGAGGAGGAAGCTGCCACTGCACCTTCAGGTTAAAAACAAACAAACAAAAAAAAAAAAAAAAACAGTTTAAGTGCTTTTTTTTTTTGATATTCTGATCCAGCAATAAGATTCAGAGAATTGTCTTACTTTCTCTTTCCTTCTTCTTCATGCGTTTTCGTCTCCTGTCAATCGAAGCCACCTCTGATTTAAGGGAGAGGTAGTGATTCCGGATGTCTTGCAGTTTCTCCTGAAGAAAGGAAATCCTCTCCAGACTGCTCATCTTTTCCAGATCAGCTAAGTGGAAGCAAAATAATCAGTTTTGAGATTAGTAGCACAAAGTAGAGTGCCTTGCAAAACTACCGACACTCCTTTAACCCTTTTCAAGTATTTCAGTGGGATCTTATGTGATAGTCCAAAACAAATGCAGCTGCACTTTTCAGATTTTTATCTTTAAAGATGTTGAAAATCCTGTATCCTGTATCATTTTCCTTCCATTTCACAATTATACACCACTTAAGTGTTGGTCTGCAACTCCAGGCCTCTGGTGCCACTGTCCTGCAACTTCTGAACGCATCCCTGAATCAAATGACTGCTTAATGGCCTTTGCAGAACTTGCTAACATACCAAGGAGGTAATTAAGCCTTTTTATGCAGGTATGTTAAAGCAGGAATGCTTTGCGCCGATGACAACAAGTAATTAGAGTCCACCTGTGTGTGTAACTTAATTTCATTATAATTACAGAGGAAGGCAGTTGGTCCCTCGTGGGAGAAGGTTTCCTTGGCAGATAAGACCTAAGCTGAACTTTTTCAACATACAAAAACTCTATGCACACCCTCCCTACAGTAAAACACAGTGGTGGCAGTATTATGCTCTGGGGCTGCTTTTGTTCTGGTTGGAGATGGTGGGAAAGATGGAGCTAAATACAAGTCAATCCTAGAAGAAAACCTGTTAGAGGCTGTAAAACACCTTAAACATACAGCCAGATCTGCACTGAACGGCCCAGTCAAAGTCCAGATCTTAATTGTCACGATAATCTGTGGCACAATTTGAAAGTCGATGTTTACCGATGCTCTCCATCCAATCTGACTAGTTTGCAAGGAGAGTGGGCCATTTTTCCTTCCACTTCATACATTCTACTTTGATTTGGTCTGTCACACAAAATCCCACTAAAATACACTGAACGAAAAACTTCAAGGGGTATGAAAACTTTTGCAAGGGGGCACGTACACATCTGGAAACTCCATTTGTACACGCGTGGCGATCTTCCATGGCTGTCTCTGTGATGGGAGTGATCTGCGTCACCCTGCTTGTGGTACTTATGGCTGGAGGGGGGAGATCGGCCGTGATACTTGGGCGAAGCGGCGGCCTTCAGGTCCGACGCACTGTTCTTACAGGCGGCCGATTTGGCCGTGCCTTCGACAACAGACTGGTCCTCGCTGTCACTGCTGTTAGCTGAGGGGGAGGGAGACATGAAGAGATGAAAGAACAAACTTCAGTTGATTTAAAAAAAAAAAAAAAAAAAAAAAAGGAAATATATATATATATATATATATATATATATATATATATATATATATATATATATATATATATATATATATATATATAGTTTTTCATTGTTTTATCAACTCAAGCTTCCAGGGTTCACACTGAAAAACACAAAAAGTATTTTTGGTCTAGATTCCTGTGCTAATATTTTAAATAGATTTCAAATTAGACAAAACTAACATACAACTAACTTTTCAGCACAACATAGCAGCTTGTTTTAAGTCAATAATTCCTGAATATTGATGAAAAAGTTCTAGTTGTAAGTACAATAATCTACCAGTGGAATAAGATATTCTTCCCATATTATAAGTTAAAATATCTTGTTTCATGGGCAGATTATTTCACTTATAACTAAAACTTTTAAATCAATATTCAGGAAAATTATTGACTTTAAACAGCCTCCTAAATCATGTTGAAAAGTTACTTGTAAGTTAGTTTTGTCTTATTTGAAGTGTATTCAAGATATCTGATGCAGAAACAAGATATTTGGACCACAAATACTTGGTAAGATTTTGTGTTTTTGCACTGCAATGACATCTGTAAGAGGTTTCTGGATTCAGATTGTCTGAATTCTCAGTCAGTTTTAGGACCATTATTTAAAGTATAACTCTAAACATTTACTGTGTATTTATTGCATATATTTCTACAGTGGATGGAGACATGAATGCACAGATGAATGGATGGAAAAGAGACAAAAAGGTATTTGAATGAATAAATTAACGGATGGATGAAGGAGAAACGGCTGGACTGACGTATGAAGTGATGAACAGATGAATACATGTAAGTAAGCTAAAAACTCTGCCAACCTGATAGGATGAGGGAAAAAAAGGGCTTTTTTTTTTTTTTTTTTTTTTTTTTTTTTTAAACAAAAACAGGATAAATATCCTTTAAGAGGGAGTAAAGTTATCTTTCCATACTATATATTTTATTTTTCCATGTTTCTTCAGACCTGGAAAGCAGCTAAAGCTAATTCCAGACTGTACGATCCTGATCTCCTACCTGCTTTCCTGTTCTTTTTGGGAGGCACACCGAGGCTTTTGCGGTTAGGCTTGTGTTTCTTCGAGACTCCGCCCGTCTGTGATTCCTTCTGCCTCTTCTGACTCACAGTTGCTACAAACAGATTTTGAAGTGAGGTTTCAGCTTATGTTTCATCAACACCTTAAATCAAGAACAGTTACTCTCTCGGGGTAATGTACGGAGGATTTAGTGGCGTTTGTACCTTTGGACTTCTGCTCACTGTCCTGCTGGCTGCTGCTGCTCAGCTCTAAGCTGCTGCTGCTGTTGCAGGACAGACTGACGTCATAAACCTTTGAGGGGGAACCTGCCCCGTCGTCCTGTGGGAGCTCCTGCAGCTCTCCGCCCAGACTCTCCACCTCCACGGTGCTGCTGTCCGTTTCGCTGCGTCCACCCGCTGCTTCCTCCTGTACCGGATCCGGGGGCAGATTGTCAGAAACGGGCTCTGAAGGTAAAGTGGGAGGCAGAGGCTGTGGCGGAGAAGCAGGCTGGGCTTGGCCGGACTCCTCCACCGTGCTTCCTCCTCCTGAGGGAGACTCTGGAGTTGTAGGAGGGGTGTTGAGCACAGAGTTGCTTCCACTGCTGGGAAACTCCTGAAGCTTGTCGTTCTCCATCTGCTCCTCTGAGCCTTCGTCCTCAGGCCCTGCCTCCGGGTCCACCCCGGATTCATCCAGGCATGAAGGTACGGGAGGTGGGGGAGAGTTGGCTGCCTCTGTGTCCGAGTCGGAGAACAACTCTTTGAGTGTCTTCTTTGGCCACTGGGCCTGGATGCTGGACCACACGTCCTTTTGTCCTTTGGGTCGAATGGCAGCCTTCTCCTCGGCATTCCCAGAACCTTTAGCCCTCTTTTCAGGAATCTCCCAGAAGCCAGCCTGCCTTCCAGCTTTGCTCTTCTCCTTCATCCCGTTGTACTTCTTGGAAGGGGAACCTTTGGTTTTTGTGCGGCTTCGCTCATTCTCCTCAGCCGGGATCTCTGCCAGTGCTGCGCTCTCATCGTCTGAGCTGCTGCTGGACAAAGCCCCTCTCTCCCCTCCAGGACCAGCTCCTCTCTCCTCTAGCTTCCGAGGAGAGCCAATCGGCAACCAGTCAGCACTCCTGGTGTTCCTGGTCTTGACTTTGGATCGGCCCTTTGTGGTCCTCTCAGCAGCACCATCAGCTTTCCTCTTCCTGGTGCTCACCTCTCTCTCCAGCTCCGGCTGGCCTCTGCGCTTCCCGACGTCTGGGCTCTCCGTACCTACAGCATCCAAGCTCCTTCCTGAGACGGAGGACGCTTTGGACCCTTCAGAGGGGACGCCACTCTCCCAGCGCTCAGAAGTTTGTGGCGGTTCTGTCGGACCTCGCCTGGCGCTGCTGCTGGGTTGATCCTCTTCGTTGTGCCCCTGCTCCTCGTCCTCGCGCTCGCTCTCATCTGTGGACATCTCGGAAGCTGCAAGGTGCAAAGTTCTGTTATGTTCAGCAACAAATCGGAAGACATGAGAAGTTCACAGTTCAGTCCAAGCATGAATGTAAATTAATTTGGGTTTTTAATTATTTATTTGACCTAAGTGGAAATAAAATAAACAACGGAGAAATTCAACGACTTGAAAAAACAAAAATGCGGCAAACACGTTTGAATAGTGGATTTTCTTTAACCCACACAAGCTCAAAGCACTATCATAAATGTTTCTTGGCGAGTTGCACAATAGCCATATGCTTTGCAGCAATCAACAAGCTTCTGGCATAATTCTACCAGGATATCTTTTGGGCACTGTTGGTAATTCTGGATTGAACCCAGCTTTAAGCACATTTCCAATAGTGTCTCATAGAAACGTTCCAAATAGTTAATGTTATCCTGCTTTATCTGTTCCAGAACCCAACAGTGTCCCGAGTTTCAGCCATCTGAGCCAAACTGTTCCCTGCCGATGAAAAAAAAAAAAGGTGGTTAGGAAAATCAGGAAGAACCCAGGAACCATGAGCGTCACTATAAAAAGTATTCAACCCCTTGTATGTTTTGGCCTTTTTCGTTGCTTTTACAAATCAATCATGAGCTACAAAATTTGGCTTTTTGACAAAAAAAAAAAAAAAAAAAAAAAAAAAGTCCCCCAAAAAGCCGTTAATGTAAAAGCAAAAACTGGTTTCTACAAAATAATGGCAATCAAATATAAATATTTAACATAAAATAAGTGACTGCATGAATATTCCCCCCTTTCAAGTCAGCATTTAACAGATGCACCTTTGGCTGCAATCACATCATGGATTCTGTGTGGCTCGGTCTCAGGTCTCAATCAGGCTGCACATCCTGATGCAGCAGTTTTCCTCCATTCTTCGTGCTAAACTCCTCAAGCTCTGTCAGGTAGGGTTTCTTCAAACCATCTCTGAGTAGCTTTAACTGCAAGCTTTGTCCTGCTGCATTTATTTTACCTTCTACTTTTACAAGCCTTCCCCGCATGAAGCTGCCACCATCATGCTTCACAGATTGGATGGTATGTTTGTGGGAATGTGCACCAAACATAGCGTCTTGTCAGATGGCCAAAAAGCTCCATCTTGGTCTCATCAGACCAAAGAACTTTCTTCCACTTGACCATGGAGTCTCCAATGTGCCTTTTGGCAAATTCTAATCAAGGATTGATGTAAGTCTTTTTTGTCAACAGTGGTTTTCTCATTGCCAATCTTCCGTAAAGCTCTGACTGGTGAAGAACCTGAGCAACAGTTGTCTGCAGAGTCTCTCCCATCTCAGCTGCTGGAGCTTGTAACTCTTTCAGCGTAGTCGTGGTAACCTGGTGTCCTCTCTCACTAGTCTCCTTCCTCCACGGTCACTCGGTTTGTGAGGACGGCCTGATCTAGGCAGATTTACACACGGACCATAATCCTTCCATGTCTTGGTGATGGATTTAACTGAACTCCAGGTGATGTTTAAGGTCTTAGAGGGTTTTTAGTATTCATCCCCTGACTTATACTTTTCAATAACATTTTCTCTGATTTGCTTGGAGTTTTCTTTTGTCTTTGTGCTGTAATGGCAGCCAGGAATACTGATTAACCAGTGAATGGACCTTCCAGACACAGTTGTCTTCATACTACAATCACTTGAGACACACTTACTGGACTCAGGTGATCTCCAGTCCACTCATCGTTAGACTACTAGTACCAATTGGCTGGACGTCCGTTGAATTAGGGTAGTCACTTTAAAGGTGGTGAATATTTATGCAATCACTTATTTTATGTGATATTTTTATTCAGTGGTCATTTTGCAGAAATCAGTTTTCATTTTGACATTAAGCTTTTTATTGAATATGTTTTTGCTAAATAAGACAAATTTTATTGATCATTATTGATCTGTCAAAGCACTGTACATCTTACATCTTCTTTATTAGTTGACTGATAAGGTGCCAGCCATGATCGAAAATAAACAACTTCCACTTTGAGTGAGTTTGCAGCTGCCCATGTCGACAAGAGCCAAATGTCTTCGAGATTAGACAAAAATCGAGCTGTTCAACCACAATAACACAAAATATGTTTTGGGGGAGTCAAAGTTAGGCTTTCAAACCCAAGAATAACTATAAAAAAAAAAGCTCAACAAACTGATAAAGAAGGCTGGCTCTGTTTCGGGGACTGCGCTAGAACCTCTGGAGATGCTGGTGCAAAGAAGGACGCTCCATAAAATGAAGATCTCAAGGTATAGCCTTGTTCATCCTCTTCAAAAGACTATAACTCTGTAACACTGTCTTCAGTCATTGGCTGCTTCTTCTCTGTAACACAGACTGCTACAGGAAATCCTCAACTTTTTTTTCCATACTGCATTTTTATTTTTCCCAAAACTTATCCAGACTGGGAAAATGCTAGAACTAAATTCCAAACAGCACAGAAATCCTGTTAACCATTTGTGATAAGAGAATTATCTGAATATCCTGGCAGAATTGTGTTTGAACCTTGTTGATGTACCGAAAACGTGGTTTTTTTTTTTTGCAATTTGCTAAGATGCGTCCGCCTCATCCTTGCAGGGGTTACTACGCAAGAAGCAGGGTACACCCAGGACAGGTCGCCAGTCTATCACAGAGCCACACAGGACATAAAACACATGCAGGCAGAGTCGCCCCTAAGGGACATTCAGAGAGTCCAATTAACCTAAAGTGCATATTTTTGGACTCTGGGACGAAGCCTGAATACCTGGACAGGACCTTCTTGCTGCAAGGCAACAGTGCAAGAGCAGTTTAAATGCATCATTAAAGCCCAAAATTATCAGGACATTCCTGATGGTGAGTGTATGTAAACCTCTGAGCAGAGCTGCATTTCAAGTGTTGCTACCTTGCAATCCATTGAGGATAGATGTGATTTCTATTGACTTGACTGGAGGCTGCTGAGTCCCTTTGTCCTCACTCTCGTTCATTTTGGAAAAGACGTCATGACTCAGGCCGCATTTGGAGCGCGGGACTCGGTTCGGGCCGAGGACTTCTCTGTCGCCGAGCCTCTCCAGTCTGTCTCGCTCCCTCTCGGCTTTGTTCTGTCGGGATTCAAACACAGTCAGCGTTTTATTTTGTGACATCGGACCCGGTTCACGCTGAAACCGTGACCACTCTCCGCAGTCATACCTTTATTTTTTTGCGGTGCTTTACTTTTGGGACGTTCTTATTTGCTGGGCGCACAATCTTGTCTGCTTTGATCCATTCATCATATCTAAAAAAAACAAAAATCAGTACAAGAGACAAGACAGTTTTAACATTCAGGTCATCTACAAAGAGCCAAACAACCACTCTGACAGCAGCCACCACACAGACACCCGCCCAACCAACATGTTGCTGTGACACAATAAAGCTTCAACAGCAAACGGAGAAAATCCAAAGGAATTATGTAGAAAAAGACAAACCTTTACGATGAGGAAAGAAACACACCAGCCACCACACAAATTATATTTCCAAAGGTACCAAGGGGAGCTACTTAGGGGTCGTATGAGTGGAAAATGAAACGTTTTTACAACATCACACACAACAGAGACAATGCAGAGAACATCCCACTGTCTTAAAGAGTGCTGGAGGACCACATAACAACACTGTGACGATGAAATGCTGATTGCACCAGTTGACTTCTGGGTCATGGTAGCCCTAACGCTCCTGCATTGACCCTAACCCGCTGGGGAGGGGGGAGAGGGTTGAGAGGTAGAGGTGAGTGTAGCAGCACTTTGTTTGGCCATTCAAAAGATCCAGAGGGTAGCTCATGGGATTTAAAAGATTATTTAAAACCAAAACCACTGATTGGATCATGTCAAGAACTCTGATTGGCTAAAAATCATCCTGTCTGTAGGTTTTTTTTATTTTTTTTTTTATTTTTATTTTTTTTTTGTAGAAAGACAGACATCTGGGGGATAGAAAGACGAGGATTGAGTCAAAACTGAGCCAGGAGTCAACCCAAAATGCTCAGTTCTGTTTCTGCCACTAGATGGCCCAGTATTCTCCAGAATCAGAGCACTGTCTAAGGGATGAAAGATAAATATGTTGCTCCTGCAGGGATACCCATGTAGCGGTGATCCCCTGACCTGAATTACAAGTTCAGAAATAAAATTTGTTTCTTTTTTTTCTTTTCTTTTTTTTTTTTTTTTCTTTTTTTTTTTTAGGGTGTACAGAGGTGATTTCTCCCCAGGTCCTGTCTTACCTGACGTTCCAGCCACAGTAGTGCACCAGGTAGAGCACCTCTCCCCCCTCCACGTCTGCCTCTTTCACAGTGGCCTCGTACGTCTTCAGAGTGCGGCCTCGCCCATACCTCACCTGCACCTTCATCCCCGGGGGGTAACACTCAAACTCCTCCCCTTCCTCCCCCTCCTGACTGCTGTCATCCCTGCAAGAAAAACAGTTCAGCACTTCCTGGCCCTAGGCTGCCCCCATTGAACACCACAAGCATAGACACAGAAGAGTCAGACGCCACATTGGCTTCGATGCCCCATAAAAAAAAAAAAAACGCGTCAGCGTGTCCGCCATATTGTGAGTGGCAAGTTCAACGAAGAAAACAAATCAAGTATGCCTGGAAAAGAGATTTTCTAAGGAGAAAGTAAATAAATAAAAATGTACATTTATATACAAAACAACTGAACTTAATTAAATTTTACTTATAATTATTAAACTGTACACAGCTGAACTATAATTTTTTTGTCCAAAAAAAAAATAAAAAATTATTATTATTTCATGGGTGGGTGCTAAACATTGATCTTTTTTAGATGTCACTACTACTACTACTGCTACTACTACTAATTTTAATTACTATTATCAAAAAAATATATTTTTTATTAATAAAAAAAAGTATTGAAATTACATTTGAAAATAAAAATTTAATTACTACAAATATTAGTGATCTATTATGCCTATACTACTATTACTACTACTACTACTACTAATAATAATAATAAGTTTATTACTATTATTTTACTACAGCTCCTATTAATAATAATAATAATAATAATAATAATAATAATAATAATAGGATTGTAATGATATCTGAAAAATAAAATCAAGTGGTTTAATTTCATTATTTCTAATGTTATTAATAGTGTTCTCACATTATTATGATAATAATAAATAAGCTCATTACTATTTTAATAATAATAAAATATAATTAATATGAAAGTATTGTACTGATATCTGAAAAATAAATGAAGTTGTTTAAATTTGTTATTACTTATTACTAGTGTTCTTAATTGTACTATTATGCTAATAATAATAATAATAATAATAATAATAATAATAATAATAATAATACATAACACAGGGCCCTGTGGCGCTAATGTTTCATAGTATCACAATAGATCAAACATGGACAACGCCTGACGTATTACCCATACAGCGGAACTGTCCGGTACAGTCTTTGCGTCTCAACAATAACACCAGTCACAATATGCCGCTGACGTGTGATCTGGGTGCTAATGTGGCATCTATTCTTCTATGTCTATGACAACAAAGACCCACCCTCACACCCATCCACCCAACCTACTGGCTGCTGCAAAGAACCCTGTTTAATATGCTCCACCCTTGCCTGCCTTGTCCCATTACAACACATGGCCTTTATCTATAAAGAAACATTAACTTCCTGTTCTTGTCCTGCTTTAACTCCAGTCCAGTATAACCTGAGGCAAGCTGCAGGATAAACAACTACATCATTAATAGCAACCCAGGACAGGGAACAGTACAGTATGTGTTTCAGCAAGTAAAACATTCTTTTATGGCAAAACTGAATGATAAGGGGAATAAAAAGACTACTTTGAACTAGCCCTACACCCAAACATGAAGCACTTGAGATTCTCATTCACACATACACACAATGTGAGGAATAAAGCAGCCACAAGAAGGAGCTAGAGGGAAACAAAGCTGGAGGCTAGTCTGGCAGTGCAGTCAGAATTTTAGATGCAAAGGGACACAAGAGCAAGTTAGGTCAGCAAAACGCAGCTCTGCAGGGTAGCTCAGCAGCAACTTGAAGCAGGTCTGTAGCACTGATGGAAGCACTGAGATTCATATAGAAAGACCACAACACTGTTCTCAGGTTCTCATGCAGCTCCCAGCTCAGAACACCATGAAGTCTTTTAACACTCAGAAAGGAAACAAGGGGTGCCAGCTGGGATAAACTCAGGGAACATCTCAGACTTTGCATGTCTACTCAGCTGTTTGATTTCTGTTGGCATAGAAACAAATGATCAACGGAAACAGGAGCTATTTTAGTGCTGAACTTTCAACACTGATAAATAAATACATAAAAACTGTTTTTTTACTCACTGTGTTTATTAAAAATAAAACTGCATGAGGAATTCACAAAAAGCAGTTCTCTTCAACAGGCTGACTTTTTATGCTTCAGCAACAAAAACAAAACAAATCAGTACAAAGACAGATAGCTTTAACACTGGAACCGCCACATTTTATACTACCTGCAACCCTCTTAAATTCAACCCCCCCCAGGGGCTCATGTTTCATGACTTTTTTTAAGTTTCAAGTTCATATAAAAAAAAATATTGGAATTGGGACCTTGTATACCAGGAAGTTATTCATATGCAATAAAAGCAATATAAAATGCTACCTTTAGCTGTCTTGTTGCTGTTTGTCTGTTGCTATGGAAACCAGGTTGTGACACTCACAACTAACGCAAATATTAAATAACAAAATAAACCTAAATAAAATAAATAAAAATTAACATGTATGGCATGCATTTGTATTCTGCCTTTTTACTTAGCGGCCCCTAAATAAAACCCAGTGAAATGCAGTGTATAATGGTTATATTAATGGATATACGGACCTAAATAAATTGCACTAAGTTGTGGAATATAGACTGATTTATATTAGAAAGATTAACAGCAGCAGAAAAAATGAACATGTTTTGGAATTGCTGCAGAACATAAAAGCAGGATTCAAACTGAAGGAAAATCATGCTGTTATGCATTAAGGATCAGAAGAGAATGAGATCAGTGATCAATATTAGACAACAAGACTAAGATAACCTTGAAAATCTACTGCAGAAGTAACATAAATATTAAATAAAATAAACCTAAAATAACCAGCAGAACTTTATGTGTGAGCTCTCATCTGTATGTCTTCAGCCCAACATGAAACAGTCCCAAAATGCTATGTGTGATGGTGATCGAGTATAAAACCAAAACTACATGCAGCGCAGTGTGTGAACAACTTCACTTTGGCACTTATCCAGCATTGTGTGGGGCAGAGGCTGTTGAAGGTTTTACATTAATGAAAAATTAAAAATATTTGGTCAGAATATTCTCTATTTTTCCTATTTGGACTGGTATTTTTTTCAGTCTTGGCTAAATCATTAAAAAAAAAAAGCAATGGAATCTGACATTTGCTCTAAAGATTCTAGCACAACATTTCAAATAGAAAAAAAAATGTTTTTCTATTTTGTTTCTCTACTCTGCTTACAACTTATAAAAACAATTAAAAAAGACATCATGCAGCCTCTTTGAAATGCCACACTGGTAATCTTTAAAGCTCCTCTTGCATGGTATTTGATACGACCTCCTTGTAGCGGTTCTAGTGTTAAGGCAGCGTTCTCCTTCTACAGAGCCTTGCAGAACTTTAACACGTTTTATATTATTATAACAACAAACTTCAACGTATTCATTGGAATTTTATGTGGCAGACCAAAACAAAGTAGCGCATATCTGGGCAATGGAATAAAAATGAGGCATTGCTTTTATAAATAAGGATCTGATAAATGTGGCTTTAATTTGTGTTCAGCTCTATTCATCCTCCCATCTACTCTGACCAAAGAAACACCATTTCACAGCATGGTTGCGCCACCACATTTTGTGGTGGGGATAGCTTGTTCAGGCTGACATGCAATGTTAAGTTTCTTCCCAACCAAAGCATTCTAAATGCACCAAAGCACCTTTTTCTGCTTGCTGCGTCAGCTTGTGGGAAACTTTAAATGGAACCTCCTATGGCTTTCTTTCAACAATGGCTTTCTTCTTGCCGCTGTTTCATAAAAGCAAGATTTGTGGAGTACAGAACTAATGACTGTTGTGTAGACATATTCTTCCACCTGAGCTATGAACTCCTTTCCACAACAGAATGGCACTAAATATATCAGTAATATTTATTTAGCTCTATTTCTCATTATTAGGATGGAAACTATGTGCAAATATCAACATCCCATAGAAGAAAACTGTTTATCATCTTTTTGCAAAAGGTTTTCTGTTTTTCTTTATTTTAAAACCTAAAAATAGAAATAAAATGGCTGGTAATGTTGGAAATGACAAATTTCCTATAGTAATATTTATCAAAAAATATAAAAATTGTCTTATTTAAACAGATTATGTAATATTTGAAGCTCTAAACAAGTTTTATTTAGCTGGACTGAGAGCAAAAATGGCTCTTTGGATTGTAAAGGTTGCAGAGTCTTGGTCTATCCCATAAAATCCCAATAAAGGTTGTAGTCATAGTCTGACTGCTTCTGAAAAAGTTCAAAGGATGTGAATACTTTAGCTATACTCTAATTATAATTATTTTCCACCCTCGAAATAATAGCACAGTTTAAGCTGCTTGTAAAATAAATACCCCTGGTCACAAAAAAAATAAAAAAAAAATCTGCTACTGGATTCAAAGAGTAATCCTCATACAGCCCAGACATCAAAGAGACGAGATACAATCAGAAAAGATCAGATCAGCCTCTGGGTTGTCCACAGAGTGAATCTGACAGCCTGCAAGCTACTACACCGTCTGTGATCTTGACAAAACACAACGAAAGGAGAGCTCCTGCAAAGCGTTAACCAGAGACGTCCTTATGTAGCACACCTGTGGCTACAGGGGGACACTAAAAGCTTTTACAGACAGGAAGTAAGCAATCGGTTACAAGTAGTAATCCGTCCTCCTTCACTTCAACACAGCTTCCACTCAGGAGGTTGAGCAAACAGGGAACATGAAGTGAAGAGCCGATAAAACCAAAAGCCAGCATCCACCTATGCATGAAGGTCCTCATTTAGCTACAGGTTACTGCATCTGAAGCGCTGAAAGGGTTGATGTCTCAGTGATGACATTCATACACATGGAACATTTAACAAGAGCTGAGGAACAAAAGCCAAAAACACGAGCGAAAAGGCAGGGGAGGAGAGGCAGAGAGACAGAGAGAGATCTGGAGGTGTGCACAGCCATGTTGTGTGCACTGAGTGGGTGAGGCTTTGCCACGGTTAAGCAATCTAACACAGAGAGACACAGAGAGACAGAGAGCACAGCGTGACAGGCCAGGTGGAAGGTAGCAGTCAGGCGCTCTAAGAGGCCTCTGCCAGCTGATCCCGACCAAGCCACCAAAATAATAATAGCACAGAGGGCAGTGGGCAAGAGCTTAGTTAGAGGAGAGAGAGGAGAGCTCTGGGCTCTCTTTGCTTAGACAGGCAGAGAAGGATTGTGGGTATTAGTGTCGTTAAGGTCACAAGGATCACTGCTCCTTATTTGCTAATAGACTTGTAGCTTCGACAAAGTAAAGGGAAGGCCTGACAGCAAACTTTAACATTCTTTGGGTGAGGTTGTTTTTGTACTAGGAGGATACTCGTTTTAAACCTGTGTGGAGGAAGGAGAATCCTCCTCAGAGCACTTACCCGGAGTTATCTTTGCTCTCCTGCTCATCATCCTGCTCCATTTTCATGTTATCACCTCCAAGGCGAGAAGTGGATGACCCTTCATCTGCGTCTGCCTTCGAAGCGCCTCCTTCTTCTTCGTTCTTTTTGCCGTCATGTCCCTCCGTATTGGATGGTTCGGACTCTGATTGGATTTGGGTGAAGTCCGTTTTTTCTTCCTGTTCGTGTGGGAGGGTTTGATTTAAAATCCAAACTAGTATCAAAGGAAAAAAAAAACATTTTAATTAAAGTGTGCTGACAAAAAGGTACCTTGCAGAGAACAGATGGTGGAGTACAAAGTTCTCCATCCATCTGGGTTTTCTGCTCGTCTGAGATGGAGGAATTGGGGGCTGCTCTTCCTGCTTCCTCCTCAGACTTCACCTCTCTCTTGGGACTCTGCTTCAAAGGAAGGTCCATCTTGAACGTGATGGCAGTGGAGGTGCAGTATTCCTCAAACCCATACAGATACCTGCAAAATGAAACATGCATTGAATGAAAGAAAGAAAGAAAGAAAGACCTTTAACACATTTAATAATGTCACAATTCAAAAAAACATATTTACTCACATAGCAAAAAAAAGAGAAAAGAAAATCTCAAATATGAAAACAAACCACACCTAAATCAATGTGGTTAAAAAAACAAAACAAAAAAACTAAACACAATGAAATCTCATCTTCTCTCAATGAACAGACAGGCAGAAAGAAAGAGAGAAAGAGAGAGAGAAAGAAAGAAACTGGTAAAAAGCCTATAATTAATTAACCTTGCAGCAGCAGCAACAGAATCTCTCACCGAAAATTTTAAACTGTTAATTTAAGTGAAGTTTATTCAGTGGATCAAAAAGTCACCCATATTTTCTTCTGATAATCACTGGTGCCACACTAACTGGACTCCCTGCTGCTATCACTTTGTACAATCCTCAATTACGGATAAGCTCTTAGTCTTCTCCTAAAACATTTCTAAAGGCTGGAGCATCCACAGATCATTCTAGATCCTCCACAGTCTCCTCTCTTGTGCTCTTGGTGTGGGGGCTGAGATGGCCAAGAAAGAAGGTTGATTTAGTGTCTGGAGAACCATTTCTTTGCTGGTTTGACCAGAGGATCAATTAAACATTCGGATGAGAAGCAGGCCCACAGCATCACAGATCCTCTTACATACTTACCAGTGACTTTAAGGTGCTTTTTCACACATTGATCTTTTGTTTTCCATCTTGAGTATTTTTTTTTCCAAGTTTCGTCTCATCTGATAGGTTTTAGCAAACTCCACCATTCTGATGGCAGGACTTTTTCCAAGCTTAACTCCCAGAACAAACAACTGGCTTCCAAATAGTATCTAATGGTTGTTTTACAAACCTGGTGACCTAACATTGAGTCTTCATCATTTTTATTTTTTTTACCTCCCATACCATCCTCCTTTGTGTGCGAGGTAGATAGCATAACAAGATAAATCTATGTCCTTGTCCGGTCTTGTTTGCCGCAGTTCCAGTTGTTTAAACTTTTTAATAACAGATATGGGTAAATGTTGGTCAGTAGCTTTTTCTTGTTGCCGTTCACACAAATTTAGCTCACTTAAATGGCATGTTTTCTTGTCTTTCCCTTTTTGATGAGTGAGAATGATTTCTACCCAAGGGAAACAGGAGGTTGTGGATCATTAATCAACAGTTCCTGCAAACTCTGATCCCGTTAAAAAAGTAACGTCTACATTTTAAAAAACACTTGAGTTACATTTATTTTATAGAAACTGTTAGGTGTGCCAATGAGTACGGCATTAGTGATTTTATCAAAAGTGGTTTGTTTTAATGCAGGATATTATGATGAACTTATTTTAAGGTTCTGTAAATATCTGTCTAGCTACTGTGCAGTTTTCGGCAAGATGAAGGCAACATCTGTACATCTGTACATACTTGCGGTAAGCGCATTTGACGTTGTAGCCAGCGGCTGAGTTGAGCACAGGGATGCCCAGATCCTGGTAGACCTGCTTCCAAACAGAGCCGCTTTCAATCTGTACAAAGATGGGAAAAAAAAAAAAAAAAAAAAAAAAAAGATGACCACAGATTTAAATCAGTCTGAGAAACAAAGCAAACATGGCGGAACTAATATATGATGAGTGACAGTCAAACACTCACATTGTCAAAGCCTCCCAGTTTGTGAACCAGCCTGTAGAGCTTGAAGAGGTTCAGGTTCCTGTAGCCGAGAACTGGCCGCTTGTTGATGGGGGTTCCTACACAAGAGATTCAGCAGGTTGAGGTTTTCTGACACCGATGAACCCTGAAAAAATTGGTTTCATCCGTCCTGCACTCACCTCTGTCTTCCATGAACTTGTAGAGCTGCTGCAGAAAGTTCTCCCTCTCCTCTGGGAATGGCTCCACCTCCTCCTGCAGACATTAAACAAGAGAGCAGATGAGGATCATTTTCACTCTGAGGATGCAGAGATGGCTCACTGTGCCACCCCTAACCTCCTCCTCCTCCCCGCTGGCATCTTCTTCCTGCTCGTCTTCCTCATCCTCATCATCCTCCTCGCTGCTGGAGCTCTCCTCTTTCACTTCTGTCTTCCAAGAGCTGGGCACGACCTGTTTCTGCTGGAACTCCAACGCTGCATCCAATGCTGTCACAGACAGAAAAACAGGTATTACTCAAACATGCAACAGCTTTAAAATGAGACATTTTAATCAGAAAGATTAAAATGTATCAGCGTCTGCAGCGGCTCGGAGCAGCAGGAGCCGCCGTGTCACAGGTGGGCCTCACTACCTCGGCAGATGCTCGTTTCAGGCTTTGTATAGTCGAAAACATCACAGTTGTGAGTCAACCACCTGTGAATAGCTCGGCTGAGATAACGCAAAGCCGTTTCCTGGCTGTAATTACGAGAGAGAGTAAGAGTGGCACAGCAGAAAGGAAGAGAAAAAAAAAAAAAAAAAAAAAATCGAGGGCACTGCAGGAAAAGCTTTGTGAGGACTTCAAATAAAAATAGATTCGACAGCGACAGGAGCTCTCAATCGCTGCCTTTTCTCAGAACAAAAACAAAACTTCTCCTTCTTCATTCTGCCTCAATGCAACCCACTCTGAGTGTTTCTTTTTTGCCAAGTGTTCCAACACACAGAACCAGCCCACAAGATGTCTGAAACTGGGAACGTGCCACGCACCAGTTCAGTCAGATCCCTTTCTTAGAGCGTTACCTGGTTTGAGCCCTGCGTCGGCTTTTGGAGGAATCTCGCTGTTTATCTCGTTGATGTCCTTCCGGAGCACCATGTAGCTGCAAAACATGGTAATGATAATTAAAATATGCATTAAAACACATTATGAAGAGCGTAGGAAGTAAATAAAGGAGGGAAACCTCAGCACTGCTTGCTTTTACAACCCTGTTTTCCCACACCTCTACAGCATCTGAGCAAAGTGCTGCCGATTTGGCAGATAGATGGATCAGTGTAGCTTGAAAGCAGAAAGACGCAGAAAGAAGCTAAAAGCTTGGCAGGTGGACAAGAGACAGCATTTACTGTGTTATCTATAAGCAGCGGAGCGGATCCACATGCTAGATCAGGGGTGTCAAACTCCAGTCCTGCAACTTTTTGATGTGTCCCAAGTCCAACACACCTGAATCAAAAAGACTGAATCTTATTCCCCCTGGGAAGCTAGTCAGAGTTGATGTGCAGATAGATGGAGCTAAATACGGTATACAGTTAAAAAAAAAAAAAAAAAACAAAAAAAAAAACACATCTGCTAAAGACTTGATGGGAGCAAAGGTTCACCTTTGGATAATGACCACACCTGATGGGGAAATACCCCATAAATCATGAAGCTGTAACTGGAGAGGAAGTTGCTTCTAGAAAGTAATGACTCGGGTAAGATTGGGTAATTTTGACTTAAAAATTGATCACAATATTTGATGGTAGTTGTGATCACAAAAACAGTGACAACAAAAACTATTTTTTTCCTTCTTTTTAGTCTTTTGCAGGTAACTGTATGTCTGTGATGGCATGTGACAGTAATCATTGCCCCACAAACGAATACTGCACTTAAAAAAAAAAAAAAAAAAACAACAACAAAAAAAAAAACAACTATATTTAAATAGGACACCAGGACACCAGTTGGTGTGAATTTTATCATTAAGCTGCACACAGTAACAGCATTTAATCATATTTTGAATTTATTGATACCTTTGTCGAACCAACAGTTGAGAAATATAATAATTTTGATAATACAGAGAGGCTGTTTGGGGTTTCCTTAGGTGGAATCTATTGTTGTCATAGACAAAAACAATGATAAATGCCCAACTTTTTCTGGCATACACCCCTGTCATGTAGCATCAGCGTCAAAGTTGATGGGTAGATGGATGAAAGGCTCAGAAAAGGCATTAAAGTTGTGGGTCTAACGTAGCAAATCGGAATAAGTTAAAGGGGTATGAATACTTTTGGATGGCACTGTATGGTGAAAATAAGTTCAACTAACTTTTTTTCTTTTGACTAATGACATGAGTGATAACTATTACAGCCTGTATTTAAAAGCGAATCATGGAGCTAAGCTAACCACAGGTATCTAAAGTAAGTGAAGGTTAGGATGTTAGGAGCCTTTCAGAGTTTCAGAGAACAAAATATACCCAGAAATCCTACATAAAATCTTTTATATGTAACAACAGTTTCAGTTCAGTCCTGGCAAAACTCTTCAAACACGGTTTTCAGTGAATTGCCACTTGATGGAGGAGTTGTGTGGTTCTACAAATCTGCAACTGACACACTAAAAGTGGATCCACCTGATCCAAACTGGGTTGGACTTTTGGCCAGGTCTGATTTTCACCTAAACCCATTTTACAGAGTACGTAGTGGCACATGTCGAGACAAACTACTACTGAAAAGACATTTAGACATTTTTCAGAGATGAACTATCAATGGATAAGTCAGCAGCAATCACCCCACAGGCACCATCAGTATCTGTACCAACTGTCTTTCATCTCGGCTAAATCAAAACAGCATTTGATCTATTATCAATTTAAATTAGGTACTTGTATTGAACGTTTACAGCTGAATTTTAAACACATATTCTAAGCAGAAAAAATGAAAACAAAGCTGTAAATCATATGCATTTCCTGCATGAGTAACAATGATGCAAGTATTTGATCTATGTTATTTCAGCAACATTTCAGCTGGAGGCCTGCAGGGCGATAAAACTGAAAATCTCATTAACAGTAATATAGATTTATCCTTCTTCGCACTCTGACAGCCACTCGAAATACACAGTGATGACTTAAACAAGTGAAATTGGAGAGTAAAGCTGATACAACGTGTTTAATTAAGATGTGTTGGTTTGCTTGGAGAAGTATCTGACTTCCAGTTCCTGTCTCATTTATCATTCCCCATCTTATCGCTCTCATCACCTTCACCCTTCAAACTACGAGTCACGATACAAGTGATAAGACTTTCTGTGCTACAAATGTAGATTAAGGGTCGCTCTGATGACTCTTGCAGCATATCTATTAAAGAATGCATAAAGGTTGTCCTGTTAAAACACGAGCTGAATGTAGGCATTAGTCTGTAGCCACATACACAGACTGCAACAATAAACCTTTGAGTGCAGACACATGACACAACTTCTTTCTCTCTTTACTACAGACACAACATGTGACTGTGTGGATCCAGGCTGAATGTAGGCTGCAGGGAAGCTGCAATATGTCACCTCAGCAGTAACTCACAGCCCTTGGATAAGTAGAACATTACAAACCAGAACAGCAAAGGAACAAACACAGTACCTCGGTGGGAGGATTACAACATTTACTAATCTGGATCTGAAAACTAAATATTTTTCCCCTACACTCAATTTTTTACTTTTTCTATACTTGTCTAGACTTGGAAATTGACTCCTCTCAAATTCATTAAATTCGATACTTTTTCCAGACTGTATGGGAATCACACAACCTTCCTGAACACACCATCTCCAGTACGAAACATGGTAGTGGTAGCATCATGCTGTGGGAATAATTTTCTTTAGCAGAGAGAGACTGGGGGGTTGGTCAGAGTTGATGGAAAGGTGGATGTCATAAGAGGGTCTAAAAACAATTTATCATTTTCCATCTACTCCCCCCATTATAGCCTTTGTAATGGTTTATCACATACAGCCCCTTTAAAATACACTGATGTTTATAGTTGTAATCTAACAAAACGTAAACAAGGGAAGGAATACGTCGTAAGGAGCTGTAAAAGAGGCACTTGTATTCTGCCCAAAATGATCTAAAAGATGCGCTACTTGTCAAATTGTTTGAATTTTAGATCAAATAGACACAATTAACATAAAAACTGTAAATATTGTATCATGATACTGAAGGAGTTTCTCAAACCTTTCTTTTAATCAATGTTTAAAAGATTTTTCATTTCTTTTTAAGGGCTTGCTGGCAACAGGTTTACAGGAACTATATTTTTGTAGTTGCTGATATATGATTGAGCACGCCTAAAAAATAAGTTATTCTTTTTAGACGTAATAAACTGAGAAAATCATGTGGTTACAAATCCTTAAAAAGGTACAGTTGGATCTACACCAATCCACACTATCCTGAAAAAACGAACCATGGGCCTTAAAATATTTTACATTTTATTTTGTTACCACTAAAAACTTCAGTAAGTTTTACTTAGATTTTATGTGTGAGAAGAGCACTAAGGAGAAACTCATTGTAAAGTGGAAAGAATACATGGTTTTCATTTTTTATGAATAAAATCTTAAAAGTGTGGCCTGTATCTGTATTCAGCAACCCTAAATAAAATCCAGTGCACCCCTTGGCCAATTTAGAATCTGGGACAAGACTTTAAATCTGACGTTCACAGATTCTCTCCATCCAACCTGACTGAACTTGAGCTGTTTTGCGAGGAAGAATGGGTAAGATATCAGTCTCTAGATATACAAAGCAGGTAGAGACATTACCCAACAGACCTGCAGCTGTAACTGCAGCAAAAGGCAGGTGTACAAAGTAATTAAACACTGAAGTTTGCCGTTAATATAAACAAGTTCAAGTGGTGTGAATACTTCCTGCTAATAATTAAATGTTAACAAAAGTCAGAAGGAGCATCACAGAGAGTCACAAACAGCAGAAGTTGAATGCTTATTGTAAAAGACTCACAATTTTCCATCCTTGAAAGATCGGACGAACACGTTGTCCTTCTTCACGGTCATGTCTTCATGGCAGTCCGGGGAAATGACCTTGTAATGCAAAGAAACGAGAAAAAGAGACAGAAAGAAAATTAGATGTAAACAGGAGAAACATGTCCTCCGTGAATATAAAAATATAGAAGAAAGGGAGATAAGTGTTGTAGGAGTAAGCAGCTTATGGCAGCATGTGTTGCTGCTGCAAGGAGCTGAGAAGCAAAACGATGACAGGAGGCAGCCCTGGTAATATGATTTCCACTCGCTCTCTGCCCACTTCCTCCTGGACTCGGCAACACAAACACGCTTGCAGGGCGAATACTTTGACCTAAACGCAGGGTAAACACTCGTCTCGCATATGCACACATGACCTTTCCTTTTACTGTACGAGTCGGGGAAAACCCTTTTGTTGTAGCCATGGATCATCTGCTGCATGACACATCTGGCAGCATCCCTCTGCCATGAGGTATCAGCGTAAACAATGATAAGCTGCTGTGTAAAGTTCTTCTCTATTCAGTCACAAGGAGGCAGCATGGAGCTCAGCCAACAACAAGCCAAGAACAACAAATCCAGGAGGCGGGGCTGTGCTGAGCACAGTTAAAAGGACAGCTTTCCCCACCCTCTGCCATTCTCCCACTTCTACTGGTAGCACTTATACAAACAAGAAAGAGCAGTCACCATATCAGCGCGTGCTAACACACAGAGTTTATAAATGGATCCGAGACGCGAACTGAAAACAACTGACCTGATTGTGGTGCACTGCTGCTCAGATAAGCTCTAATTCCTAAAGAAAATGAAGGAAAATATTTCCCCTACACAATGAAATTAGCTCTTTAATCTCACAAACATGCATGTTATGGCAATTCAAAGCAGCTGAACTCCAAAGCAATCACATAATCCTGCTGAGTGCTGCTGTTACGTAAGCAGGCATTTTGATGAAATGGCACAGCGCTGTGGCTATTTTGTTTGATCAGCAGCAGCGCGCTCTGGTTCCTCGCTATGATGCGGCACAGAGCAGCTGGGGGAGAAAAGCATGAACTCACCAGAGCGGGATACCACGTGGTCTTCTTTTTGTCGCCGGCGGCAGCAGCCCCCTCCACGCAGACCACTTTGCCAAACAGATCTTCGTTCTGGCGCTGGTCACTCTCCTCTTCCTCACTGGAGGAAGAGGACAACTCCTCCTCTTGACTGGGGGAGGAAAGAAGAGTTTGCTCAGAAGACTTTATGGCAGGAAGATGGAGTGAGCAAGAGGATGCATATAAAGACTTACAGTCATCATATCTAATTTTAACAGAAAATATAGACTAACTAGGAATGAGGGGAACTGGTTTCAGTCTAAAAATGCAATCCAATGATTGCTGAGGATGCTCACATCTGATGGAGACAGAACTCTACATTTATAGGACCTTGCAAAAAAAAAAAAAAAACAAAAAAAAAAAAAAACCCCACACCACTTGGATATTTTCATATTTTGTCACATTACAACCATAAACTTCAATGTACTATATTGGGATTTTATGTGATGTGATAAACACCAAGTGTGAAGAAGAAGGGAGATGATGCATAGTTTTCACAAAACAAAACCCAAGACATTTGAAAGGATTTGGTATCTCTGAGTCAATACTTCGTGGAACCACATTTTGCTACAATTAGAGCTGTGGGTGTTTTTGGGAATGTCTCTTCCAGCTTTACAGATCTACAGAAGGAAAGTTTTGCTCATTCTGTGTTACAAAATAACCCAAGCACAGTCAGATTGGACAGAGAGCATCTGTGATCATCAATTTTCTAGTTTTGCTAAAGATTCTCGGTTAGATTTAGGTCTGGACTTTGACTAGGCACATAAACCTTCCTACTTTAGCTGCTTGTATGTTTAGTGTCATCGCTCTGCTGAAAGGTGGACTTCCACAACGGTCTTGCAGCTTCTAGAATTGTGCGCATGTTGGAGAAGCTCTTTTACGTAAATACTGATTTGTTCTTTTCATAAACTTTTGCTTATAATTTTTTTGGTTGAAGCATTGCTGCCTAGGACAACTATACCCTCTGTTTTTGGATGCTGTGCAGCTGGAACGATTATCGGGATTACTTTTTCACCTTCAAGACAGGTGCAATGATGTGTAACCATGGCAATAAGGTATTGTTTTTCCACTGGGAGCAGCTGATTAGCCTCTCAAAGGAGGCTTCATGGATGCAGAGCAGAATCATATCCCCGACTCCAACGTTTCAGCAGTGCTTAACAACAACTGCTGGTGGCTTCCAGGGCATGTTACTATAGATTATCGTCTCTGCTGCCTGGATATTGAGCTCTTTGCATGTCATGACGGTCATGAGACTGTGATAGAGCAACAGTCTTCAGTCAGAGGCCTCTTAAGATTCGTTGCAAGACTTATTACTACAGCAGATTCTTCCTGCCCACAGCTTCACTATCCACAACAACTCTTGGATAAATACTTTATCCAAAATAAAGTATTTTTGGATTTGAATTAAATTTGAATTCAACTTAATTCTAACATGTTTTCTTCTTGCACCTAGCTTTATCTATTTTTCATCAACTCTGTCCATATCTCCCATCCCTGCTGTGTAGAAAACTAGCCCCACAGCACCATGCTGCCGCCACCATGTTTCCCTGACTTCAAAACTTTGGCTGAAGTGGCGCTTGTAGTTCCAGTCTCCAGTGTGGCAGGAGAACACAGATTCAGCATCCAGAACTTAAAAAAAAAAATAAAAAAAATAAAAAAATAAAAGCCATGAGAAGTCGTCTGTCCAACCTTATGACAGTAGCCTCTGCAGCAACCCCACTTGAGATGTTTGATTACGTACAAGCGGACGCACAATTCAGGCACACAATTAAGGCACACAATTAAGGCACACTCATTCAATTTGTGGATGATGTACAGTGCCCAATGATACTTAAAGCTTGGGATATGATTTTATAACTAAACCCTGCTTTAAACTTCTCCAGGGGATGTCTTCTTTGTTCACCTATGTTCTCCATGATGCTGTTTGTTCACTAATGTTCTCCAACAGCTATAACAACACTACTAATCAAATTACTCAAAGGTGGACTTTACTTTATTAGTTAGGCAATAGTTTTTATTTAAGGGTATCAGAGTAAAGGGGGCAGCATACACCACACTTAAGATTTTCATATGTGAACATTTTTGAAAAACCATGTATTATTTTCCTTCTGCTTTACAGTAATGCTCTACTTTGTGTTGGTCTGTTACATAAAATCCCAATAAAAATACAATAAAGTTTGGAGCTGTAATGTGTGAAAAAAGGGAAGTTCAAGCGGTACCAATATTGATGCAAAGCATGCATCAGTAACTATGATCTGCAAAATAAAACTCAAGCATGAACAGCACAACTATCAATAAAAAAGCAAAAACGAGCAACTTGTGCCAGTCTCTTTAAATAAAAGAGAAGAAGCTAATTTCCCCAAACCAACCATCTCCTTATTTAGCTACATCTTCAGCAATAAAACATGAACAGTCTCAAGTACAACAAACCAGCTCCATGTTTTGTACTCTTATCACTGTGAAGCAGAGTGAAACACAAGACTCTACTGATGAGCCCACTCATTAGGATCAGTGTGTTGACGCTCTGATGCTTCTTCCTGATTTTCTGTCCTGCAGCCAGCAGACAGACAGACACGTCTCTGAGTGATCATGGAAGCAGCACCAGCAGGCAAACAGATCCTCTGTCCTCTTTTTATGCCTCACTAGGCCAGCTCTGTGCACAGCTCTGTGTACATATAAACACGGCGTCTGGCACGACGAGAGCTCAGTAAATCAGTCAGGCTGCTGCTGCTACAACAACAATAACAACAAGCTGGGACTCAAAGTCATAAACAAAGCACTTTAACGACTTAATGAAAGAGAGACTACCATTCATTTAGGAAACAGAATTCAACATTAACTGACAGCTGTTGCAGGCAGTGATTTAAAGGAATCCTTCAGGACTTGCTGCAACACAGCCATCGCTGCTGCTACTGTATCCGTTTCCAATCATACTGGCCAAAACACGAGTCAACCTCTGTAAAAAAAAAAAACCTCTGGTATAAAACTTTATTGCACAGAGGGATAACAGACCCAAGGTGCTAATGTGTAGCTGGGTTCATTCTAAATCAATAGTGCATCAGTGTTTAGGCCAATATTGACTTTTCAGTGGGTGCAATTATAAAGGAGAATAAGATTATGTAGCCAAGTTTTCTCTTTATAAGGGATGAGATGCAATTATACCCAAATAAACCCTGAGCAGTCCCTATTCCCAAATGAAAACTGTGCCATTTCCCAGGAGCACACAGACATCAGGGGATTTTCATAGCAAAAAAAAAAAAAAAAAAAAAAAAAAAAGCAAGCATACTAGAACATCTGAGTTTAACTCAATTCAGTTCAGAGATTTATGCCAAAGGGAAATTAAATGTTGTCATAGCTCGTATCATCTAAGTATCTTCAAAGAGTCGCTATGGATGGTGATCTCCAGTAGCGGTCAGTCTTGCAACAAATCTGAAGAAGCCTCTGACTGAAACCACGGTTGCTGTCTGCCCTATGAAATCTTTTTCTTTATTTTCCAAGTTCTGTTTTACTTTTTCCTTTATTCCACTTTTTCCGTTTTTATTATTCTGAATTCTACCTTTTCCATTCAAACCATATCTATTAACCCAAAAAGTGTTTAGTTATGAAGTGAATAAAAAACAGTTCAAGAAATGAATTCCCAAAGAGATTCACATTTACTGTAATTCAGGTTTCACAATATGTGGTTCAACCTAACATTGAATTATTTTACAAGGTGCTTACAAGCATTCCCCTGTCATTTTTTAAAAGAAATCAAACATTATGTACCAAACAAAGAATATCATGTTTTTCAAAAAGAAAATCTCACTTTAAAGAATGCTTTAGAGTTGAACTCAACACCAAAATATGTTTAACAAAAAACCTTCAAACAGTAAACCCTTGTGCACACTTCCGTAATGATCAGGTCCTTTGTTCGTTTTTATTTCCCAACTCTGTCCCAGACATCTACATTGATGTATATGACATGTCAGTGTTTTGTGTTAACTCTCATGTTCCAGCAGCCCTCCATTTGCATTGCTTTACCAAAAATGAGTAATTTTTTTTTTTCTTTTTTCCAATGGAAGATCTGAATTGGTACACAGAACAACAAAACCTTCAATAAACTCTTGCCTTGCTTCTATTTATTTATTTGAATGTTAAAGAGTTAGCAGACATGACTCCTACAAGCTAGCTTCTTATCCATGTTTCTGACGTGACTCTTCACTATAAGTGGTTGTCACATGTATCCTTGTGCCTCTAGTGCTGAAAACAAACATAAAAAAGTTTTCTCCTGATTCATAAAACCTGCCAGCCCTGAGTCTTGCGCTAAGCTTCAAGTTTTCTTGTTTTTTTTTTTTTTTTTCCAAGGACATTGGTGTTTCAGTGAGGATTTTCGCCATGGCTGACCAGTTTATTTTGTCTGTGGAGAGGACAGCCGAGCTGAGTCGAGCCCTGCCTAACCAGGTAAGGACAGGTATGGGAGCAGCAGCGGCCAAAATACTACAGAAACTTCTGCATAGCTTTTTTGGTTTTGATCAACATTCAGTGCACATCGTCCTGAACACGCCATCCCTACCATGAGAATTGGTAGTGGCATCATCATGCTATGGGGACGCTTTTGTGCAGCAGGGACAGGGAAGCTGGTTGGAAGATAAATAAAGGACAATCCTGGAAGACTGTCAGCAAAAGACTTGATTGTGCAGCACAACAAGCCTAAAACACACAGCCTGAGCTGCAATGGAATAGTTTAGCTCAAAGCAGATTTATGTGTTAGAGTCAAAGTCCAGACCTAAATCCAATTGGAATCAGAGGCAAGACATGATAACTGTTGTTAACAAACACTCTCCATCCAGTCTGAATGAACTTCAGCTAATAGGCAAGAATTCTGCTCTTTAAATGAGCAAATCTGATAGAGATATAACCCAAAAGACTTGCAGCGGTAACTGCAGCAAAAGGTGGTTCTACCAGGCGCCGATTTGCTGGCCTGAATACAAATGAATGTAACACTTAGATTTGCATTTGCAAAAAGCTTAAAAAAGTAAACCTTATACCATTTTCCTTTGCCTTCACAATTATTATTGTGTCTGAACACCTTTGCAAGGCACTGCAGCAGTCACACATAAGCCAGAGATTGAGAGGAATACTCACATAGGATTTGATCGCCTGCCACGGTTGCCCTTCTTGCCAATGACCGGTGTGCCAAAGTGCTCAGGGTTGGTGAGAGGGAGTCTGTCAAGTGTCTGCAGATGAAACGAAGCACAACAAAGGGCCTCAGCTGCATCTTCCACCAATTAGGATCCAAACAAAGCATTCACTGACATGACATGAAATCTTTTTTTATAGGATTTCATTCGTTACAAATAGATTTATTCAGCAAGAGAGACAAAAAATGTTATCTTGAGGCAGTAATCTTTAGTTAAAATGTGGAAAAGAGAACATTCATAGCTTCATTTGTTAAGCTTTCTTTCTCAATAAAGCAAGAACATGAGGCAGCTATTAAACTCAAGGCCGGCACACTACTTGCCTCGCTTTCTGCAAAGTGACGCGCTCCTTTCAGGCAGAGAGAAGAACGCCTCAGAGTCTTCTCGTCACCGTCATCAAAAACTGCAAAGACGAGACAAAACCATTAGGCTGCTGCAAGTAGGACAGGAGTCCATCAACACAAGCGCACAGAAACACAAATAGACACAAATATATTCTCATCCCATCATCAGCATGTCTGCATAACGAAAACAACTCTATTTTCAGCTGCTGGAGAGATTTCTCCATTCCTCAAACACACTGGTGACGTCATGGAGAAGAATGATTTGAGGCAGCTACAGGAGTGAGAATTGGTGAATAAAAATTATTAATCTGGGCGAGGATGTTTTCACGACAGTGGAATCCCTCTGGGTGCTTTTCAGTGACAAAAAGAAGCTGAGAAACTTCTGCTCAAAGCAGCAGTAGACACACACTGCAACTGTGTAAACACAGGGATAGATCTTCTATGAAAGAAGCAGATTAAACTTGAGAAAACTTGCAGTTCACAGCTTTTCTCAAATATTCAGTTTTAGTAGATACATCAACATCGAGAACATTTGAGGCTAACAGATTCTTTTGTTCTATTTTTTTAAATGACCCATTATACCATATACAGCCACACTTAAAAGGAAATAATATACCACTTTTATTACAGTAATAAAAAATAAATACAAATTTAATGCTTTAACATCTGAATCCCATTACAGTCCCTATAAAAAGTATTCATCCCTTTGGATGTTTTAGCCTTTTATTGCTTTTTCACAAGCAACAAAATCTGGCTTTTCTGATAAATGAAAAAAATACCAAAAAAACCCCCGAAAAAAACCCCTTTATTGTCAAAGTGATAATGGATTTCTATACAATGACGACAAATTAGGGTTTCCTCTATATTTTATATATATATATATATATATATATATATATATATATATATATATATATATATATATATATATATATATATATATATATATATATATACATACATACACATACATACATATATCCTAAAATCCTTTGTGCAATTATGCTTACCATAATCAGAGTTTGAAATGATTTTAAATATGAAGAAAAGTTAAAGTTTTCTTTATTTTAAAAAACTAACACCGCGACTCCGGCCTGTCTGGCTGTGAAGCTGGCTACTGTGCAGTGCGCTGCTCTCAGGAGTGAAGGAAAACTACAGACGACAGTCCTTAGTAGAGGGAGAGAAAAGGCAAAAGAACGGTATCCAAGAAAGGTTAAGATGAATGCATTTTTAATTCAACCCTGTGAAAACGGCCCTAAAGTTAACGCATGTTGCATATGAATGACAGTAACATAGTTAATTAACATAGTTTGGCTTTCATGCGTAATGTTTCGGATACATTTTGAACAGCAGACATAGCTTAATGTCGGGTATTTTTTCTGTTGAGACTCATTTTTGGTTGCATTTTCAGATGAGTATATTAAAATACTTTCAGAAGAAGAGGAAAGAGAAATATGGAAATGATAGTGATCTATATTGTGACACGTGTAAGATTTAAATATTCCTAACGTTCCTTGTGTGATATTTGTGACTGAAACGAATCTAACACTTCCCAATGATATTAGACAAGTACACAGGCTAAAGTAGTGGAGGAGGTGAGTGAAGGAGAGAAAAGTGGAGACGCAGAGCAGGAGGGTGCATCTTCCTGCACAAGTGAACATGTTCCCAAACAGGACGTTAGAGCCCTTTTTCAAGAAACCCAGAAAAATCAAATGTTCTCAGCCAGGCTGGAAACTGTGCCATTAAATTACTACAACAGAGTTATAATTTCAGTTGTACAGTATAAATATAGTGATTTAATGTTTTTTCAAAGAACATTCAATTTGAAATGGTCATAATTAAAACCATGTTGTTGTTCTACAGTCATGTCACACCCCCACTGTTGAATTCTGTCAGTCTCTCTAAAGGGGATGACTATTTATGCAGTCACTTATTTCATGTGACATATTTTTATTAAAAAGTCCTTATTTTGAAGAAATCAGTGTTCACTTTGACATTAAAGGGTTTTTTAGAACATTTTTAGTCAAATTTTGTTAATCATGATTGATTTGTAAAAAGCAAGAAAAGGGGTAAAACATCCAAGGTGGTGAATACTTTTTATAGCCACTGTTAATAATAACCAGTTAGAAAAACTGGTTCAGTTTAAAAGCGTATAGTGGGCGGAGAAAGCTGTGAAATGGACATGTATTTGTTTTATGTTGGTTGTATATTTGCAGAGTTTCTGACTATAATTCAAAAGACAAAATAGTCATGACTGAGATGTTAAACTTAAACAGTGATGTGGCAAATCAAAGACAAAAGGGCACAATTTAAAATTAAATCAATGAAAAATTCTAACAACCAGCTGAAAACCCAATTTGCTTTTAATAACACTTATCCAGGCCTTATAAACACAAATACAGATACTTTTCCACACTTTTCAAGTTGAAACTTTTTGCTACCTTCAGTTTTTTTTAAAGAAATATTTCTTTTTCAAGTCAGCTGACACAGATTTGCAGGTCCTTGAGTGTGATGAAGGGTAAGCAGCTTCCTCTTTGACTTACCGACTGTATAAATACTGGCATCAGTCAGCTTATTAATGGTGGCCTCTTGGTAAACGCCGTCCTGATTCTTCACTTCAACAACAGCACCCACCTGTTCGACAGATGCAGAGCTGTTATTACCACGCAGCAAATCATAATTATCATCTGATAATAAATTCAATGAGATGTTATTAGTAAGTAGTGATGCAATCACACAGGAACCAATAGAAACTAAAGTGACTGAGATCAAATTAAAATGCTAATTTTAACAGTTTGTGGATTTTTCTGAGAGGGTGTTTAGGAGCAAGTGAAGGAATAAATCTAATTTGTACTTTTAGACAAAATGGATTTAACAATAAAGATTTAAGCCAAAAAGAAAAGAAAAGGTACATTATATAAAGGAGCTCAAGCTAATTTACGACGAGTCTCGCACATATTTTAAGCTTTACCTTCAGAGGTCCTTTGATGTTTTCATCGTGGACCTCAGCTGTGGACAAATCAGGCTTAAAGGTCACCTGAGGGAAGCAGGAGGCAAAAGAGAATTAGTAATGAGAATAACTGCCTGACCACGTTATTCTACAATCTGTGAATGAGGTGTAGATGTCAGCTTTGTGAAGGGGAATCTTAGGGCAACACTGACCAGAACCACTCCCCTCCTAAACCCATTCCTACCTCCCTGTCTGGGTCTGTATCCTCCTCTAAATGAGCCCCAGTGGATAATACCATGATCATAGAGAGCTAGTGAAGTCACTGTGTCAGGAAAGAAACGGCAGGCTACACTGACCTGCAAAAATAGTCACACCCCTTTTGTCATGTTACAAACACAAACTTCAATGTGTTTTATTCGGATTTTATGTGATGAACCAAGACGAGGGCTTCTCTAACACATGAATAAGCTTTGATTTAACCCTTCAATTGTTGCTCTGCTGTTGTTTTTTTTAGGGTCGTCGTCCTGCTGGATGCTCCGCCCCAGTCACAGGTCTTTTGCAATTTCTAAAAGGTTTTCTTCCAGAATTGCCCTAAATTTAGCTCCATCACTTGCTCAAATCAACTTTCCCTGTCCCCGCTGAAGGAAAGAATCCCCGTCAGCATGATGCTGCCACCACCATGTTTTTCAGTAGGGATGGTGTATTTCAGGTGATGCCCTATGTTAATTCAGTAACGTTCTATTTACCAACTCAGTGACTTCTAAAGGCAAATAATTGCATTAAATTTTATTTAGGATTATCTAAGTAAAAGGGGGCTAAATAAAGATTCACATCACACTTTTCAGATTTTCATTTATAAGAATTTTTTTTACTATTGTGATTGCAACGAAACTAAATACTATTAAAGGCACTATATGTACTGTCACTTATTTTATATGCCCTGAATATGTGAACAGCAGACAAAAACACAGGAGCGACTAAGAACCACATTTTTTTTCTTGCCTGTACATGTGATAGTCGAAGAAAAATTTAAAAAGTCATTTTTGGGAGAATGTGCACATAAAATGATCAAATTATTTTGAGGCTCTAATTAAATTTGCTTTTATAAAATCCAAATCCAATTTAGAATGAATGACACACGCGAGGGGTGAATGAAATGTCAAATAGCTGCTATTAGAAAGCACTCCTGCAGGTAACAGCTTCAGGCGATGACATGGAGTCAGCTTCAAATATACCAGCAGCACAAAAAAAAAGCAATCAAAATTTCACTGTGAAGGCAGAATCAAGGAAACGTATGAAAGAAATATGTACTAAATTGTAAGGTCAGGGAAAAAAATAAGACAGGAAAAAAATGAATAAAAAGCTTACTGAAGCAGTGGTTCCTCAGTCACTCAGAAAATGACATTTTAGCCTGGTGAAAATCAAGAAATTCCTTTTTTAAAACAGGAAGCCGCGGGATGCTTTTCACTCTAAAGGCAAAGAGAAGAAGCTGTGGTCCCAAGTCACAGCTAGACAACATCAATAACACCTCACCACACTGACAAGCCTAACAGTGAGATGGCTGATGCAGAGGGAGCTGTGCAGCCACTTAAACCCCATAAAAACAGCATTAGTTCAGAAACAACTCCAGTATATCACATGAAAAACATTTATCCCCACCTCGGCTGTATCACAGCCGAAACTTAATCCAGTTGTTTTGTCTTGTTTCCTGTTTCCCATGCTCTTTTTGTTTCCAGTATTCTGATGCAACAGGTTGTCTATATCAATATTGTTTTACTGAGTATTTTTCTTGAGGGGCAGCCACTGAGTTGGTCTGAATTAATAGTCACTCAGAGGAGAGACTCGTACAGCACAACATACAGGTTTCCTGCATGTATTCATCTCCTGATTTAATAGTTTTCCTCAATTAAATTAGCAGAGTTCTCAACTCGTGTATAAATACATACATACAGACAGACAGAGAAAGAGAAGGAACTTTATAACATGGTCTTTTTTTCTAAGAAAATCAATGTTTTACGCTACAAAAAACATTCTGGGAAGTCACTAAGATTTTCTGAATGTTATTTATAGTTTTTAAGGAGAATCTGGATCAGCAGGTCAGGATCAAGATCAGGACGCTTTATTTCCCATTTCTACACGTACTCATGGTTCGGGCACATGCAGATAAGCATCCAATTAGAGCTGGACGATAAAACCATAGCAATATATAATCGCAAAATAACTTTTCCTCTATAGACATATAAGAACGGGTCGATATGGACCTTCAATATAGAAAAATGAAAAGCCAATGATAAGAGTTGTTCTGTGGCTGGAATAGAGACACGCAACGTTACGTTGACACAGATAGGACAGTAGCAGCCAGACACGCTAATGGCTAATGTTTGTGCAGCTGTAGCCTCTTTTCCAACTGTAGGAAAAAAAATGAGTGCCCTGAAGGAAAAAAAGACAGTGGTATGGAGGTATTTTGGCTATTTAAAGTCAGACAAAAAACAAAATAGCATGCACTGCAAACTGTGTCGAGCGCATGTTCCGACAAAGTCAAGAAATACCACAAATCTGTTTAACTATCTGAACCAGTGGCACCCGCTGGAGCACACAGTGATAAAACTTAACAATCCCAGATAAAAACAAGTGTTAAAGCCCCCCTGAAAACAACGGCTGTACAGCATAACATCTGACCCAGCACAGCACTGAGAAAGTACTCCCCTAACTGGAATTTGATATTTTTCTGAGCAAAGAGAATGTCTATTTTATTTATTTTTTGTCTTTGAAAGCTGTTAAAGTTTTCACTGATGTTATAAAATGAAACTGTTTTTGGTTTTTTTTGTCTTTTTACATTTCTTTTTCATGGCTTATTCTTTTTTTTTTTTTTAAAGCAATATTTAAATTGAGCTACACAAAAGAGATTGTGAGAATTTATATTTCAATGCCCATTTTATTTATTTGACATCAGAAAAAAGAATGTCTATTTTTGTTCCGTTTTCCTGTAATATTTTAGTTTAACATATACCTCTTATGTATTCAGAGCAGGTGTATATTGTTCAAAGACATATTCAGGTTTTAAAAATAAATCTTTAAGATAAAAAAAAATAACCTGATATCCTCAGATTTCACTTAATAGTACCAGGGAACATTAAAGATTGACAAAAATAGTGATTTATTTTATATCATGATCTATCTATCTATCTATCTATCTATCTATCTATCTATCTATGAAAAATTTTATTGGGATAGGATCTTTTTCCATATTGCCCAGCCCTACATTCAATCCTCAGTAACTACAATTAAAAAACAAATATCTGAGATTTGAAATCATTCACAAAATTGGTGCAAAAATTAAATTCTATAAATGCAGAACATGTACAGAACCAGTCCAACATACACTGACATGCTTGTCAGTGTATGTTGGACTGGTTCTCACACACAATAGATCTGCTGGCTCTCTGCTGAGATTGATAATAGCGCTAATTGCCTTCTTACAGGTTCTCCAGCACAGATTGCATTATATAGAGGAAGACTCATTCACATCTTTTCACTTTGTCTCATAAAAAAAACCAGTTACGCTGCCTTAGTTGACTTTGTTGAACAAGCAGGCAAAAATTAATGAAGCACAGTAAGTAAATAAGGTTAAGAAGACTCCATTACAGTAGAATATTCAAAGTAAAACCAACCACCGTATAATAGTCATGTTTCAACATTTGTGTAACAAAGCTCATGCTCTCATTAAAGCTTCACCAAAACAAACCTGACACTGAGCCAATTAGTATGGTAATGAATTTACTAGCTGAGACTGTACTGCTTGCTTCTTCTCAGCCAACATCATCTACACTAAGGAAATCTTGTGGTCTGCTTCGTCACGGGTGTTTGATCCTGTGAATGAGACCGAAACAGCAAGTCATTGATGATTTTAGTCGGTGAGGCAGAAAAGCTGGACGTCGCCGCTCCTTTGTTTCTACGGGGGGGGGGAAACCACAGTGCACTGACTGAGTGAAAGAGCCAGCATCCAATCTTTGTTCCTCCCACACACTCCGGCAAAACGGAAGACGGGTCTCTATTGCGTTATCCAGATGCTCCTGCCCCACTGGGAAAGGAGAGACAGCACTACGTGTATCATGAAATGCCTTCATAGGCGAGATGTAAAATCGGAGGAGGGGATCGGCAGGCGGCAGCTGTTCTGTGTCTGCCACTAAGTGTGTAGAAGCCACGGACAAGAGGGGAACCTGAGGATGGGGTGGGGGGGGAGGTAGTGAGTGGGCAGGACGAGGCTCTGCACTGATCACAGCTGGGCTCCTGATCGCTCTTTCAGCCCATATACAAGCAGTACAAACAACATAAAGCAGGTGGTGGAGCTCCAGCAAGCAACACAGCTGGACTTTTACCAGCATGGCAGATAGGCAAGTAATTAAAATGTGCATCTAATCAGAAGAGTATCAATGTGGCAGACTCTAATATCATAAGCACATTCTAATCATCTCAACAACCTGATCTTTAAATGAGGGCTTTAAATGTGTCCAACTCCCCACGGCTTTGGATCTACAGTGAAGCCGAGCTGTTTTATCTCAACTGTACCCGCTCTAAACAAAGACACAAGCTCCCAAGCCAACAGCAGCAGAGGCAGACAATTAATTTTTAATTTTGCCACATGAGCATTCCGAATCATGACTTACCTTGGCCTTGACAAGCCTCTTGGCGGTCTTAATCTTGGCTTCACAGAAAGCCCCTCTGTACTTTGCGCTCACGTCCGTCCCTACCGTCAGGTAGGGGGGCTCCTCTAGAGTCTGTGGAAATGAAAACAAACTCAGTTAATCAATATATAGCTTACTGACACAAGTGCATTCTCCAAGCCAAGTCTGGTGTTTTATGCAGTGTAGGCCAGCATTGTAAAAACCCACCAAGCTCAGTGATTCATCCATGGAAAACACATACCATCTGCTGTGGGTATTGGAAAACAAGCCTCAGAGGAAGCAAACAAAAACGCCACTTCACTGTGGCTTTCATGATTACAAAGACGAAGCTACTCAAAACACGTAGCACCATCTTGTGTCCTTATTGGATGTTTATCAAAGCTTTCCCCCCTCCACTCAGGAGCAGATTTAGAGAGAGCAGGGTGCACAGAGAGATAATGTTCTGTGTGTGAATTGAGGAAGGGGATGTTTGTGGTTTATAAAATGTGGTGAACTATTTAAGGGTGTTTCAACAAAATAGATCAAAGAAAAGCATCAGCAATGATGGTATTAGGCATGGGTCTCAAGATATACCGAGTATTTTAAAAAGCTTGAAAAAAAATGCTAACACTGTCAATTATATAGTTTCTACGGCTTAAAGTCCTTTTAATGAGATGCCCGAGAAAGTAAAGTTTTCTCCTACTGTAAGAAACTATATCGAGATGTCCCTCCCCCACCTGTTGCTGCTGGTCATGAAAAACACTCTTGGTATGGAAAGCAAAGGAGTGCCACATTCAAGTCCTTAAAAAAAAAAAAAAATTAACAAAACTAGGGTGCACCGGTCGATCGGCGCCGATTTCTTTATTTTTTGTGTGATCGACCAATACGTACATGTTAACCCAATCTCATTTACATTTAAAAATAGCCACAAAGCTGCTACATTTGGGCATTTTCTTTTTGCACTACAAGGAAACCTAAAACTCAGGACACTTTATTGGTGGTTCAAGTAGTTTTGTTCATTTGTCGTCAACTGACCCCAAACCTTGTGATTTTGTAAAAGCAAAATAATGATGTAGTTTCTTTTTGGCAGGAGGCTCAAAACAGGTCTGTAGTCTGACCCATTGTGCAAGTTTTGTTTGGTTTTAAAATGTGAAAAATGAAAGACTAAAGGAACTGAATTTTTTTTTGTTGGTTTAGTTGATTTAGTAATTTGGACAGCAATGCTCGAAATGTTTCATTTATATTTGAGAGCACTACCTCATGTGCAGTTAAAACAAGGTTGTATTGTTTCACGGGTGTTGTTCAATGTTTTAAAATAAAATAAGATTGGAACATTGAATGTGTGTTGTGACCTTATAACACTTAACAGTGTTGGTTATAAAAATTATATTAATAAAAAAATAATGATAATAATAATCAGTATCAGCAGGTCAGGCTTTTTTTTAAACATGTCTTGTTCTGCAGCGTGGCACTCTGAGTTGTTGTCAGGTTAGGCTTTTTAAAGATCGGTGATCAGACAGAAAACTGCAATTGGTGAACCCCTAAACAAAACCAAACGTGTTATTTTTTCCCTCCAAGTTCTAATTTTTTCCTAATTTTATTTTTCTGAATATATTTTGCAAAATAAATTTCATTCAAAAACAGTACAATACAAAAAAAATTGTAATGGAAGTTACAGTTTTTGTAAAGCTCTTATTTGCACGTGTTTCATAAAGAAATAGTAACACTAAGAATATGAACTTAAAATTCACACCAAATTTCATCAGCATTACACAGTCTACAATAGCCTGATTGTGTTCTGCTTAAATTACTCATCTTACTCATGCTTGAGATCCCTGTACTGGAGTAACCACAGTTATCTCCACCTTAATGGAGCACAGAGTGACGCACAGCTTTCCCACCCCCACCTAATGCTCCCACTCGGGAAAAATCAGACAGTCACTGCACGGAAAGCAAAAGAGCGCCACCTAGGGCCCTTAGAAATCAGTTTCATGCCTTTGCAAATTTTTTTTCCTTCCTCACATTCTTTTAGTTTCCAGTTTTACCTTTCTGACCTCCATGTTTTACAAAGTAAAAAACACTGTTTCACCTAAAAAAAAAAAAAAAAAAAAAAGTATCTAAAAGTAGGGTTTCGATATACAATTTGAGTTATATGTAAATTAAATGTTTTTGTAAAGCAGTTTGGTTATAAAAAGTAGCACTTCTGTTTCAAAAGAAATGAACTGTCTTCACAGCAAGATTAATCAGTATTATATTGTCTACAATAGTGTAATTGTGTTCTACCTAACTCACCCTCAAATAATCACTCACCTATTGTTTGGAGCACTTTGTTTTGGTATCGTTTTGTTTGATAACACCCAAAATTTTATCCCCCCCTGAGTTTCTGGAGTCTTCCTTGCTCCAACACAGATTTATACAAAGCTCCCATAATATTGTAACAACACATCACATAGACACACATAACTGTAACATTTATTTCTGGACCATCTTACCTGAGACATGCAACTGCAAAAAAGCCTTAAGTCAATGGGTGTCTGTATCTTAAGTGCCTTAAGTAAAAATCAGGTCTGTATCACGGAACAAAAAAAAACAAACAAAAAAAACCAAAAAAAAAACGAAAAAGACATGGGGTGTAACTCAGCTCGGTCGATACAGAGAGTTAGATAAAATCCCTTCCTAAATGGAGAAAAATATCCGTGTCTTTTCAGTTTTGTTCTGTTTTCAAGCATCTTTACTAATGAAGGAACTACCCTTGGCTAAAATCCAGTGAACGGCTTCATCTTAATCGTGACCTGTCCTGTTTGTGTTATTGGCAAGAAATGATGTGTGTGACACAGTTGCTCTGATGTGTTTTAGCTGTAAATACACTAAAAACACCACTTATAACCACAGTTATAAAAATATGTTAAGCAGCAGACTTTATGCAAGCACTTACAGTTATGGTATAAATTATTCCTACCATTGGGAAATTTAAATCATTTCCATTTAACCAGCAAATCTGTTTCTGATAGGAAATGAAACAAGAATCTCTTACGAGATAATAAAACATGTAATGATTTACAGTTTTGAAAAGAAAAAAAAAAAAAATCTGTTATTTACGTTTTATAAGAAAAAGTTATGTCAAAAACTATTTGTACCCCGCCTACTAATCAGTGGGGAAAGCTTTAAGGTTTATTGGCATTACAGCAACCTAACCCTTCCTTTAAGTGTTAATCAGCCTTTTCAACAAGTATTTTGTTTTGCCTTTGAGGTTGGAAAGTCTCCTGACCATCACCCTAGTCTTTAGCTGGGTGATGGCCGATTCAAGTTTGGACAATTCAAAATGCTAATATTACTTTTAGTCAGAACAAAAATGCTGGAAAAATTAAAAGATAACTTTTACCTAAATCAGCCAGAGGTATGTATTATTTCAAGCTTAGCTGTAGCCCGACTGACTGGTAGTACTTGTATTATTTTATAAAGAGCAGAACGGTAAAAAGGGAAAATAATTTGTGCCCTAAGAACCTAAAAAGTTTTAATAAAGTTAGTATGTATTTATTCTATGTTTTTGGTTTATGGCTGTGTCAAATAAAAAAAGAAAACTAAAAACAAATGGCAAGATAACATTTTTATGACAGTAACAACTGATAAGCTTTAATTTGAAGCAGTATAAATAATTGTTGATTTTTTTGTTTGTTTTAAATAAAATTAGATCAAGGTATCAATTTCTAATATTACATTTTGTGTTGATACTGTCCACCAGTGGTGTATTTAGTGCTTTTTAAGAGACAAAATATAGGACACACCTTCTTCTTACAGCCAGTTTTAACTTTGTGGAAAACTATTTGATCGCCCTTCAATATTTTAAAGTAATGCTGGACCAATTAATACATTTTCTTGCCTGATTAGAAAAGTTAATAAGGCATATCAGTGAATTATTATAGTCAATAGAAAAGAGCAATTCAACAGGTTGTCTATAAAATCTCCAACAGTAGTGGTGTCTTATTCACTACAAGCTGAAATAAAGGCCCTCGCTGCAGACAAGCTGTTCTCAGTAAATTTCTATATTACAAGCTGCTAATAAGACTAAGATTGTTCTTTCATTGTGCACACTTTATAAGGAGCAAACAGAACACGTTAGGAGGCTGCAGATAACAACTGTTCATATCGTGAAGCTGCAGCTCCACACTACACCAGTGATTAGCAGCACAAAGAGCAATTAAAAGTGACTAATCACTTACACCAGATGTTGCCTCTGTGATGCATAATTGCATAGTGGATACAGGAATTTAGGGAGATAATCAGTTCACATGTGGAAACTGCTTGCAGGTCAGGATCGTTTTTTGCTATAAACGAGTATCTCTTGCAATAAATTAAATGAGAGACATACGGTATGATTCTGAATAGATGTGCGCGATTTAAAGAATCGCAATCAGCATCCCGACATCAGTGTGTGCAATACCGCCATCGCAAATGACTACTTGGATGGAACATTTAGTAGGATATTATATCATAAGTTTGATGCATTTACATTTTGCCAATATATCTTACCTGTTGGATGCCTTAACTCTGACACTTGTTGAAAAAACTGAACCGATATGGAGAAAGCTTAACATCAACTGAAGGTTGCAGAAGGCTAACCATGTGTTGGGGACGCAGGCCAAGAGGCAAACACAACTTTCTGATTGCTTCCAATAATCAAAACAACGAGGAAGAGTCTCATAGTAGAGCTATTATAAAATATTATGGCTTTATCTGGTGATCTGAACAGGGGTGAGTTAACACAGTTCTTAGGATACAGAAGGGGCAAAGCCATATATTTATGTGCCACAGACAAAAGAAAACCAATCTGGTGAGATGCTAATAGATGTAGAAGGACCACTTCTGATGGGCTTCAGAAATTGATATCTTGCGTATTAATTCAAATTTTTTGTATTTGCAACAATTCAAAGAGGATAAAAGGGCTGGGGAAGTTCATAAGTTTGTAGTGGCCACGCTTGGTCCTGGAAAAGTCAATGCTCTTTTTGTTTTTTGTTTTGTTTGTTTTTTTTCGGATCTATATGCTAAGACGTAGGTCCTTGTGTTATAAATGGACATCATCAGCAACAGGAGGAACTCTCCTACACCTGGTACATTTGGTAAAGGTACAAGTATACAAAAAACCCCCCAAGTGTTTAATGACCTGAAAGCAAAAATTCAGTCATCCCCAAATGAAATGTTTTGACCTGGCTTGGCTGACTGAGGGGAAATACTCCCCCTGGCTATCTGAGCTTGGTAAGGAATTACATACATAATAATAAGAGACAGAGAAAGATAAAGTTTATAAAGATTAAAAGATAGAGCAAGAGAGATTTAAAAAACAAAAAAAAAAGACAAATGAAGAGAGATAAATACAGAAGATGAATAGAGAACTTTTTCAAGTTTTGTTTTTTTTCTCCCTTAGGAATGTTCTGTCGATTATGTAGACATATTCAAGAACTGCCAAATATATTTTGCTTGTATTACTGATAGTTACATTGATTCAACATCCAACTGTTCGACAGAGAGATTGCTGCTTTAAAAAGAAAGTAGGGCTGCACCGATTGCAGTTTTCTGGCCAATCTTTAAAAAGCCATACCTGACTATTTTTTGTGCTAAATACAACAATAAAATTGCTAAGTTGGCAACAGTGGGTGTCTGTTGTTAGCCAAGCATGTGCAGATGTGATTGTCAGTCAGCCCTCTCACACGGCACAGCAAAAGGGGACAGTGGCTGGTTTTTAGACCATTGTGGATGGGATCAGTTTCACAAGTATCGGCCAACCGCTGACCACCCAAAATTATGAAAATCGGGGCCGACCGATCTTTCTGATCGATCTGTGCACCTCTAAAAAAAAAAAAGTGCTTGTTTAAAGAGTTTGTCTATGCAAATGTTGAGAAAAATGAAACTTTAACAAGCACTACATGGCTTGCTAATATCAAAGTAGGCTATTCTGTTGTGCTGACCCATGCCTGCACACATCAGAGGAACCATGCTGGTCAGAACTGGAGCAAAAATTATGGTATTCATTTTACTGCTGCAAGAATTTTGTGTATTTCGTACAAGTTTTTGTCCTGAGACATTATTTACTGCTGCAGTGCATCGAAAGTAGACTGCAAATGCAATGTATCTTTAAATGTATCCACAGAGTGCTGGTTTCTTAGGGCTCCAAGCTTCTCTCAGACAACTCTCCTGACCACCTTCACTTAATGAGTTCACATTCAAGCTGCAGTACTTATTACTTTTGTCTTGGGTAGAGATCACACTATGCATTAATGTTTGGTCTTCCAATTAAATGTCATCACTCTTTAGCAACCTTCAACTATATTTTGAGCTGACTTGTTCTTGCCCCCTGGGCACCTTCAGATTTTTTTATTCACTTCCACCACCAAAACAGAGAAATAACCATCATGAGACTAAAAGTTGTAAAAATTATTGATACATGCGTTTTAAAGTCCCAGCTGAGAGATACTCAAAATACAATGAAAGAAAAAGTGATTTTAAATACTTATCCTCATCCAAACTCAGAAATTAAATATTAGAATTAGAAATTAAATTTGCTTTTAGTCAAGCTTTTGTCACCTTTTTTTTGTGGTGAAAAAATATATTGGACATGAGCTTTACAAGCCAGTCCAGGTTTTTATTTTTTGAACCTGTAGGGCCCAGATAAAAGTTAAGAAATTTGGCTTTTTATTAACACTTGGAACCTCAACTGACTTTACACAGCATGAGTGAAAAGCCTGTAACAAAGGAGTCAAAAAGGAAAAAACACCAGAAAACAGCTCCACAGTTGTCTGTCTATATACAGGTACACAGTACTTTGAGCTTTTGTTGGGGTTTTTAGATTCTGCTTAACCCTTTGTCTTTACTGGGCACCTTCTAAAAACATAATGGGTAACAATTAAGGGCAGGCTGACATAGAGAATGCTATACTAGTACATACAGTGTACTGTATGTACTAGTCTAAACAGAAAATACTGTCATTTTACTCAACTTTACAACTTATCTGCAAATGTGAGAAGTACACTTCTAATATGTATTTTTACAAACTAATAAATGGAAGATAAACCAGTGAGGTTTTCCCAGTAAAGCGTAAGATTTTATTCCCTTCATGTTTTCCTATTAAGTTGTATAAATCAGGCAGGAGTTGTAGTTACTGCCAGCCAATTATCTAGAATTGAGTGGTTCATAAAAACAGGTGTCATGCTTCATATCCAAAGCAGATACACTACAAAGCAGAGTCTTTGGCAGTCTACTGTAATCCATCTTCCTATAAAAAAAAAAAAATTTCAAGGATGTTTAGTCAACTCAAAAAGCAGAACTTTACATAATTTATCTTGTTGTAGAAACCAAAAAAACAAACAAAAAAAAAAAACAACAAAAAACCAATTCTGCACTCATGAGTCCTCCTGACACAAATGAAATGTAATATTAATGACTTCATCAATCTAATAAATCCAGTGCATATCTCATGCCAGAGAAAGGGCTTTATTATCACCCACACACATTGCATTTTGCTGTAATGCTGTTTTTGTCATTTTCACTCATAAATTCAAAATAATGTACTCTGAAAACTCATATGACATGCGCCACTGGCAAACTTTACTTTGTATTTTTTTTTAATGGCCACAAACAGCAACAGAAACATGTTACCAGTAAAAAAACAGATGTGCAGTGAAATCATGCGGTCACCAGAATCAGACTATTTTCAACTTGATCAGCTCCAGTTTGTGAGCATGAACACACCCTAATTGACCTCTAACAAGTTGTGCTAGAGTCAAGATTGTTTAATGCTGAAATTGTCAGGTAAAGAAAGACTCAAAGTTACCCATTTCAGTTTCAGTTAGGAGTTTAAAATGAAGCTATCTGAAAGGAAATTGCAACAGAGGCATGCCATCTGTTTATTCAGGATCCCGTGAGATTTCATTCTTACACTTTTTTGTAGTTTTTGTTGTTCTGTACCCAACATTTTTGGGTACAAAAACGAGCAATCTCCCACAGGAAGTCAGGAATAACAATAACAACTGCCTATTTTAATAGTTCAAACACCAAATATACCTTAATATGCATTAATACGCACAGTGGAAATCATCTGAGCACTACCTCAGAAGCTAACATTTACAGTCTTCCTTATCTTTCATCTTGGTGGTAGAGCCAAACAGCTCCAAGGAAAATAAATGCTGTTCCTGGGTGGGCTGCTTTGCAAATGCCAGCCAATAGTACGTAAAGTACCATTGCACCAACAGATGAAACATACACTGAATAAAAAGACACATACACATTTTTTTTTCTTCCTGTTTGAAGTTAAATCAGATCAAATTTCTATTGTTTTAGATTAGTTAGAATTACAAAAAAAAAATTTCTATTTGCTAAATGCCAGAAAACTTAGTGAGAACATTTTTTAGATTTTTTTTTTTTTTTTTTTTTTTTTTTTGTAACTTTCTTCAAAGTCAGAAGTTTACATACAGATTGATTTACTGTCTCTTTAAACAATGAAGGAAAGCCCAGATGATAATATCATGGCTTTGGAAACCTCTGATAGGTTAGCTGACACATTTGAGTTAATTGGAGGCACACCTGTAGATGCAGTTTAAGGACGCACCAGGAACTCACTGCTTTGTTGTTTGACACGATAGGAAAGTAAAAAACACCAGCCAAGATATCAGGAAGAGATGTGTGGAGCTGCACTAGTCTGCTTCATCCTTGGGAACAATTTCCAGATGCTTGAAGGTGCTGCATTCATCTGTTCAAACAATTATATACAAGTATAGACATGATGGAAATGTCCAACTATCAGACCACTCAGGAAGGAGATGGGTTCTGTGTCCCAGAGATGAACAGATTTTGGTCCAAAATGTGCAGGTTGACCCCAGAACAAAAGCCAAAGACCTTGTGAAAATGCTGCTGAAGCGGGTTAGACAGTGGCATTATCCACAGTGAAACATGTCCTGTACCGACATGGGCTGAAAGGCCACTCAGCAAGGAGGAAGTCATAACTTCAAAAGAAACATAAAAAGACAGACTGCAGTTTGCGAATCACACACGGACAAAGGCCTTTATTTCTGAGGACATGTCGTGTCGGCTGATGAAACTAAAGTGGAACTGTTTGATCATAATGACAATTGTTACATTTGAAGGAAATAGGTATCTGCTTGTATCATCCTACTTGTGACGTACAGAGGTGGCAGCATCATGTTGTGGGGCTGTTTTGCTACACTAGGAACTGGTACACTTCATAAAATAGATGGCATCATAAGGAAAGAACATTATGAGGAAATACTGAAACAACATGTAAAGACATTAGCCAGGAAGTTAAAGCTTGGGTGCAGACTGATCTTCCAAATGGACAATGACCCTCAGCATACAGCTAAAGTGGTTACAAAGTGGCTTTAAGACAACAAAGTAAATGTTTTGGCGTGGCCATCACAAAGCCTAATCTGAATCCTATGGAGTAGTTGTGGGTAGATCTGAGAAGGCGTGTGCGAGTGAGGCGGCCAACAAACCTGACTGAGTTCTGACTCCAATCCAAAGCACAAGCTCTCAGTTCTCCAGCAGCTCCTGCTAATTATTGAGAGAAGCTTGTGGAAGGAAACCCAAAACATTTGACCCAAATCATACAGTTGAACAGACAATAATTCCTGATTCTGACCAAATGTATGTAAACTTCTGAATTTGAAGATAGTTACAAAAAATTTAAAATAAAATGTTCTCGCTAGGTTTTCTGGTATTTAGCAAATGGAAATGATTTTGGTCATTCTAACCAACCTAAAACAAGAGAATTTTGCTCTGATTTAACTTCAGACAGTGAGAAAAAAAAATGTATGTGTCTTTTTATCCGGTGTATGTAAATATCTGGTTTCAACTGTAGGTGTTTCAGCTTCCAAAGCTGCATTTTCTTTCGAATGTTTTAGATATGCTCTATGAAAAAATTCACGAATAGGCGGATTCACGAATTCTGAACCGTGAGTAGGCGGGGGTCCACTGTATATTTCTAAGGGGATACACACTGACTGATAGTAATGCTATCCAGGCTAATTGTGCTAATATAATGTAAGCAAGGGATGTTTAAAAATGTTAACGCCGAAATCATTCTGCCTTAGTTCTGAAATAGTAAAGGTCACAAAGCTCTTCTGCCCGTCAGGGCTGCAACACAAATATTCACTGCTACAGCTTCCACTCTGTTCATTTCTCTTTAATACTGTTTATCATTTTTTCTTCCTAGTCACTGAGGGCAGCTTGTGTTATCCTGACAGCTGTGTAGCCTAACCTACACAACTCAACAATCAGGAGAAATAACAGTCTGTCTTTTGAGGCCTGAGTTACATTTGTCATGCTCCTGTATGCCAACAATAACAGAGGACAGTTTGTTTCTAGTGCTGATACCCCGCCTCCCCGCATTCAGTAAAACCATGAAAGAAAATTCCATTCATTGCACAGATTGCAAGGACTACTTTTCAGCCTCCAGCTGTCTACAGAGAAAAAATTAAAGTTTCACTGAATCTACTAGTGCTAATTGACAACGAATCCTCCTCAAAGACAAAGAAAAACAAACAATCCAGGATGACTAAGCTCAAGGGAGGAAACTCCTCCATCTATGAGAAGTATAAAACTACCGCCCTTCTTCTCTGCTATGACTCTGCCAGGAATATTAACAGCAGCATCTTTTACAAGGTTCGAGTACCACCTCAGCTACTATGTGCAAAGACTCAGTGAGGAGTCATCAAGACGTTCATCTAATGCTACTGATGTGGAAGATACTCCAGGCACATGTGTTTGATTAAACATACAAATGGGCCTTGGCATGCAGTGGCAAAACACACGGGGGCCGACATGGAAAGAAACCAATCTGCACTCCTTAGAAGAACTTTTCTTGTATTTAGCTACTTTTAAAGTCAAAACATCTGAACTTAAAACTGGGTAAAAGGCTAAAATAACAAAAAATGCTTTAATTGTTGATTACAAGTAACCTAATATCATCTTAGCATTATTTAAGGAGGGAAGCTGCTTACAGAAACTCAGAGCTTTACAAAACCAAAGCATGTCAAGGTGACACTCGTAGCTGCAGAGTGAGATCGGTTTCTGCTCAATAAAACTATCAAGTCATGAAAAATTTAACAACCACATCCACAGCTGAACATACGCAAGTGCCTATAGTTCTGTTCTTGGACAGCATGACTGACAACAGCTCTTTATTGTAAAGGTTAGCAAAAAAAAGATGCTTCCTGGTGACCAATAAAAGGTTAAAACTAGAATACAGATGGTGCAGCTGTGGCCTCATCCATAAGTGACTGTCTCCAGCCAACAGCTCCAGGGATTCCTTCAGGGTTGGCCTGGATGCTTCAGAGCTTTCACTGTTTAAATGACGACCAACAGATTTTAGTGGACCCCTGGTATTCGTAGAGGTTAGGGACCACAGCTGCCAGCGAATAGCTAAAATCCACGAATACATGAGACTCCAATAAAAACGCATATAACTGCCCATTTTAATAGTTCAAGTACCAAATATACCTTAATATGTATTAATACGAACAGTGGAAACAGTCTTAGCACTATGGCGGAAGCTAACATCTATGGTCTTCCTTATTTCTGCTCCTGAGGGTACAGCCAATCAGTGCCAAGGCAAATGAATGCCACGTCTGGATTGGTTGCTTTCCAAATGCCTGCCAATAGTAGCCAAGTAGTATTGTGCCTAGGCATTTCAGCTTCCCAAGCTCCTTTTTTTTTTTTTTTTTTTTTTTTAATATTCTAGACATGCTCTATGAAAAAAATCCACGAACAGGCAAATTTTCCACAAATAATTTGAAGTTATGTTCCACATAAAATTCCCCGAATACTGAACTAAATAAGCAGGGGTCCACTGTATATGGCTATCCCTGTATGAGCCATAGACAGCCAGAAGAACAAGCGTTTGAGGCGTCAACCTTTTTCTCTAAAGTAAATATTTTTCTAACAAGCTGAGTAATCCATACATACAAAGAAAATAAAAACATAGTCCATAAATTAAGGTATGAAGTGGAACTGTACAAGGAATAAATATTCAACACATGGAAAAAAAAGATGCGCATAAATGCATAGAAAGCCAAGAAACAAGCTGAAATCAGTCTGTAATTAGAAAGCATTCCCGTTGCAACATGCAAATCAATATCACCTGGTTTAATATTAACTGATGGCCTATAAAAAAGGTTTCTCACTGCCAAAGTAAAAGCAAAGAGACCTTCATTAAAAACTAATGCAAAACATACTTAAGGCTACAGATGTGTTTCTAAACTTCTGAACGTTCCAGAGAGTGGCACTAGAGTCATAATCTTGAAGAGGAAAAGTAAAGTTACTACCTAAGGAGTTTGTTTTTTTAAATAATATTTTCAACATCTTTAAATCATACAATAAAGATGATCTTTAGCTAACATTAGAAAGCTGGCACATGTCCTGCTTGGCCATCAGATTTATACTCTCAAAGAGTACAATGTTACACAAAGTTATTATGCAGTGGATTTGTTCTGAGTTGTTAAGCATGGTCATAATTTGGTGATGTTTCATTTGCAAGTACGATGTGCTGCATGCCCAAATAAACAATAAGCACAAAGAAAATCTATTAGAACAAGTGAGGCGCCAATCAATCGGTCAATTATCCTAAGGCAAGTCAAACACGGTTTTTCTGTCTGTAAACACACCACCGATCAGAATGTACTTTGTTGCATTTTTAGTAATAGGAAAAAAAAAAAAAGACAGGTTAAAGACATGCTTTGATAGATAATTGGCTATAATTGTGCTATTCCTTCACTTTTGGTTGAATTGAAAAGGACATTTTTGCTTCAATGTTTTCAACATTGTTTTGCTTTTTTTTTTGAGTCAACAGAACCAAAAACAGAACATTAGAGCTCAGAGAAGCTCAAATTGGTATAAGCCTAAGAAAAGCCTGATCTGTTTCATCTCTAAATCTTCATAAAGAAAACTAATCAAGTATTAAAAGGAACTCAAAAGAAACGGACATTAAGATTTTGAGTAATCAGGTTCTGTTCTAGGTTAGGTAAGGTTCCCTTTGGCTCAGACATCAATGAGGGTTATGTTTCTCAAAACTCAACATTTAAGTTCTGAGAGAAACAGAATTGAGAACAGAACCTCTGTTCAAGTATCCATGTCTTTTTCACTGTTTCATAAAAGCACTTTACATGAGTTATCTCATGTGCTGAAACTTCATGTGCTTCAAAGAAGGTTTAGTTATCAGCTCTGTGAAACTGCAAACCCACAGTTCAGTTTGAAAGTTACCTTACTAAGCCTATAATCCTGCTTTGTAGTACAGGCCTCAGGTTGAAGTGATGAAAGCAGCGTCACATTAAACTCAAATACAGCGGTCCAGTAAAGACCATCACATCATCATTTATTTTCATTTAAAGAACTGCGATGCACTAATTTTATTTATGCTTAAGATCTGCATGTTTTAAACATAACAGTTAGTAGCTGTGCAATACTAAAGCACTAAGCAATAGTGTTCAATCCACTACATTGTTCCCAAGCAAACAGCCTTGTAGGCTGAACAAAGGAACATGTAAGGGGCATGCAGGAAGGAATTAAGCTCCCTCACCAGCCGGGCTCACACATACAATAATCCTGCTGTGAATCACGTCTTTGTGCGAACCAGAATGACCACAGCCCCAGTGACGGGTGCTTCAGCGGGAGTTACCTTGGCAATGCCATGGTAGCTCTAAACTCGGGGAAAAAAATAATGATAACTTACATGCCTTTTGTTTGGCACTTGTTGCAAACATTTGGGGTACAGAAAACATTAATGCCGATGTTCCTTTCTCCAGGATAAATAAAGGACTATTATATTTGCCCTTTTCCAACTTGTTTTTCCAACCAAGCAGCCACTTTTTAATTTCCAAACATAAAAAAAAAAAAAAAAAAAAAAAAAAAAAAAGGGATTCTGAAAGTTTCTACTAATCCTGAATATATAACTTCAACACATATGATTATTAAGATGAACAAAATTTCTTCATCATAGAGAACATCAGTGATCTTTACTTTGTATTGCAACTTTATTAAAAAGAAAATTGCACAACATTTATGTTATAGACAGACTAGAAACATTATTTTCACATCCTAAAACAGATTTTAAACGTTACACCTTACTATGTAGACTCAAATGTATATTTTACACACTTGAAAGCTGCTTTGTATATATTTAACAAAGAGCTTTCTTAGCAGAAGAGAAAGTAAAGGAGAGTAATGCATCTGACCTGCTGAGGCCCTTTTCAACTGCATGATTATGTAGCATATTACCACAGCACCACATGCTGTTAACTATCACTATAGCAGCTAAAGCATGAGTAACTCCACTAAAAATGTTTATCTCACATCATAAAGAAATGTGATTGAAGTGCCTTGTAAAAGTATTTCTATCTCTTCAGGGTTTTTTTTTTTTTTTGTTTTGCTTTTTTTTTTAACAAATTTGTTACTTTACAGCCACAAACCTCAATGCATTTTATTAGGATTGTGAATAAAGAAAAGCATTTTCCTTTATTTATTTATAAATGTGCATTTGTATTCAGCTGCAAGTCAACTTGCACAACCATATTTTACTAAAATTACAGCTGCAAGTCTATTCTGTAGAACTGCGCTGATCATGGAGGCATAATGTCGGAGTAGATCTGTTAGTTCTGATTTGGTTTTTTTTTTGTAGACTTTAGTTCATCTTTTTTTCCTTTTGAGTTAGGGATTACTTTTTTGCACAATTATTCCCTTTGGTGCTCTTAGATGCTGTGCAGCTGGAAAGATTTTGGGTCTTACTTTTTCTTTCAGACAGTTGTTATGATGCGTAACCTTGGCAACAATATGGTTTCGTTTTTACAACCAGGAGCAGATGATTAGCATCTCAAAAGCTCAAATGGTACTTGAACTACAACCCCAAACCCCAGAGGAGTTGAAAAGGAGGCTTCATGGATGCAGAGCAAGACCAAAGAGCAGAGAAGGAGGAAGTTCAAACCATCTCTTCCATCGATCATAATGGGAAAGGATCATATCCCAGACTTCAATGTCTCTCTGCCCGGCTTTTTAACCATACGGCCAGACAGAGATTAAAGAGGAGCACCAAAAGCAAATGAGGTGGATTAGCAGTGCTTGCCAACAACTGCTGGCATCAGCCAGGACATGTTGCTGTGAAATATCGTCTCTGCTCAGATATTGAGCTATTAGAATGTCATAATAGTCATGTATATGAGCAACAGTGTCTTCAGTCAGAAACTTCTTCAGATTTGTTCCAAGACTGACTGCTACCAGAGATTTATCTTGCCCACAGCATCTCCATCCACAGCGACTCTTCAAAGGTAACTGGATTATATGAGTTGCTGGAGAAGCAAATCTTTCAGTGTCTAGCGATTCGATTCTGATTGTTAGGGTCACGATTTAATTCAGAAATCACTTTTAATTCAAAAACGATTTTTAATTCAGAAAGCAATGTTTCTATTCAAATGGTCTACAGAGTCTGTTTAAATTATGTGACTGACAAGATGACAAGACAGTGTAAACAACCATAACATTTATAACAATTCTATCAGGTTCCATACGGTATCAAATTTCATCAATTTATATATATATATATATATATATATATATATATATATATATATATATATATATATATATATATATATATATATATATATATATATATATATAAAACGCATGCAACTTAAGAACATTTTTAAAATCGATTTTTGAGCATTTTGAATCAATTCAGAAATCTCAGGACTAGGAATTGCGATTCTCTATGGAATCAATTTTTTTCTGCACCTCTATGACTTACAACAACATTTAATTTCCCTTTGAAATAAATTAAGTATTTTTAAATTGAACTGAATTTTGGGATATGTTTCAATCGGCTTTGCACATCCAGAGACTGAAATTTGTTGCAAAATTGCTCAATCTCAATCAGATTGGATAGAGAGCATCTTTGATCATCAATTTTCTAGTTTTGTCAAAGATTCACTGTTGGATTTAGGTCTAAACTTTGACTAAGTCATTCTAACAGGTATAAATCACCCTGTTGTAGCTCTGTCTGTATGTTTAGTGGCTTTGTTATGCTGGAAGTTGGACGTTCATCCCAGTCTTAAGTCTTTTGCCGCTCCTAACAGGTTTTATTCTTGCACTTCGCTCCATCCATTTTTCCATCACTATGCTGCCTCCACCATGTTTCACCAAATGGATGGTAAAGATAATGGCTCAGGGTGATATGCTGTCTTAGTTTTTTTGCCACAAGTAACGATTTGCATAAACACCAAGATGGTCTCATCTCAAAAAGCACCTTCTTCCAAATATTTTTTCCCATCAATTTTCAAGTTTTCAGATTCTCAATGATATTTTGGCCTGGACTTTGACTGGGCCATTCCAACACATGAAAATGCTTTGAACCAAACCGTTCTGTTTCAGCCCTGACTTAATGTTTAGGTTTGTTACAATGCTGGAAGTCATACCTACACCCAGGTCTGAAATCTTTTGCAGCCTCCAAGAGGTTCCATCCAGTTCCCATCAACTTATCCAACTTCACAACCATGTACCACTCACTCTGTGTTGCTCTATCAAATATAATCCTATTAAAATATACAAAAGTATGTAATTGTAATGTAACAACATGTGAAGTTAAAGGAGAATCAATGCTTTTGCAAAAAAACTGTAATAGAGTGTTAACAAATATCTGACCCGGGGGGGGGGGATAAAGGCAATACTATTAATTTAAGGTTTATAAATTACTTATGAGTATAACTGTACCCAAACTGATCAGGATTCAAAAAAACTTGCACAAAATTATACAAAACAATGACTTTCAAAATTGTTATACAACTTTAATTTTAAGACCCAGCTGTGTGTCTCTAAACGTTTATTCATATTAGCGGATGATATTATTCCAGATATGGCAAATATTGGCTTAATAGCAATTAACGTGAAAGCCTGGCCTTAAAATTTAAACAAACATCCTATACATTTGAGAAAATTGTTGAGGTAATAATCAAAGTTATATAATCTGCACAGCAGATTTAAAAAGGCTGGGAATCATAAGGCAAAGCGACAGTAAGTCCTAAACAAACATCAGACAGAGCAGCACTGAAAAACTGACTCCTCCTCTGACATCAATATAGCCGGAAAACTCAGAGGGAAATGTGGAAACAACACTATATTTAGCAGCAATAAGAAATAAAACTTAGCGTCTAGATAAACAGCAACTTTATGGAGGTAACACCTCTGTTTAAACATGGTTGTAGAAAATTAAACAGCAAAGATAGTCTGAGTGTCAATCAAGCATTAGTTTAAGCATTGTGCCATTTCTATGATGGTGATAAGCCTTTCAACACATCTATGACACAAACCATCTGTCATAGCTGTCATACATACTGTAGCTCAAGTTAGAGTTATGAGTAGAACAAGTGTGCATGCATGTCAATCTGAAAACAGACAGTTAAAGTTTTGTATTAGATCAGACTAACTTCCCTATTTGTAGAGGGAGAATATTTCTGTTTCAGAAGGTTTTTTTGTTTTTTTTTTTCTTTTTAAAATCAAGAAAGACACTGTGGTTCCCTCTTCACCTGTCTGTTAGCTGGTGGTGGATGATAATGAGAGCTTACAGTAAGAGAAACACCACTGAGGGCAAAGAGCCACACTACAAGTCATTATCACAGCTGCTTCACTTCGAGACGCACCAATCAACCAACCAGAGATCAGATCCAGAGAATTTTCACTCATCAGCAAATCAAATTGTGAAAACCTTTTTTTTTTTTTTTCTATTAATTAAGCTAATCAAAATCAGGAGCAACCACCATTTTCTGCTCAATGCATCATCCATCAGCATGTACTCTCATGTGTTGCTTTTGAAAGTTTAATAAGAATCAGATAAAGGTTAGAGAAATATGCTTTGATTCATGGGCATAATCTTGTAAGTCCTTCATTTTCAAAGCACTTGCAACAGATTGTTGTCTTTTATGTGCAATAGTCCTTGAGGGAAATAGCAATTCTGACCTTAAATCAGTACTGGCCAGGGGAAAAAAAAAAAAAAAAAAAAAAAAAAAAAAAAAAAAAAAAAAAAAAAAAAAAAAAAAAAAGTCTGATCTGTGCTTTACCGTCATCACCTCAATCATAAAACATATCAGCACTCTTGCAATTTGCTCTCTTTTGAGCCACAAGAGGCAAATAAAAACACAGAAATTTGTCAGCAATGATGTGATGACTGAGCTGGGACAAATGACAATTTAAGATACAAAAAACTAAAAGGCACAGCAACACTTACAGAAGAAGAAATATTCCCCAGTGAATGGCAGCTGGGACGCATCTCCAGACAGAATAAAGCTGGGTAAACAATGTCACTTCTTGAATGCTTTTTACATTCCACAGCTCATTTACTGTATACTACATGTAGGCATCAACACCAACTGTCTGGCATATACTTCAATGATGCCAGAACATGGAGCAGAACTTAAAAAGCAACGAAAACTGAAAATTAAGTACATTAATCATCAGGTCTTTATTTTAAAAACTAGTCTGTTTGCTGATATTTACACCTGGGCTTATCCACTGAACAAAAGGAGGAAGCAAAAGCAAATTTCATCATGATTTGTAGTATTTTTAAGCTGCAAAATGAAACTGAGCTTTGCTATTCTAACGCCCAAATGCATGAAAAATGAATGAGCATACCTTCATCTCTCAATGAGTCCTCTAGGTGACCAGTGTAAGGAATCCGAGGCTGCAAAAGGGAGGATGGAGATTGTGCATTACAGAGGGTGGCCAACTTCAGTCTAGCACAACAAGACACGGTTATGTTATGATGACATCACTTCTTTTGCTACACTGGGGGATGAAAAAATAAAAACGCCTCAATTGCTGTTTATTATTATGACTAAACATCCTGATTTAGACACTGCCACTGATCTGTTGCGGGAGAACCAGAGATGGGTGTGTGAGTGTGTGTGCTTGGGCATTCGAGTCACATTCAGAAAGTAAAGCCGTTCTCGCAGAGTGCTTAAAGCCGTTTATGTAATGCCTGGTGTACTGTTGCCAGTCAAGTCGGTCCGACTCGGCTCCCTGGCTCCGAAGAACGCAAAGTAACTACTCGCTGTGTAACATGGAAGACTTCCCTCCCCTTTCGTGGCTCTGCACAGATAGCACGGATAATGTGGCCGTTTAATACTCGCTGAGAGCCTCACGGTTGCTCTGCCTCCACCGTCTGCACCGCACTGACTCTACCAACAGTACAGCAGAGGGATGACGCCATTTCTGTAGCTGACAGTCGGACAGAAAGGAGGAACACCAGAGCTGAAAATTGCTGGGACCATATACACGCAATTTAGCTACCAATGCTTAAAAATAATTCTCCACCACCACCACCACCGAGACAAACCTCTTTTGTCTTATTTAACTGTTCGTTTTCGCTCTCTTGTCTCGCTGCTCTCTGCAGAGTACACACGACAGCAAAAAAAAAAAAAAAAAAAAAAGAGAGAGGAAAAAAAATAGAGCGATAATAACTCCGCGAAACACAGTCACAAAACCTTTACATAAACATGTCACGTCGTTAAACCGTAACACGGCGACAGCGTTGAGTTAAACAAAGTGAGAGGCAGGTGAAAACTCACTTTACTCGGTCTGAAAATGTTCTCTTTATCGACAGCTCCGACATTTCGCTGACTGTTTTTGATTGAGCTGACAAAGAAACAAGTCGACGGAGCGGCTTGCAGCAAGGTCAAGCCCGAGGGAGGAGGAGGAGGGGGGGGGGAAAGACTCACATCTTCGGTTCCTCCGACGTTTTATTGTTGCGAGAAGAGCCAAGGTCGGCAGCAGCCCCGCATTTCTGTGGCTCGGGAATGATCGCGGAGGATACGAGATCATCCGCCCCAGACAGTTCAACGACAGAATGACTGACCGCCGCCGACAGCACGGCTAGTCCAGAAACATGTCCGTTTAAACCTGATTACTGATTGATTTCTTTTCCACATTGTTTATCACGCACACAACACGGGGACTTCTCCCTTCCAACCGGGATCGCATCAGATCGGGGTTCTTCCATACAACGAGGCAGCCCTTCTGCTCCAGCCTACACCGGGACAAGTCGATCGTGAGAAGCGAACGACACGGATGGCACAAAAGAACCCCCTGACAGTGCAGTTTACCTGTTAAACTACACCGTTGGAAAGCTGGTCGACGACTCGCGTCCCGCAGCCATGTCAAATACAAACAAAACAAAACAAACGCACACACACACAAAAAAAAAAAAACCTTCGACGAGTCCCCCCAATTGTTTCGAGTAATATCACTTTCCACCGTCCGTGACAGGCGCTGCTCGACCGAAGCCTCCCCGAGGATTCCTCCGCTCAGCAACACAACGCGACGGTTAGCCTCGTCCAGAAACACTGGAAACTATTCAACCTCGAAGGAGCATAACCTTTCACTGCGCTCATCAGCCTAATTTGTGTTCACCACAACACAACTTTGTCATCAAGTTCTCTGTTCTCCCATTCATTTCCCCTCAAGCCCCCCCCCCACACACACACCTACTAAAGTACACCACATCATTAGTTAACAAGTTAGCTACAGTCACGGTTGGCTTAGTAGCAAGCAGGGAAGCATGCCAGTAAAATGTTCAAAATAGCGACCGCTTTGGCGAACAAAAGCAAGACTTACCTTTGCTGTCAAGCTGAGGAACGCGTCTGCTCTTCGACGATAGTGTATTAGTAATCCATAGGGACATTTAAGTGTAAAGAACGACAGGCTTTAACGTCCGTTGAATCCCGGTGGATGTTGGATGCGGGCTGGTAAAAGTGGTTTTCGGTCAGAGCTGCTGTTTGTCTTGTTGAGTAGCTGCTCTAACCTAGCTCTTTCTGTGATCCTCCGCCTTCTGAGAATGATTGACGTAGAGAATAGTCCCGCCTCTCTTCAAAAGAACGACTGTCCATTGGAGAACATTGTAAAAGGATACGCCTTCGTGACAAATGATTGGTTGATCTGGGAGAAAAATATGCACAGTAAAGTGTTCGATGTAATCCTACTGGATGGTTGTCACAATACAGGGGGGAAAAAATTCTAAAAGACTACAACTCCCACTGCTAACGGAAAGGTATATTTGATATATATAGCAGGACTTCCCGATAATGACTGGAGTGTTCTTGCCTATTTCTAAACGGGAAAATGTTTTAACCGGGCAACATTAAAGAATAAATCCAACACCTATTAAACGACGTTTATTTCTCAATAGGTTCTGCACATGCGCTTTAACGTGGCCAAAGGTTATATATAGAGCTTATCAAAAAAGCTGGCTTTTCAAGGCTTGACTGTTCTCGGAACGGTGCGTAACATAAATAGTGCTGCTTAGCATAGCATAGTTCGAAGTAGACACGAGCATCCGGAGCTATAATGGTTTAAAAGTCTTGATGTGAAAGTCCTATCGTGTGCCTTACATGCCCCAGTGTGGAAGTGTGAGGTTTAATTCAGGGAAAGGAAAGAAAGGAATGCTCCACTGGGTCATATCGACGCATTTATGTTAGCCCTTTCCGCTAAGTAATTAGCAGGCTAGCTAACCGGAATTCAGGGACGCCTGGTGAACAGACTGACACACGGCAGCTAAGGTGGGTGGGGTTGGGAACTATTAATAAAATTAAGTAAAGTCGGTAAAACTGTTTAAATCCTCTCTTTATTGGATGTAATATGCCAACAAAACTTGCAGCAAGAATATAAACATTTTTTAAAAAATAAATTATGTACTAATGTTCCTACCGAAGTGACTGGTTGTGAAATTTAATTTTTGACATGAAGCAGATGGCATCTAATATTTGAAATATGTGTAATTTGTTCCTTTAATTTTTGTGGGACTGTAGAAGTCCTTTGTTCTAAAAATTAACACAAATGTTTGCATTTTAAGGTTTTGTGGCCCATTTCTCATCACCAATTTTTTGTGAAACTCTGGTCTGTTCTTAAAAATTATAAATCAGCAAAAACGCCCCCAAAATTTCTGCTTTTGCAGTTAATTAAAGACTGAACTATAAAATTTTATTAAATAAATTTAAAAACAAATACCACAGAGTCCAAAAGCACAGAGCTGCCCATCTCTCTTTATCATAGGAAATCAATAAATGCAGCAAAATCCTGTAGATTATGGTTATATACAATCAAAAAGATTATAGATATCTATATATAGATATAGACAGAGCTATCTGTGTAAATAAAACCCAAGTGTAAGTATAACAGAATATCTCCTTACTTCCTTTACAAGACAAATTATAGTTAACTATTTCTTTTACACCACAAAAGTTTGCAGTTCACAATAGAACAAAATACTGTTTCAGTTTCTTGCACTTTTGACCTGTATTTCCAGTTTGTTGGAGGGGTTACAAGTGATACAAACAGAAACTTTCACTGTGCAAATTGTCTTTACAGGAGCATAGATAAAACGGTTGTTCTTTTAGATCTTGGCTTTAAATTGAGCAACTACTAAATTGAGCAAATAACTGGTCCATCACAAAGTCTATAATAACTGATTGCATATACATTTTATACAGTCTATGGTACATGGTCATGCTTCCATGTGAAATGGCAAACATATAATGCTGCTCCCCATTCCCTCAAAGAACTGACCCAGGCATGGTGGTGTTTTAAGATATCTCTCTTATAGCCAAATCATGTTGAAATTCCATCTTGTAACAGTCATACAACTCAATGTAGTTGTTTATATGGTCTTACTTGAAGATAAAAATGTCAGTTTCCATCAGTTCCCCTCATCAAAATGGTTTGTGCATGCAACACTAGCACAGCACCATTTCACCATCCTTGGTAACTTGTGTCTCGTTTAGTGAAAACTTTTTAAACTTTTATAACCACTATTTAAAGCTTTGTCTCTGCCTTTATGTTTAAAGTTGTTCAAACCAAAATGTCTAATGTCCAAAATATCTAATAATGCATCGTGGGTGGAAAGTGACTTTATCGTATTTCA